>CM060931.1:27618281-28218281 GCA_030765085.1 Allium cepa | reverse complement strand
AAATATTTTCCTTAGAATTGTAAACATTTCGAAATAATAAATTTCCACGAACATACTTGTAAACAACATTAAAACCTTTATTTTATTTTGAAAACTTACTTTAGAAATGTACTTGGCTATCCGGTGCAATAATACTTCTCTTCACAACCTTTTAAAAATAAATCACTATTTATTTTAAACAATTTTCCTCATTTCCTTTAATAAATTCCCACCTTGAATTTATTCTTCCCAATATCAAATTTCAAATACTTAAATCAATTTTCAAATCGATTACCAATTTACTTCATTTATTCAAAAATTCCTTAAATTTCAGATTTCATTCCTTGATTATGATTTAAAATACCTTTAATTGAAATACTAATTTAGATTTCTCAATTTACTTTTGATTCTTTTAAATAAATTTAACTTTAAGTTTTTAAAGTAATTCTTTATTCATTTATTTTAATATAACATAATTTTACAATTCATTAATTACTGTTTATTCAGACCCTTTTTCTTTTCATACTTTAAGTTATTTATTAGTATTTAACATACTTCCATTTCTTTTCCATTCATTCTTAACTTATTAAATTTCTGGGATTATTACGTCTACAAATTTACTTCCCTTTATTTTCTTTCCAGAAATTTAATTTAAATATTTTCGGTAATTCATTCAACTCAAATATATTCAATCAGACCATATCATTCAATATTCCAATATATATCAAGTAATCACAACAGAGAATATTAAATAATAAATATTGAGGGGTCCCGTTGGATCCCTCCAACCTGTTTTCCCTGCATCCACAGATGTTAGTACAATAATATGCCAATCCCAGAATATATCATACTATAGCACATCAATCCATTTTCAACCATTCAAACAATTATTTAAATTGATTCATTTAACTTTAAATTTAACTGAGTGGGATTAGCTCACCTTTGCTTTTCGTTTTGCAAACCATTCCCATTCTGGCTTGATTTCTCCACCATTTTGACCTTGTATAACAATTCACGATTTATTATTATTTGAACCAATCAAACAATTATTCACCATGTATTTATTTTGTTTACAAATGATTAAATTTTAACCTTAGATTAAATTTAACCGAAGTAGTACATTTTAAACAAAATTTCCTTTGTATATTTTAATTCAATTTAATAATTTGTACTTAACTAATTTCCATAATAAATTATTTCCAATAACTAAGATAAATTAAATAAGTTTATCAAATACATTAACCACCCTAACAATATTTAAAATTCCTATATTTTTCCCAAAATCTTCTATACACATATTTAAGTTTACCTATTTATTTCTAAATTTAAAATAGCTATCGATTTCATACATATACAAACCTAATTTTAATTTTTTTTTTTAAATCCTTATACCTTCAAATCTATAATAATTTCTGTTTACCTATAAAATTTTAAATTTCAAAATAAGTGTACCAATATAAATATATTTAAAACTTGTTTCCTGTAAACGAAAAGAATAAAAAAGGTATTTATACCTTTCTGTATACACATAAACAGATTTATCAATTGAAGAATTAAATTGTTTTTATCAACCACTATTGATTTATCGCCTACTAACAATCATGTTATATTTTACTAATTTCTTTGATTAAAGTAGGATCGCTGCACGTAAAAATTTAAAATAGGTAGAAGACGATACCTCACGCACAGCTTGCACGAGCCTTAGCCTCCTACTGTCGCACGCGAGCACGAGCCACACTAATCGAATCCCCGTGTCCACGTCGCAGCCTCCCCCACGCGCCAGAAAACCGATGCGACGCCCCCCTTGGTTGCGACGATCTGAGCGACCCCCCCTTTTTCCTTTCTCGAACACGAATGCATCGGCCACCACCGTCGCCTAGCACGAGCCCCCTCCCCAGTTCGATTCGATGAGGTGACGACGCGATTTACTCGCGTGTTCACGCGAGTCCCCCCCTCGTTCCGCCATTTTTTTTAATTTTTTTTAAAGGATCGAATAGCCTCAAGTTTGAAAGAGGGAAAAAAATAAGTAAACGAGAAAGGGGAAAGACAAGGCTTTTGTTGAAAGGGACGGTCTTTGATTTCTGTAGAAGAAAAAAGGCGTATAAGAGAAGATAACGGCAAACGTTGGTATATAAGGGAAGACTCAATTATTAATTTAAATTCAATTTGATTATTCTAGGCATTGACCAATTGTACGACCCAACGGTAACTTCAAACGATGCGAAAATTGAAATCCGATAATAATTCAATATTACGGACCCAATGGAACTGGTTTCGTCGAATTCCGAGACTGTGCCTCGGAAGGCTATTTTTTAATTCAATTTAAACGACATAAATTTCAAAACCAAACAAACCACAGCTAATTTCAATCTTACAACTTCTATTATCTTCAGTGTTATCAATATTAATTTTACAAGCCTTCAAATTATATTCAACAGGTTTAAAACTCCAGATTCAACATGTAGCTCAACTTCAAATTATTTAATTCCATAAATTCAAAAGTTAAATTATCAAATAAATTGTGGTATTCGTAATTCAAGTTAAAATTACTCTGTTGAATATTTAAAATCAATTAAATATTCCAATTTAAATTTCTTTAAAATTACGGGTTGTCACATTCCTTCCCCCTTAAAAGAATTTCGTCCCTGAAATTACTAATTAGGAAGAATGGTCCAATACCCGTTTACTTACCTCCAAAACCAAACAATTCAACATCTTACTAACTATCTTTTTATAAAAGACCCATTATTATTTTTATTAACTTTCCAAATCTTTCCCTAATTTTAAACTATACCATTTGTTTATCCATTCAAGTTTCAATTTAAACTAAATCTTGAATTATCAAAATTTTCTCAAAATTTTTCTAACTCCCTAAATTTCCGAAAAATTTCACAAGCGTCTCCTTTGCGCGTCTGACTCGGTACAACTACAAAATGGCTCTACGGCCTCCCAAATCCAAAAAGAAAACAAAAAGCCAAGTGGCTCAATCCAAATCCCAATCAAATTTCATACCAAATTTAAATACATACCTTTTTGTCGAGCATTTCAAATTTATCTTCTTGAAATCAAAAACCAATTTCTTTTTCCCTTCTAATACCTGCATACCTGCTTAGCACTAATATCCATTCTCAACATTCCAAAACATTTTATCCACTTTCTCACAAATGCCAATATCTATTCATTCCAATATTGACTTAAATTACATTCGTAGTATCAATTTCCATTTAAGACTTCACCATTCCCTCTTAAGTTTAGTTCAAGCATTTTATATGCTCCTTATATTTATTTTCATCTTACACTTTAGTTTATATCTATTTCTATTCAACCTGATTCTTTCATTTTCATACGAATTCAATTTATTTTCAATTTCAAATATTAAATTTTATTTTTCATTTATAACTAATTCATGCCATTATTTTAATTAGTTTCATTCACTAACTTATTTCAATTCCTAGTTTGAAATCGTTTTGTCGTTAACAAAATTTTACAACATTTCCAAAAATTTTCTAACTCCCAAAATTTCTGAAATTTTTTGGCAGAGTCTCCTTTGTACGGAGGAGCTTTTGCAATTTGACAAAAGAGATAAATATATATACATCGACTCATACAGTCGGAAAAACCAAAACAGTTCATATTTCCTATTTTTATTGCGTAGGCGTACCTTATTTAGCATTTTAAGCAAGCAGCTATTTAATTTTAGCAAATAGCACAACCAAATCCAGCTATACGGTTTCCAGGTACCTGTACTTACTCAATTTAAACATGTAAGTACGATATAAATGAAGTTTAACTACATTTTACTTATTTACAATAGTTAAACATGTAAGAAATTCACACCAAATATTTTTCCATAAGTAATTTATATAATTCCCATGCCAATTCAACTGTTTTAATTCATTTATAATCATTTTCATTCAATTCGAATGGTTTTCAATCCATTCGTATACATCTTCATCAAATTTGAATGGTTTAAAACACAATAGCTTACTTTTAATTTATTTTTAAGCAAACTGAACTCACATTTAATTCAATTGCTTTCAAAATCAATTTATTTTACTCCTATCCATCCAAGGCATTTTAATAACTTCCATTTACATTCAATAACAATTTATTCTTTGCAATTTGACGAGATCTATGTGAATAAATAAGTATTATGTTTTATAACCAATTTAAATGGGTTTCAACTCAATTTATACTTAATTCTATTCCATTTTTAAATTTATTCACAATTCATATATTCTCATTCTCATTGCATTTTAAATTTGAATCCATTCACTCGCATTCCATTTTATTAACCAATTAGTTCATCCAAAACCATTAACAATTTAGGTTCATCTTCATTACCAATTAAATTTCCTTTTTATTTTAATCCATTCACAATCATTTATTTTGCTCGACACATTCCATTTAAATTTTATTTACAATCCATTTATTTACATTTCATTCCAAATTTGCTTATTCCAAACTATTTTATTTAGCTCGAAGACAATCCAAGCTATTTCATTCAATAACCATCTCTCAACTTATTTAAAACACATTTCATTTGATACTTACTTATTCCATCATTTATTTATTCAATATAACTAGTTTATCCACATTTACTTAAACCATTCTAATAAACTTGAAACATTCCATTTTCCTTATTGTCTCAAGTTATTTCAATCCCTTAATAATTTAAATGGTTTACAATTATTTATTTAAGCATTTTCATTCCATTAATATTATTTATAACTCACCCAATTTTATTTCGATTAAAATTTATTTTCACTTGATTTAAAACCAATCCAATATTACTAAACTTTATGTAAGTTCAATTCAATTCAACTCTCCTACATTCATTTAGCTTAAGTCAATTTACTTCAATTTATTCAAATTTTACACTTAAGCTCATTCTCATTTTGCAAACAAGGTTCTCTTTTCAATTTATCTTGATCCTATTTTAATCCAATCCCATTTCCAACTACAAATTTATTTGATCAATTATTATAAATTTTAGCTTTCTAGATTCAGCTCATTTAATTTATTACCTGGCTATTTCCAAGTTATCTTCACTTATGAATTTTATTTGCACATTCAAATCATTGCTATTTTTAATCCATTTACATTTTTATCCGATACACTTCAATTATATTTAATTTGTTAACACTTCAAGCTAAATTTTTAATTTATAACTCAAGTTCTGATTCTATTATTCACTTTTAATTTACCATCCAATTTATTAACTCAAAATTCAGCTTCATTCTCAAATACTTTCACTTCATCAACAATTTGAATCAATTTTAATTTATAACTTGAGTTTATTTCCAACTTAATCATAAACTCACAATTCAATTTCATTAACTAATTTATTATCTAATTAGTTCTTCCCTTATTTATAATCCAACACTTGAATTTTTTTATTTATTCCAAATATCACTTCATTTTATTTTCTTAAGTTCAATATACTTTATAATTCAAGTTTGAATTTTCTTTTCATTTTCTAATCCATCAAAATATTAAATTTGGGCTTTGTATTCCATTTTAAATTTTATAAGTCACAACTTATTGTTTTATACAATTCCATTTATCATAAGCTTAAGTATATTCATCTTTTATTTTTAACTCAAGCCTTCTATTTATTTATAGCCCAAGCATATTTTATTTCCATGGATTTTTAATTCTTTTATAAGTTATTTTGATTTATTTATTTCAGTTCTCATTTCTTATCTAATTTACTTTCCATTTATTCAGGTAAGAATCTAATTCATTCAATAATTCAATTGAATTTTTATTCCAATTCAATTTTATTTTAACTCTGATTTATTCAACTCAATTCGATTGCAACTTGATTCGAATACAATTGGATATTATTTTCAGCCTATTCAATCAATTTCAATCCAGTTAAATTTTATTTCCCAATCCAAGTTAATTTCATTTTTAACTTTTCACTTAAAATTTACATTCCATTATTCAAAGCTTATATTTCTTCCCGAAAAAAAAAACATCTCAATTTATAAGCTTACAACCCATCTCATTCGGATTTTCAAATACCCGACCCTTGTTTTAAATTATCTTGAAATCTCCAACATATCAAATCACATTTCTCAAAAGTTAAACCAATCCTGGTTTTATTTCCAGCAAAGTTCCTTTGAAATTTTCAAAAACAACTCGTTTTTCCTGAACAATTCAATTTGGCTGCAATCCGTCATTTAGAAATTCGAAAATGAATACTGATGATGCGGCCGTCATCATCAGAATTATTTTCCAATAATCCAAGTGATTTCAATGCTATATTACTTCCCAAAATTCACTTAAAACAAATTTCTTTTCAGAAATACCTCCAAAACAATATGCTAGTATTTATCTTCAAAACACTTCCAAAATCTCTAGATTTAAAGTTTCAAATTCTGTTTTAATTCAAATTTTAGCTATAATGTATTTGTATAGTTTATGCTTATACAAATTCCCATTTAATTATATTTCAATTTATAATTTACATTTATAATTCATATTTATATATTGCATTTTATAATGAATTTATCCCTTAAATTTTTAATTATATTTCAATTTCTGGTTAAATTTTCACTTAACCATGATAATACTTTCATATTATCCTTCCTAACATCCAAGCAACCATATATTAGCTAAAATAGTTTACAAAAACTTTTCTTATATCAAAATATGTTTTTGGGTAAAATTATTTCATTCACCCATATTTAAAAAAATACCGTGTCGATTGTTCTATTCAAGCATTTAGAAACCCCTTCGATACAGTCGCACAGACTGTGTCGACGAAGGTTCATATGCCACTTAATAAATCAATCAACGCAATATTAAAATAATTTATATTCACTAACAAATACGCACTCATATCTATTAATACGCTCAGACTCATTTTAGAGTACTATAGACTCTATTTGAAATGAGTAGTTCCCACCAGAGCCAAGGTTATAGCTAACCTAAGCTCTGATACGCCTGCAACGACCCGCAAATCCGTACCCCTTGAATCAACACTATTCTACCTAAATCAATCCAAGTTGTACAGAAATACGAACTGTTTGGTTTAAAGAAGAAGAGGTAGGAGAAGAGAATAGAAAACAACAACAGAATCTAACCATCGCAGCGGAGTAAAATATAATAGATAATAAATAATCTTTACTCAAAATCAAATATATCTGTTTACATATATTACATCATCAGAATACATCAATCACAGCTCAACATCAATAACATACAACTAGATACACAGCAACTCAATACAGCGGAATATATATACAACAAGTACGAAAGTACGTCTCGTCATCCAGCTCATCTCCTGAGCCCCACAGCATCATATCCTGTATCCTATAATACTCGGTCTGACCCGAGCATTACATTTAAATAACACCCGAGTCAGTCTGGATTATCAGCGTGAGAAAATCACACCCAATTGATTATTAAAGTTTCAAAAATCCTTTGAAAACAAAAGCATCTCGTAAGACCACGCCACAAATAAAAATGTCGGGTTTTTACCTTACGATAGCTAAAACAATTTTTATAGAAATCCTCTGATATTATAATAGTGTCAATAGAAAGTAAATTAGAATCTAGCTGAAATGCTTGCATCTCACGTTTCAGCAATAGTTGGGCACAATCAAAACCGTACGGGCGCGTAGGGAAAATGGATTCCAACTAATGGCTAGGCACTGGGGTACCACCTGTCACAGTACCTGGTCTAGATCAGCGTACCGAGGAGCCACCCTAACTCCCCTGCAACACAAGACAGGAACCATCCCTTACTGGACAGTCCCGAGCAAGATCACCCCGCGGTTGGGATCAACAACCGCCCACTAAGCCGAAATAAAGGGACATCTAGACAGGAATGACCTCACCCTCCAATAGGGGCTACCCACGAAGCCTTGCTGCATATCCCCTGATTTTCAGCCATTCCCATTTGATGAGGCTTGAGGCTAAGCATTACCTTTAGAACGTTTTCACTTAGAATGCCCACCGTCCACCTAACGATGTTTTGCAAGCATTCATCCATACAAGTCCGTCCCAGGTTCGAACGGAACCGAAGGCAATATTCCTACTACATCCATTTTGGGAATATCCTCAGGAATATCAGCGACTAGCCCTTGCACTTCACTGCTCCATCTTCGAATCCAAAATCATTTTTCACGAAACGTACAAACCGGATCGAAGTGGTTTTCGAGAAATTAATCTCGATCCCGGTCTCTTCGAAACGATTAACGCATTGTCCAATATTGATAGTCGGTTATTTAACTATCAATTAATATTCACAAACATCCATCACACAATAAATAATTTCCCAAATTATTTATTAATCTCAAAATACCTTCACAAGATATATTTTCACTTTTCAAATCCCCTTGAAACAAATTTTCAAACAACCTGTCTTCCTCAGAATAAATTCCAAGTATTTCTATTTCCACTGGAATCACCAAGCATAAAATTTTAGATTTTTAAAATATATTTAAAAACACTTTATTGTAAAATATATTTAACATTCAAAATAGAAAAAATAACTTTTGCACTTAATTTAAAATAATATTCTAGAAATAACTAAAATAAGGTTACCTTATACTATACATTAGATTTTCTTCTTTAAACAAATTACCAAATCATTCTTTAAATGACTATTACGATATAGATTAACAAATTCTTACTTTAGTATCTACTTTAAAATATTTAAATTAAAATTACTTCAATAATTAATTGAAAATATATGTTGTATGAATATTTGAAAATAAGTTTACTTTATTAATTTAAACTAGGTTTTCACTTTTTAAAACAAAATTTCTAAGTCATCCTTTATAAATTATTACTACGATAATAGATTTGAATATATATTTTCCTTAGAATTGTAAACATTTAGAAATAATAAATTTCCACGAACAAACTTGTAAACAACATTAAAACCTTTGTTTTATTTTGAAAACTTACTTTGGAAATGTACTTGGCTATCCGGTGCAATAATACTTCTCTTCACAACCTTTTAAAAATAAATCACTATTTATTTTAAACAATTTTCCTCATTTCCTTTAATAAATTCCCACCTTGAATTTATTCTTCCCAATATCAAATTTCAAATACTTAAATCAATTTTCAAATCGATTACCAATTTACTTCATTTATTCAAAAATTCCTTAAATTTCAGATTTCATTCCTTGATTATGATTTAAAATACCTTTAATTGAAATACTAATTTAGATTTCTCAATTTACTTCTGATTCTTTTAAATAAATTTAACTTTAAGTTTTTAAAGTAATTCTTTATTCATTTAATTTAATATAACATAATTTTACAATTCATTAATTACTGTTTATTCAGACCCTTTTTCTTTTCATACTCGAAGTTATTTATTAGTATTTAACATACTTCCATTTCTTTTCCATTCATTCTTAACTTATTAAATTTCTGGGATTATTACGTCTACAAATTTACTTCCCTTTATTTTCTTTCCAGAAATTTAATTTAAATATTTTCGGTAATTCATTCAACTCAAATATATTCAATCAGACCATATCATTCAATATTCCAATATATATCAAGTAATCACAACAGAGAATATTAAATAATAAATATTGAGGGGTCCCGTTGGATCCCTCCAACCTGTTTTCCCTGCATCCACAGATGTTAGTACAATAATATGCCAATCCCAGAATATATCGTACTATAGCACATTAATCCATTTTCAACCATTCAAACAATTATTTAAATTTATTCATTTAAATTTAAATTTAACTGAGTGAGATTAACTCACCTTTGCTTTTCGTTTTGCAAACCATTCCCATTCCGGCTTGATTTCTCCACCATTTTGACCTTGTATAACAATTCACGATTTATTATTATCTGAACCAATCAAACAATTATTCACCATGTATTTATTTTGTTTACAAATGATTAAATTTTAACCTTAGATTAAATTTAACCGAAGTAGTACATTTTAAACAAATTTTCCTTTGTATATTTTAATTCAATTTAATAATTTGTACTTAACTAATTTCCATAATAAATTATTTCCAATAACTAAGATAAATTAAATAAGTTTATCAAATACATTAACCACCCTAACAATATTTAAAATTCCTAATTTTTTCCCAAAATCTTCTATACACATATTTAAGTTTACCTATTTATTTCTAAATTTAAAATAGCTATCGATTTCATACATATACAAACCTAATTTTAAATTTTTTTTTTTTGAAATCCTTATACCTTCAAATCTATAATAATTTCTGTTTACCTATAAAATTTTAAATTTCAAAATAAGTGTACCAATATAAATATATTTAGAACTTGTTTCCTGTAAACGGAAAGAATAAAAAAGGTATTTATACCTTTCTGTATACACATAAACAGATTTATCAATTGAAGAATTAAATTGTTTTTATCAACCAACTGTTGATTTATCGCCTACTAACAATCATGTTATATTTTACTAATTTCTTTGATTAAAGTAGGATCGCTGCACGTAAAAATTTAAAATAGGTAGAAGACGATACCTCACGCACAGCTCGCACGAGCCCTAGCCTCCTACTGTCGCACGCGAGCACGAGCCACACTAATCGAAACCCCATGTCCACGTCGCAGCCTCCCCCATGCGCCAGAAAACCGATGCTAAGCCCCCCCTTTGTTGCGACGATCTGAGCGACCCCCCTTTTTCCTTTCTCGAACACGAATGCAGCGGCCACCACCGTCGCCTAGCACGAGCCCCCTCCCCAGTTCGATTCGATGAGGTGACGACGTGATTTACTCGCGTGGTCACGCGAGTCCCCCCTCGTTCCGCCATTTATTTATATTTTTTATTTTTTTTGAAAGGATCGAATAGCCTCAAGTTTGAAAGAGGGAAAAAAATAAGTAAACGAGAAAGGGGAAAGATAAGGCTTTTGTTGAAAGGGACGGGCGTTTGATTTCTGTAGAAGAAAAAAGGCGTATAAGAGAAGATAACGACAAACGTTGGCGTATAAGGGAAGACTCAATTATTAATTTAAATTCAATTTGATTATTCTAGGCATTGACCAATCGTACGACCCAACGGTGACTCCAAACAATGCGAAAATTGAAATTCGATAATAATTCAATATTACGGACCCAATGGAACTGTTTTCATCGAATTCCGAGACTGTGCCTCGGAAGGCTATTTTTAAATTCAATTTAAACGACATAAATTTCAAAACCAAACAAACTACAGCTAATTTCAATCTTACAACTTCTATTATCTTCAGTGTTATCAATATTAAATTTATAAGCCTTCAAATTATATTCAACAGGTTTAAAACTCCAAATTCAACATGTAGCTCAACTTCAAATTATCTAATTCCATAAATTCAATGGTTAAATTATCAAAAAAATTGTGGTATTCGTAATTCAAGTTAAAATTACTCTATTGAATATTTAAAATCAATTAATTATTCTAATTTAAATTTCTTAAAAATTACGGGTTGTCACAACACCCCTGTTCTAACAACTCCTCCACCTGCCTTCTCAGTTCCTCATGCTCCTTAGGACTCATCCTATAATGTGGTCTGTGTGGTAATACTGCCTCTGGCACAAGATCAATCTGATGTTGAATATCCCTCAACGGTGGTAACTCCGTTAGCAACTCTTCAGGAAACATGTCTCTGAATTCTTCCAATACCGGCTTTACTTCCTCTGGAACTTCATCAGTTTCAGTGGCTTCATGTCCAATCAACAAAAACACCTCTGGACTCTCCTCTACTTCTACAACAAATTCCTTCAAAATCAACAAAGTCTTCAGCTCCTAAATCTCTTATGATTTGCTTTCTCCTTGCTGTCTCTTCTTCGGAACTAAAATGATCTTAACACCTTCAAACATAAAGCTGTAGCTATTTGTTCGACCATCATGTTGCACTGCTCGGTCATACTGCCATGGTCTTCCCAAAAGCAAATGATAGACATCCATCTCCACCACATCACACCAGATCTCGTCTTTATACTTCTTCCCAATAGAAAATGGAACATGAACTCGCCTGTCCACCTTCACCTCTCCTCCTTTTCTCAACCATGCTAACTTGTAAGGATTTGGATGCTTCTCCGTCTTCAACTTCAATTTTCTCACAGCTTCGGTAGAAATGATATTGTCACAACTTCCCGCATCAATCACAAATTTACAAACCTTCCCCAGAATAGTGCATGTTGACTGAAAGATGTTACTCCTCAACCAACTAGCTTCTTCTTCCTGCTTCGATGTTAAACATAATATCCTCATCATAAGATTACATCCTTCATCTCCCGACGTGATATCCTGTTCATTCTCTTCAACTGGACTAGAGTAATCCTCGCCAACATCTTCACCCTCAACCTCAGCAATCATCGTTCGCTTCTTCGGCTTCGGACATTCATTACTTTTGTGTCCCACTTCCTGGCAATTATAGCATTTTAAACTTTTGTTAACCTTTGCCTTCTTAACCTCTTTCACAACTGGTTTACTGATGACTTTAGGAACATTGGAACTCCCACTAGCACCCTTGTTATGAGAATAGTAACTTGGAAACACACCACCTCCTCGTCTCCCTTGTTTCTCCCAAGCAAGTGCTTTTTGATGTGCTTCTGCAACAGATCTCGGATCAAACATATTCACCATATCTTGAATTTGCGCTCTCAACCCCCCACCGAACCTATCAGTCAATTGTTCTTCCGTCTCCATAATGTCATTTCGAGCAATCAGTTGATAAAATTCATCAGCATAATCATTAACAGTCTTCGTCCGCTGCCTCAAATTCTGCAACCTCTATACATAAGTGATTGATAATTGTAAGGTAAAAATGTAGCTTTCATCATTTTCTTCATCTTTTCCCATGATTCAATCTTCGACTCCCCCATCCGTTCTCGTGCAAGTTTGGTTTGCTGGCACCACGCCATAGCTCTACCTCTCAAACGAGTAGCAACCAACTTAACTCTCTGATTCTCAGGAACTTCTTTGAAGTCAAAAATTTCTTCAACATTAGACAACCAATCAAGAAATTCTTCAGCAACCATTTCACCCTTGAATTCTGGAATTTCCATCTTCATACCCGACTCCCATCGTCGGTCATCCTCAACATCCCGATACGAGTTTCGAACTTGGTCTTGATCTCGATAATGAATGCTAGCTCTATCACCTTCTTCATCAAAATCAAATGTACGTCTATATCGATCTCGACCTTCAACATCCCTTCGATCACGCATGTCTCTTCTATTATGTCTCTCTTCATCGTGGTAAGGTTCATATTCATACACCCGTGGAATCCTTCTCTCTTCACTTCTATGCTCATGATGTTCTCTTCTCAATGAAACAAATGATTCTCTTCATTCTCGGTAACATTGCGGTGATACCCTCCTTGCTTCCATACTGGATGGCGAAACTCGGTTTCCTTCATGGTTCGAGTTTGGCGACCTTCTTCTTTGACCTTCATTCATGTCAATCATCAGTTTCTCTAACTTTCCAATGCCTTCATCAAATTTCTCATTGATACGTTGTTCCATTTGCTTGGCTTCTTCTCTTCTATAGAACGCTTCAACATTCTGATAGCGGTTAGCTCTCCTCGGAGGCATTGCCAAATCAAACAATCAAACACAACTTCAAAAACTTCAATTCTCGGCCTGGTTCAAACAAAATGATACACGGCTCAAACTTCAACACAAAGCTATGCTCGGCCTACACTTCAACAAATGATACCAAAATGATGTTTCAATTTTCGGCTGAAACACTTCAAACTTTGCTTCAAAAATTCAAACTCTTTTCGGACTTTGATCCAAAATGATATGGATCGAAAACTCCTAACTTGTTGCAACTTCACGATGAACAGGATGAACATCAACTTCAAACTCCTTGGCTCCAAGACTCGGCTTAGCTATGATTGGCTAAGTCTAGCTCCGATACCAAAAATGATGCAGCAGATATTAAGGATTGACAACGAAATGAAGATTTCGTGCCAAACTAATTGAAACGATTAGATGAATCAATATGAATTGATGGATTTATGGAATACCGGATGCCCAAATTCGTTGATCCACGAAAGATACCGAATTCTAGCTATCTTCGACACGTTAATCGCGTACGATACCATGAAAGAAGGTCTATAATTCTTCGGACGTTGATCAAGCACACTTGATACCGTGAATTGGCTTCAACAATCGTTGATTCGAGCGCACTCGAATAACCGAAAGTGGAGATAGGAGATCACACTTAACTGCCAATTTCAAAAGAGGCACAAAGCACTCAAACAATTTTTCATTCAAAAATGAACCACCTTACAAATGACCCAACATGCCTATTTATAGGCTACAACTCACACGACTCGGTCCCACCGACCCAACTTAGGTCGTTCACGACCTAAAAGATTACATCATACACGCCCTACGAGTTATGACTTAAGGGAATACGCATACAACCCATTATACGAGTTAACAACATACGCGGCATACGACCTAATATGTACAACATAGTGGTAATACGCGACCTAAACACAACATAATACAACACAGTAGGCTGCGACCTACGACTTATATACAACCGACATGCCCAATTACAACACACATCATAACATTTATACAACACAACGAATTATGGCGTAACTTCATTACGCGACTCAAGGCCGGAGCGACCTAGCGTAGTGCGGTATGTGTGAATGCGGCCTAGCTCGCTTAGTTCGTGAATCGGCACAGTTAGCTCGTCTTCATCCCTAGGTTGCTGCCTTGTCCCCTCAGCTTGTCCTATCTTTGGTAGCTCGTTATCCTTCAACACGTTAGGTCAATCACGACCTATGGTGACTCGAGATTGCACTGCAACTTCTTTTCCTGTTACCCCGTTAGGTCGCTCGCGACTTAATACAACATTAGGCTGGGCTGCATCACCATGCTTAACTTTCATCATGAGCATATTTAGTGAATTGTACTATTCTATCTTCGAAATTTTTTATATAACATATGCTAATTTTAAAAATATTCTCATTTTATTCGAAATAAACTTTAAGAATTTATAGGAGAACATATTTTTTGTTTTGAGTTGCACTGATCTAGATGTCACATTTATGGGAACATGCCCTCCTCTCTTACAATTGAATGTTCTTAAAGTGTTACAAAGAATATTAAAAGGTAGGATAGTCGATATCACAAGAGTCTAGTGACCATATGTTGCAACATTTCCAAAGGTTTTTAGGGTGCAACATTAGAAAGGATAATCGATGTTAAACATTTCCTTATTAATATTGGAAAACGTTTTGCAAACAAAATTGAATGAAAACAAGCACGTTTTTGAAATGCTTGATTTTCAAAAAGTACCAAAGTAAATGGAACAAAAGAAATACAGTAAATGTCTACTATTGTTTCAAAAGTCAACGCTTTCAAGTTTGGAATTTTGGATAATTAGCTCAAATGGTTAGCATTAAAAACTATTTCTTCAGAACACAATCAGTTTAAGGTTAATATTACAATTGCAAGAAGAATGATCTTTCAATGAGTATACTTTGTATTGTGTGCAAGAAGGAAAAAAAGGTGGAAGCATGACGTGCTAAAACGTACTCATCAAAGAAACATTCATATAAATAAAAAAATGAGAATATAGAGTTACCAAGGGCTAGCATAAAATAAACAGCATAGGATGTTGATTGTTGCTAGCTAGCATAAAAGAAACAACATAAGACGTTGATTATTGTTGCTAGTCTGATATAAATGGATATAAAAGAGAGCTATTTGAACTACCTAAATCCAATTGAAACTAAAAATGCATCAACATGAGTGAGGGAAAATAGGTAAAAGTAAAGTCTTTTGGGTGTCCTAATATATTGTTGAAAACTCAACTATTATTTTCTAGTTTTATTTGATACTTTTATCGTTTTGTCTATGTAGAAAATGATTTTATTTCTAAATTAAATAAATTTAGTCGTTAATATTAATTTAAAAATAATAAGATTAATTTACTGACAAATTCAAAAACGGTTGAGATTGAATACCTTAATGTTTATAATAGCTCAGATTTGCATGATGCTTGTTTCTCGTAATGATGGGTTAGAGGGCATTGGGTGCTCCATGTTACCTTCATAATCGTACGATGTAGAAAGTGAAATGAGCATTGTTTTACTATAAATTGTAAGTTCACGAAACCTCTTTATATAGTGGGTATATATAAACACAGTGAATAAAAAAATAGTATTGATATGACAAGTCAATGTCATTGTGGCAATAATTAAAGTGTCATGCATGGACACAGAACTGTTAGAATAGAACAAAATAGTACACAGCGGGAAGTGACTAAACAATAAATGGCATTATAAATTTGACTAAATAATACAACAAAGCAGAGAATAACGCTAAAGTACTATAACAACAAAACAATGCATGTAAAAAATGGATTACATTGGAGTATTCCACTTTAGAAGCCATAAATGTTCAACCAGATCACCCTGTACTTTTGATGTATCTCTCTAGATCTTATTCTATCAGCAACAACCTCAATGGCTGTTGGATTTCTATTAGCAACAACCGTTGTTGTGTTATCTGGATCATAACCTAAATATGATAGGAACGTTCCTCTTTCTTCTTCAATGATCCTATTATGTAGTATAATACATGCTCACATCACGTTGCTCAAAACTTGTGGCTTAAACAATTTGATAGGGTTTTTTACAACGGTAAACCTTGCTTATAGAACCCCAAAAGCACGCTCTACATCTTTCCTTGCTACCTCATGTCTTTTAGCAAAATATTTTTTTTTTTCTGTGTACGGATCTGAAATTGTTTGGACGAGTGTACCCTACGTAGGATATATGTCATGTACTAAATAGTATCCTATGTCATACGAATTTCCTGCAATACTAAAATTACATGCAGGTGCTTTTCCATGCTTAAGATTCTTAGAAAAATGTGACTGGTGTAACACGTTAATATCGTTCATGGAACCAGGACATCCAAAGAATGCATGCCAAAACCAAAGATCATGTGAGGCAACTACTTTAAGTATCACTGTCGCTTTGGAATAATGCCCAATAAACTAGCCATGCCATGCTATTGGGCAATTTTTCCATTTCCAGTGCATGCAGTCAAGACTACCTAACATTCCAGGAAAACAACTTTTGGCTCCTAATTTTTTTTAGTTTGTTGACATCTCTTTGCGTTGGAGATCACAAATATTCCTCGCATATAATTCAATGATAGCTACACAAAACCTTTCTTAGACTTAAACTAATTGTACTCTCACCCATTCGGACTACCTCATCAAATGCATCTAGAGCTATCCCATACACTAAAATAAGTAAAGTACCTACGATTTTTCGAATGCGATGAACACCTTAATGTTCCAGCATTATTACGTTTTTGAACAAAATAATCATCATGTCCGATAACTCCATCAAAAATACTCAAAAACATATTCTTACTCGTACGAAAGCGACGATGAAAATCTTCATGGCCATAAGTACAAAGGGCGTTGAAATAATCTTTAAGTAACCTAGCTATACCTGCTTTATGATCCTGCATCTTCCGTTTGTCTTCACGGCCATACATACTACCACCATGAGTACCGCTAGAGGATCCTTCCATTAAAAAATTTCACAACAATCCTTGGTGAACGGTAAAAGCTTGCACCATCAGCTCTAACTCATTGCTATCAATCGTGTTGTCCGATGATAATTGCAGAAAATCTCTTTGTCTAAACATTTCATCTCCTTCATCGGAATCAATTTGACTTTCCTACGTACAAGTATGGTTGTTGCTATTTGAGCCATAGATCACCAGGTTCTTATCAAAAAATTCATCATCTTTACAACTGTTAAGGGACATTTTTATTTTTGTATGGATTAAATTAATGATATTGTTATATGAAGAATTTAAAGTATATAATATAGTTGTTTTTTAGCTGTTGGGACAATTAAGATCCGTTTTTATGGTCGTTGCAAACTTCTTTAACGGCTATAAATTTTAATTATATTTATAAATTTCTTTAAGGCCATATTCTTTAATGGCCATATTCTTTAACGGTTATAAATTTTAATTATATTTTAAACTTCTTTAACGACAATATTCAATCTAAGTATTTTGACTCTTTTTTATTCAAATTATTCGTTCACAATTAATTTTAAATTAATTTTAATTTTAATTCTTTAAACTTTATTCGATGATAATTCTTTAAAGTTAATTCGAAGTAATTCTTTAAAGTTACTTTAATTAAACTTCTTCTTGATTTTTAATTTTTAATAGGTTTTAGAGCAAAATGGGAATCAAAAATCCATTTTCGCCCTAAACGATGAACTAAAACATTTTAGAGATTAAACGATATTCTGATTACTGTTTAGCCACTAAACGATATACAGTTTTCCGTTTGGTGAAAAAAAATTTATAACCATCAGTCATCAAACATGCATACAGAGGCATACATATATACAGGCAAACATATGTAATAAGTTTAGACATACATACAAAGTCATCAAACAATCCATATATGTTCACAAGTTCAGCCTATCACCTCTAAATCCATTCATACTATATTACAACTCCATCATCAGATCTCGCACTTCTCTTAGTAAATCCATGCACACACCTCTCTTACCAATCACAAGTAAACCCTTCCAGTCCATCATCATAAGTTTAGCTTATCACAAGTTTAAACAAACATGTATACTGGCAGTGAAATTTTACAAAAACTCCAAACCGGAATGCACTTTACGCTTTTACTCAATTTGCTTATCATGTCAAAAAATAACCCTTTCATCTTGCTCATAATTACACCGCTCTTCTTTTTTACTTTATCTACACTCTTACCCGATCGGAACCTACAAAAAATAAATTTATTCGGAAGAATACTATAAAATTGAATTTTTAAATATAAATTAAAATTGTACCCGAAGTGAATATAGAAGTGGTTGGGCCGTTGATTTTAACCCCATATTTGTTGGTGCGCACAGGACTTGCTACACCTCCTTGATCGTCGTCGTCGTCGTCGTCGTCGTCATTGTCATGATTATCGTCGTCATCAGCATCCTTCCCTTCGTCCTCCTCTTCCTCTGCTTCTTCATTCCCATAATCATCATCGTCTTCTTCTTCATCACCATATTGCATTTGGTGGATTGTCTTTTGTTTTTTACGAAGCTTTAATCAACCTGAGGATTTAATGTGAAGATCTAAATTAGGTTCCCTGATAATCTCCATGTTCTGTGCAAATGTGAAGACCAAGCACCATAGCTGTGAACTATTAATAACATAAATATGAAACGTGTATTGAACAATAAATTTATAACTTACAAAGTCATCTGCTACTGCATTTATCCTATTTAATCCTTCTTTGTAGTATAGTGATTCTTGAAGAGCTAACTGTCACATGCCATGTTCATCTCCCATGGTCTATCAATTGTGTAGTGCGACGGAACCGAAGGTATATCAGTCAAATGAGGAATACGTAATGGATCTCGCCCGCATATTCCATCCAGGATCCCCTGCCCAATCTACTAACTGCAGTTGTTGACAAAACTTTGATGCATAATTGACTTCTGAAGACCATACGATTGGGGCTTGAATACCTGCCTACAAAGAAGAAGACCCAAAAAAATCCATATTCCGTATACGCACTGCAACATCTAGTAATGGACCAACATTTTTACCAATTGTCTTCCAGTACGTGTTGTAGTCCATGTCTTGTCCTTGATAGATATATTGTTGGCAGTCATCTTGGTAAAGTTCTTTGTGCATCTCCGCATAAGTTGTATGTGTCATCCTGCATGTCATATGCAAGGGAGGATCTAAAGGGATAGTAGCCCATCCAATCAACTAATGCATGCACCTCTCTCCTACAAACCACTCATAAAAATCTCATGGATGAACAAGCAAAGGAAACCATTTCATTGATAAGTTTTGTGCATGTACAACCTCACCAACAGCAAATGCGACTGAATTGTGCCAAGGATTCCAATTTATATGACTGACTTGTCGATGATCAACATTATAACGCGTGCTAGAAAATAGATGGGCTGAAGTATCATGTGTTACGAGTCTATTTTTTTCTCCCACGCTTTCAATCTTGGGTAAGCTAACTTCTTCATAGATTCTTTTCAATATAACCAAAAAGGTCATATACTGAAAGAACTAATACTACAAATCACAAAATTAGTATATTGAGCAACAGAATAATTTAACAGTAAAGATAAAATAATTCGCATATACTATAAATTAATATACCTACAACAGCTCGACAAAGTCGGTGAGATGACCTCCCTTAGTCACAGCTAAGCCAAGCTCTGGTATAGACAACCCATTAATGTTAAACCCAAATCAAACTGTTGAGCTAGGTCCAAATCTAGTACGGACTCCAAGTACCAAGACTAATTGTGTCATTTGTTGTCATAAAAAAAGAGTCCCCATCATGTATAACATAAATATTCAGGCAATATGATCAAGATTATTGACATTGGCTCATATGTAGTCATCACCAAAGTACTTAACAAGTTGAGATATGCAACGTTTCCAATCTTAATATCTTTCTCAACCGGAAGTGGCAAAAAATGACTGGCATTGGCAAATTGACTCTATCTCTCGTTATATGGTATACTTAGTGTGTTCATTCCAACGAATATGGATGTCAACATTGTAAAATCTAAGGGTGTAAAGCTAACCTCCGCACTAGGAAATAAAAATGTATGCGTAGTCAGCCACCATCACTCAACTATAGCATGTATGCATCTATTATCGAAGCTTTTCAACTCCATATCCATAAATCTACCAATTATTTTCAACACTGGATCTCTAATTTGAGGATGAACATTAAGTTTTTTCCACCATTTCAACATAGTTGTGAATGCTCCATGACATCCCATTTTATCGCGATTCAAATTATAAAATGGTATAATTTAAATTAATTGTACATATGAAGGAATTAATGTTTTACTACTATGAAAAAAAAGATATATACCATGAGTTCTTTCCCTTCATTGTAAATATGATGAACCCCTTCTTGAAGACTCGTGATCGGCCTAAATGGAAATGTCGATGAAATTGTGTTGTCTATGCCGACTCCATATCCGCCATCGTCGCCACCGAAAGCCCTTCGATTCCTCCTCGATGTTTTCCTTTTATGAATAACCGATACAGAGCTAGACCCTTCAACGTTTTCACCTTCCATCTTTGAAGATCAACCAAATTATCATAACCTAAAATTTGGGAATTTTTTTATTGTGGGATTTGATTAGATAAATTGATTGTATAGGTGAGGAGATAGGCTAGTAGATTGGTTCTATGTGATTGAATATGATTGTGGTAGAAATTTTGTTGGATTTGGGATATTAGGTTTGAGGAAGCTTCCATTAAAATTAAAACTCGAGAAAGGTTTATAGTGACCAAATGTCACTATAAAAACCCTCTCGGGTTATTTTTTTACTTTTACCATAAATAGTTTTCTGAAAACCGTTTAATGACAATTCTTTTAATAAAAAAGGGAAAACGACTCCCCACTCGCTGTTGGCCGAGTGGGGTTTCCACCGATTTAATTAGAGAAACCACCCTCGAATTTCCACTCGCTGCTGCGAATGCTCTAAATCCTACAGTGTTCATATAAAGATAAACTGATGTTTTTAATAGGATAACATAAATTCATTTTATATTAATGGGAAATTTTTTTGGAGAAATAGCGCTAAAAATATATCCTGATTTAGGTAACCATAACCTACATCACCTATAAATATTCGAGTATTTATCTAGTTAAAAATCTGTTCTTGCACAAGGATTATACAAATATTAATATAGTGAACTATAGTATTTTACACTAATGTACATATGCATTGCTTAAACAAAAATTCTTTCGCTCAATCAAGATGCTGAGTTCGTCCTACATTATCGAGAGTTGATTGAAATATATGAAATGAAATGCTTTGCAGGCTACAACATAAAAAAATTGTATCACGTTCATGACTTACTACCTTCAGCGCATTTCAACTCTTTTTGTTATATAGATTGATAATAAAAACGAAAATTAAAGATGATTTATCATCATGTATTTTGAACGTAAAAGCCTGTAAAATTTTGCTATAAGGTTCCAACAGTAAAACTATTTTAAAATAACTATTTCAAGATAAGGAATACAAATTAAAACAATTAGAGCCAATAAATCTGGAACCATCAATTTTAGATTCAACTAATTTATAAAGTACAAATTTCCAAGTAATCGGATCTTAATAATTTTTTGTTAAAAAATTATTTCTCCAGTGCATTTACGTTTTCTTGGGTTGCATCGTAGCTATGGAAGATTCAAAAACACTAAAGTCGGAGGATGTGTTGAAATAAATCATTCTCTTCCTTTATTTTAAGAAAAAAAATAAAGTTATCTTTCTTGGGATAACTTCATATTCTGAATCCCAATCTTATTCTCCTATTTAGGTTACATGATTTGCTCAATAAATTTTAGTAAATTTCATATTTCAAATTTTAGGATCGCTAAATGGAATCTAAAATTGGATATAAAGGGCTATTTTGATCAATCCAACGGTTGACTTCGCAAGTTGACTTTTTTTACAGTCGGATTGAAAAAAGTAGCTTCCTATATCCAATTTTGGTATCCCTTAACAATTTCCTTAAATTTTAATTTTCAACGACAGTGCTAGCCATATATACTTATGTTATCTATATACTAATGCATCTGGTATAAATTCTACATCAAAATAGCTACGATTTTGATTGTTTTTTCTGCTTTCCTTCTGTTCTTTAGCTCTATATCTATCAGACCCTTTAAAAAGTTAGTAACATTATAAATTTGCATATAAAGTTGAAATAAACAAATGAACAAACTTAAGCATTGTTATCTATATACATATTTCAATAATTTGAGATTTTTGACCGATGAAATTCGAACTAATACGTCAACTGTATTGTATGTCGATCGGTCAAATGTGGAAAAACCTAAGTGTTAGGGGAAAAGAAGAAGAAAGAAGGTAGGAGAAAGAAGTGAGAAAGACAACGGACGGCATAGAATCTAACAACGGAACCAATAATCTATAATATACAACAAATCTTTACACAAAAATCAAATTGTAATTTATGTATATACATACTGTGATGCCCCACCCCGAGGCCCACATTAACAAAGAGTATTACTGGGTAATACTGTCTGCTAATGTAGAGAATAGGGCTAGATAGGAGCGACCATCTATAGCCTTGTCTTAAATATCTATTGAATACGCCGACGATGCCATTTTTTTCAAACAAAAAACGAATCAATGAATTCCGAAAAAAAATGAAAAGTTACGCTATCTCAAACATGGACTCAGACCATGTTTGTAACAGTTCAACCAGAATGTGCTCAGTCCTAAAAATCCATTCTGCGTTCAACTTCCAGGCATAAAACAGAGCAGCAAACGGCATCGGATTGAGCTCAAAATTGGTGAGCATATAGTAGAAGACTTTATTTTTCAAAAAAATGCAATTTGGATGAAGTATGAGGAAGTTATAATGTCTCAAGAATATCTGATTTGGAAATCATAAATCAAATAAGAATAAGCTGCTCTGAAGAATCTCGAATGTAATCTAGAACGCCTTCAAAACAAGGACGTGCTGCTCGTTAAAGTCCAATGGTCCGCTAACCACAACGACTGCACTTGGGAAACCAAGGAATTTATCGAGGGATCGTATCCCAATTTTCTAGCTTCTCATAGCGATGGTGGGAAATCCTTTTTATCTCAAGCTTATTTTCTTATCTTTTGGAGTGATGAAATATATTATTGCATACATACATTTCCCTAGGAATTGCGGGGATGCAATTTTGTTAGGGGGAGTCTGTAAAACCTGAATTTAGAGTTTACCTTTCAATATTAAATTATAATGTAATTATGATTTAATTAAAATTAAAATTGGTGAAAATGAATTTTCTATTTAAGAGAAACAACGAATATGAGAGATAATTGTTGAAAATTACATTCGAGATTCTTCTGACAAAGCTTGCTGAAGGCATGGCTTATCATCCGTAGACTAACGGACAGACTAAATGGGTGAATCGTATTCTTGAGGATCTACTCCATGCTTGCATTTTAGATTCTGGTGGTAGTTGGGAGGATCACCTACCTCTCGTGGAATTCTCCTACAATAACAGCTTTCAGTCCAGTATCTGTATGGCTCCTTTCGAAGCCCTATACGGAAGTCCATGTCGATCACCTTCATGTTGGTTGGAATTTGTAAATATATATGTACATAAGTGTGTACATAAGTGATTAAAACATGGTTTAATTTTCACTTAGGCTGATTTAATTTCTCTAATTGGTTATCTTAGGCCCAAAGACTGTTTAGTAGGTTTGAGAAATGAAAAACTTTTGACTGTATGTTCATTACAGCATCTCCTTCCTCAAACACCCGAGGGAAAAAAATGGCATTGTCGACATATTCAATAGATATTTATGACAAAGCATAGATGGCCGCTCCTATCTTGCCCAATTCTCTACATTAGCAAACAGTGTTACCCAGTAATACTCTTTGTTAATGTAGGTCTCGGGGTGGGGCATCGCATGTACATCAATCAGAGTGTACTAACCTATTACAGCTGAGACACTTATAACAGCCCGACCTTACAGTTGTTGATAAATACAATAATAAATGCAGTGGAGAAATAACCATATACGCGAATACGTCTCTGGGCCTCTAACGCGTCTCTTGAAGCTCCAAAGATCCAAAAAAAATCTGTAATATGCTCACGTGAGAAAAAATCACCCAGTTTAATTTTAATGTTTTAAAAATCTTTTGAAAATAAAGGTATCTCGTTAGACCACGCCGCACATAAACATGAATGGGTTTTTACCTTACGATAACCAAAACATTTTCTTTATAACATGCATTGATATTATAATAATGTCTAGGGGTCAAAGTAAAATATGAAAATAGTTGAATTCCTTGCATATCACATTTCGGCATAGTTAGGCATAACTAAGTCCGTAGGGCACTTAATGGAGAATGGATTCCATACAACGATTGAACTACTGGAGTATAGCCCGTGATGGTGCATCTCTAGATAAAATAACACAAAGGTCGAACCTATTGACCCCTGCCAACATAGAGCCGGCCTACCCTTTATTGGATAGTACCAAATATGATAACACTCCGTTTATGGGCCCTAGAGTATACAAATGTGAGATAATATCGACTCTAGATAGGGATGATTATACCCTACTTAGGACCGACTAACTTAGCTCTATTGCATCTTCTGTGTTTAGTTATTCCCGGTTGATGAGGCTTGAAACTACATTTTACCTTCTACATAGCACTTCCCTCTTGGAATGCTAATGTTACCCTCTAAGCAACAATGTAATGTTAGCATTTATCCACACTAGTTCGTTCTGAGACTGAACAAAACTCTTGAGAACTCCGTTTTAATTCCATCATCTTCAAGATGCTTTCACTTTGAAAAGCTTAAGTTGGATCGAAGTGGTTTTCGAATAACATATCTGATCCCGGTCTCTTCGAAATAATATTCGATAGTTTCTGGTAAACACAATCCCGGTTCTTTAGGAAATAATCAGTCAAAGATAAGAGCAGAGATTACCTCCTAACCTTCAATGGAAAATTTTCCCTATCATTTATCTTGGGGGAGCGAAATGAGATTTATACGCACAGTATAGCATCATTGGAGATGACTATTCCATATAACACACGTGTCTCTCCTAGATATTTCCAAAGTTACGTTTTGGATCCAAATTCGATAGCTAGTTATGTAACTATCAAATAACAAACATTCAATCAAGGATTTAATTCTATAGGGAAAGCCATATAACCACTAGCCTCCTTTTATCCTTTCATTAACTAAAATCATTTTGTAAATATTTGTATATAAATACCTTTACAAAGATGTACCCACAAATCCCTATAATTTCAATATTTAGATAATACCCAATATACTTATCTTAATGTTATAAGTATATTCACAAAGCTGAGAAAGATTTCCTTTCCATGCAATTCTAAAATCATTTAAAACTCCCCTATAAATCTCAAAAAGCATTTATAAAACTATTTATAAATCGCTGATAATCATTTATAATCTCTTCTTTAAATTCAATCACTTATAATTTTTTTTGTACATTTATAAAATCATTTGTAAATCCTTTGTAAATCCATAAAACCATTTATAAAACTCCTTTTATAAATCTATAAAGACATTTCTTAAATTTGTTTATGAACATCTAACTGTTTATAAAACTCTTTCACTTTGTAAATAATCTCGCTTAAGTCTTCAGACCATTTTATAAACTCCTCTTCTAAAATCCAAGTCCGTCTATAAAACTCTATTTATGAATCTTAAAAACATTATAAATAAATCATAGTTATTTATTTTAAACACTATTATATAATAGTAATTATTAATAAATAGCATTATAAATATATAAGAATTATTAACTTTGAAACATCTTAAAATAAAAATTAATAACTCGAAACATTATAAATAAAACAATCGTAAATCTTTACCATCATTATAAATAATAATAATAAATTTCCAAACTATAATTAGTATTCATTACTATTAATTTTAAACTATTTTAATAATTTAAATAGCTAACTTTTCAAAATATTTAATATATTGATAAATAACCTTAAAGCAATATAAAATATAAATAAAAACTTTCAAAATACCTATAAAATAATATTAAGTACAAATATATAACTTTAATACAATATTAAAATAAAATAATATTTAAAACAATATTAAATACAGATATATAACTTTGAAATGGTATTAAATATAAATAAATAATCTTTAAAACATATTAGACATAAGTGAATAAATTTTAAAGAAATATTAAATATAAATAAATAATCTTGGAAAAAAATAGACAAAAAGGGTTGAAGTAAAACATAAATTAAATTGTAACGATCCCATTTTTAAGCCAAAATTAAATTAGTAATTAATTTGATTTTTGGAATTAAATTGTGAATTAATTGGAAATTTTCCCAAAATAAATAAAATATTTATTTGTTTATATATATATATATATATAGATTGTAAATAGAACTTGATTTGAAATTCAAAAATAAATATCTTATAAATAGATTGGATTTATAACTTTATATTTTAAAGAAACTAATATATATATATATATAAATAGATATAATTATTTATTAGTGTATAATTAGATTTTTAAATCATTCTCTTTAAAAGTTATATAAGTATAAATAAAAAAATGTATGAATAAAAACATAAAACATGTATATATATATATACGTATAAAACTAAGATTGAAAATATAATATAAAGACAAGAATAAATACAAAGCTTTATTATATATGTGTATATATATATATATATTAAAATTTATGAGATAAACATATGTAGAAATAAAACGCATAAAAAGTATTTAATAAAGAGTTTGTTATATATTCTTTTAAATTATACATGTTTTGTATATATATATATATATATATATATATGAATTAATTTAAACATAAAAACATAAGTACTTAATTAAACAAGGGTTTGAACATAAAAATAATTGTTTTAACAAGTGTAAATTAAGGATTATCATGCATCAACATTTGTTAGCTAAGTAGTATGAAATTTACAAGTGGCAAAGATATTTTCTTTTAAATTTGAAAATAAATAAAATATTACAAAAAGAAAATCAGGCTTCTCTTCTTTACTTCTTAATCTTCTCTCTATCTTTCAAAAAAAACTGAGAAAATATTTAAATCAAAACAATAACTTCAAACCTGATGCAATCAAAGAAAATTCAAACTCAAGAATTAAACATCATCAAGCTTCAACCTGATCAAACATCATCTACAGAGCAAAAAAATCCAGATCAACATCAAAGCATTTCCATATTAAAAGCTTAAGTACTGTTCTCCGCTTCTTTTTAAAACAGGTGAGAAAACTAACCTATTAAAAGCTTAAATCTATGTTATACTTTGATATATGTTTTAATTATGTGAAGTAAAGTGGTGAAAATTGTTTGCACGGATGTAAATATGTTTGTATATATGTGAATATGCAAGCACTTGAGTATGCATGTCTGTATATATGTATAGATCTAGGCCTTTGTTGCATTACAGTCTCAATTCCACCTTAATAAATTCATCTGCACTTCATACAATCATTGTTAGGTTATGATCTCTAAATAAAAATGGATTGTAACAACGTAATATCAAATTCAAAAATAATTTCAAGTATGTTTATTGAGTAATATTTTTCAAAAGTGATAAAATACAGTAAAAATCAAAGATAAGTCAAAAATCGAATGTCTAAATTTCTTGTTTTGATTCTATATCTTGATTCGTATTAGAAAACTATGATTTTAGGTAATGATTTCAAGATTTTTTGGATTGGGAATGTCGAAAATTCGTAAGTTGAACGGATTTGGATTTTTTGGAGATTTCTGGTGATCGAGGGAAGATAGGCGTCGAGATCAAGACCAGAGGAAGCTTGGATGGTGGCGGTTATGGGAAAAATACAAGGTGGAATTGTCGAGTGTCATGGTAGCCGTACGACGTCGAACTAGGGTTCGACGATCAGTTTTGGTCGATACTATTCTCGAGACGATTTCGTCGAGTGGATGGATCGGAGGCGATTGGACCAAGGTGATAGGAGCTTGGGATGGTGGCGCAGCTCTGGGTGGAACGGTGAGGTCTCTGGTGGTCGAAATCGTCGTCGGCGAGGTGTTTTGTTGATCAGGTTTTTGGGTTCCAGGTGCTCGAATTGTTCTATTTCAATTTGTCAGGTCGATCGACGATCTGGGTGCTTGGGGTGATCGGCAAGATCGTCGGCAACGTGTTGAGGTCGGCGAGGTCGATCGGAGTTGGACGAAGATCGTGTGCACGTGCATGCGTACACGATTGTGTCTGGGTTGTTGATTGATTTGGGAAAAAGAACGGGTCTCAGGGTTTAACTTGGGAAATCTGGTGGTTTGACTAGAAATTGAGATGATGCGAGGAATACATAGGGCTTGGCTCGGGGATTTTGAAATTTGGCTCAGGTTTTACCTTTGTAAGCTGATAAGTTTTCAAAAAAAAAAAGAAAATGTTCAAGTTTTAAAAGCAAAGCAAGTTTTAAATCAAGTTTTTAAAGATATTAAAATGAGTAAGTTTTTCAAAAGAAATGATAACCAAGTTTCCAAAATAAATTTATTAAAAAAATTTCTAATAAGTTTCAAGGATTTAATTTTAAAGTTAAACGTTTTTAATAATTGTTTTGGTTTGGATAATTAAATATTAGTTTGATTACTTAATCTCTGATTGTTTTCAAAAATAAAGTGATGTAATTAATTAAAGGATGATTAATATAAGTAATTAAAGGATAGTTAATTACTTAATGTCATTAATTAAGGTGATTAATTAATGGATAATTATTTAATGTAATTAATTAAAGGATTAATTAATTAATGTCATGAATTAAGGGATAGTTAATTACTTAATTAAGGATTAACTACTTAATGTGTGTAATTAGAGATTAATTAATTAATGTGATTAATTAAGGGATAATTAATTAATTAAAGGATAATTAATTAATTAAAGGATAATTAATTAATTTGTTTAATTAAAGGATAATTACTTAATTAAAGGGTTAATTTGTTAATGTAATTAATTAATGGTTAATTAATTTATGTAACTAACTTAAGGTTAATTAATTTATTAATGTAAGTAATTAAGGAATAATTAATTAATGTAAGTAATTGAGGATAATTAATTAAGATAGATAACTATGGATAATTTATTAATTTTCATTAATGAATTAAGATAATAATAAATGGTTTGTAATTAATTAAAGTTAATTAATCAGAGTTAGGTATTAACTCATAAGTATTTAGTTTATTTGGTAAAATTAATTATAAATTATGTGATTAATTAATCTTGCTTATGGATGATTGGATTATATTGAATGTCTTAAATTGTTTGATTTCTCTGATGTGTGATATCCTGTGATATGAATTGCTTTGGATTGAGATGTGAACTGTGATTTATTTATCTGTAATGAATTTACTTGTTTATCTGTGAATGAAAAATAAGCGTTATAGGATTATACTACTTATTGATATTGTTGTGCTTGGATTTATGATGGTTGTGAATGTTGCCTGCAAAACCCTTAGACAACACAAACACACACACAAAAATATGGATTTCACAGGAAATTGGTTAAGTCATAGGTATTTTGAATTTAATATTATTTGAAAGTTGAATTTTGAATCCAAAACTGTTTGGAACTGAAATTGGGTTAAATATGAAAAACTTTTGAAAGGATGTTTTGAAATTATGGCTTGTTAAAGTTTTGAAAGTTAAAATAATTTAATTTGAATTTGAATTCAAGAATTGAAGATGAATTATATAAATAAGTTTAAAATTTGAGATTTTAAACTACCGTTTAAAAAGGGTTATACAGGTTATATAATGTGTATAATTATGGATTTTAAATCTATTTTGAAGTATTTTAAAAGAATTATTTTGCGAATTTAAATTTAACCCAAATAGAACTTGCCGGGGATACGGTAGTTCGCTGATTTTCCGATTTATACTTTGAAAGGATATAACTTGAGCATATTTAATTGGATTTTCCTGAAACAAAAAAACCTTGTTTTCAAATGATAATAGCTTTCATATAAAGGAAGAATTCCCAATTTTTGTTCAAAGGATTTCAAGTTTGATGCAGCCCAGCCTAAAGACAAAGCAGTGCGATATACAGACTCAAGGAAGTTGAATTGTTCAAGCCTCTTAGGTCGTTTGGAGGAGGCCATGGTTTTAGGTCGCTCGGAAATTTTGGGTCGCTCACGACCTAGCGAAGGTCGCTCGCGAGTTAACGAGCAAGGCACGAAGACATTCGAACGAGCTAACAAGTTAAACACTCTTGCGCTCAGTCCCTTAAGTCGACTATCAAGCTACGACCTAACGAAGCTTCGAGCTACCAATCCATGACTTAAAATCTTAAGTCGCTCATCCCTGTTTCCGCTTCTTTAGGTCGCGACCATGTTAAGTCGTGAGTATTTGGGTCGTTGTTGTTTTTGAGTCGTATGTCGTTGTATTGGTTAAGTCGCGTGGGAATGTTAACTCGTAGGTCATTCGTATGTTGTTAGGTCGCGAGGGTCTGGAGTCGTGTATATACTATGTTGAAGTTGTATTTTCTTTAAGTCTTATGTCGTGTTGTATATATTGAGTTGTGTTGTGTTTCTTAGGTCGTTACATATTTTAACTGGTATGATGTTAAGTCATTGGGCTATGTTAAGTCGTAAACCGTGTGAGTGTACTTAGGTCGTATGTGTTGAGTCGTTCACCGTTAAGTCGTTAGCGACCTAAGTTGAACCGTGTGTTGTAAGCCTATAAATAGGCATGATGGGTCATTTGTAACTCGAGGTTGATTTGGAATAAACTCTTGTTTTGTTAGCTTTGTGCTTTCATTAAATCGGTAGTTGAGTGTGATCTCCTATCTCCACCTATGGTATTCGAGTGCGCTCGAATCAACGTTCGTTGAAGCCAATTCGTGGAATCAAGTGCGCTTGATCAATGCTCGAAGAATTGTAGATCTCTATTCACGGTATCGTGCGCGATTAACGTGTCAGAGATAGCTAGAATTCGGTATCTTCGGATCAACGAATTTGGTCCTTGTAATATTTTCAATCCACCGATTTCCATTTTCACCGTTTCATTTAATTTTCGTATTTCCGCTGCATCATTTTTGTATCAGAGCTAGACTTAGCCAATCATGGCTAAGCCGAGACTTGGAGCCGATTTTGAAGTTTGTTGTTCATCGTGTTCATCGTTTGTTGCAACAAGTTTGGGGTTTTTGAACCATATCATTTTGGATCAAATTTCGAAGGGTGTTTGGATTTTTGCTTGTGGAAAGTTTGCGCGCCAAGGTGTTGAACTTGAGTCGTGCCTTGTTTGTTGAAGTTTGTTTGAGCCGTGCTTTGTTTGAAACCGAGCTGACCTAAGCCTTTGGTCGTTCATCTGGTTCGAGCTAGTTGAGTCGTGGCTTTGTTTTGTTGAAGTTGAGTTGGAGCCGAGCTAGGGGTAGCCGTACAATTGAAGTTTGAAGTTGTTTTGTTGAAAAATTGTGGAGATCAATCATGCCACCAAGGAGAGCTAACCGCCATCAAACTATAGAAGCATTGTATAGAAGAGAAGAGGCCGATCAAATGGAATAACACATGCATGAGAAGTTTGATGAAGGTAATGGTCGGTTGGAAAGAATGATGCTCGAGATGAATCAAAGTAGAAGAAGAAATTCACCTGAATCGTGCCATGGAGGAAGTAGAATCTCACTACATTCAGATCAGGAGAGGAGAGAAAGTCATGATCGCAGAAGTGCCGACAATCGTGATAGGAATGTTGATGATCGAAATCGGAGAGATGTGGATGATCGAGGTCGGAGGAATGTAGATCGAAGGGATGTTGGTGGTAGAAGTGGTAGTGGTAGAGATGTTGGAAGTCGTGATCGACAACGCTATGCATCAGATTTTGGTGAGGAGTTTGATGGTGATAGAGGAAGTGTTCATTTCCGAGATCGGGATCAGGGACGACGTCAGTATCAGAAGATCGATGAAGATCGACGTTGGGAATCAGGGATGAAAACAGAAATTTCGGAATTCAAAGGAGGAATGGTTGCAGAAGAGTTTTTGGGCTGGTTGTCAAATGTTGAAGAGATCTTTGATTTCAAGGAGGTTCCGGAAAATCGACGAGTGAAGTTGGTTGCTACAAGGTTGAGGAGGAGAGCTATGGCGTGGTGGCAGCAAACCAAACATACACGAGAACGAATGGGAAAGTCGAAGGTTGTTGCTTGGGATAAGATGAAGAAGATGATGAGAGCTACATTTTTACCTTACAACTATCAATCATTTATGCACCAGAAATTGCAGAATCTATGGCAGGGGACGAAGTCAGTTAATGATTATGCAGATGAGTTTTACCTACTCATTGCCAGGAATGATATTATGGTGACAGAAGAATAGTTGACTGCAAGATTTGTTGGAGGGTTGCGAATGCAGATCCAGGATATGGTTAATATGTTTGATCCAAGATCTATGGAGGAAGCACACAAAAAGGCGTTGGCTTGGGAGAAGCAGGGAAGATGTGGAGGTGGTGTGTTTACTAATTCCAACAATCAAGTTAAGGGTGCTAGTGGATGTTCTAATATTCCTAAATCTGTCAGTAAGCCAGTGGTGAAGGAGGCTGAGAATGCAAAGGTTAACAATGGTTTCAAATGTTACAATTGTCAGGAGTTGGGTCATAAAAGCAATGAATGTCCAAAGCCGAAGAAACGAGCAATGATTGCAGAAGTTGAGGATGATGATGAAGATGCAGAATGTTCAAATTCATTACCGGTTGAGGAGGAAGACTTTTTGTCGGGAGATGAAGGATATTCATTGATGATGAGGAGAAGTTGCTTGACACCCAAGCAAGAGGAAGAAAATAGCTGGTTGAGGAAAAACATATTTCAGTCTACATGCACTATTCTGGGAAGAGTTTGCAAGTTTGTTATTGATGCTGGAAGTTGTGACAACATCATTTCTACTGAAGCTGTGAGAAAGTTGAAGTTGAAAACGGAGAAGCATCCAAATCCTTACAAGTTAGCTTTGTTGAGGAAAGGAGGAGAAGTAAAGGTGGACAGGCGAGTACATGTTCCATTTTCTATTGGGAAGAAGTATAAAGACGAGATTTGGTGTGATGTTGTGGAAATGGATGTTTGTCACTTGCTTTTGGGAAGACCATGGCAGCATGATCGAGCAGTGTGACATGATGGTCGAACCAATAGCTACAGCTTTATGTTTGAAGGTGTTAAGATCATTTTAGTTCCGAAGAAGAGAGAACAAGACGAGAGCAAGTCAGAAGAGATCGAGGAACTGAAGACTTTATTGACTTTGAAGGAATTTGTTGAAGAAGTAGAGGAGAGTTCAGAGGTGTTCTTGTTGATTGGACATGAAGCTACTGAATCTGTTGAAGTTCCAGAGGAAGTAAAACCGGTATTGGAAGAATTCAGAGATGTATTTCCTGAGGAGTTACCAACGGGGTTACCACCGTTGAGGGATATTCAGCATCAGATTGATCTTGTGCCAGGGGCAGCATTACCACACAGGCCACATTACAGGATGAGTCCTAAGGAACATGAAGAACTCAGAAGGAAGGTGGAAGAATTGTTAGAACAAGGGCGTGTTCAGGAGAGTTTGAGTCCATGTGTCGTGCTAGCCTTATTGGTACCGAAGAAGGATGGTTCGTGGAGGATGTGTACGGACAGTCGGGCTTTAAACAAGATCATTGTGAGATACAGATTTCCTATGTCGAGGTTTGATGATTTGATTGATCAGCTGAGTGGGGCTGCTGTGTTTTCAAAGATTGACTTGAAGAGTGGATACCATCAGATTCGTATTAGACCGGGCGATGAATGGAAGACTGCTTTTAAAACCAGGGAGGGTTTATACAAATGGTTGGTTATGCCATTTGGCTTGTCAAACGCTCCTAGTACTTTTATGAGAGTTATGAACCAGATTTTTAGACCATTCACTGGGAAGTTCGTGGTAGTTTACTTTGATGATATTTTGATCTATAGTGGGAGTATGGAAGACCGGCATTTGCGTGAAGTACTGCTGATTCTACGACACGAGAAATTTTACGCTGCAACAAAGAAGTGTGTGTTTATGACGCACAGTGTTTTGTTTCTGGGATATGTTCTGTCGAAGGAAGGTATTCAAGTTGATGAAAATAAAGTGGAAGTTGTCAGGAGTTGGCCACAGCCAAAGACAATTACTGAAGTGAGGAGTTTTCATGGATTGGTATCTTTTTATCCAAGATTCATTCCACATTTTAGCAGTGTGATGACACCTGTAACTGATTGCATGAAAGGAAAGAAGTTCATATGGACAGAGGAAGCAGAGTTAGCTTTTGAGAAGGTTAAAACGTTTTAAACGTCAGCGCCCATTCTAGTTTTACCGGATTTTCAGTTGTTTTTTGAGTTACATACTGATGCATCGAAAGTTGGGATTGGTGGAGTGTTGAGTCAGAATGGAAGACCAGTTTCTTATTTCAGTGAGAAATTGTCTAGAGCCAAGTTGAGATATAGCACTTATGACGTGGAATTTTACGCAAATGTTCAAGCTGTGAAACACTGGAGACATTATCTGTTTCAGAAGGAGTTTGTTCTTTATACGGATCACGAAGCTTTGAAGCATTTGCAAGGGCAGGACAAAATTTTAGCTAGACACGCCTCATGTGTCGCGTATCAACAGCAGTTTACTTTTGTTGTAAAGCACAAATCAGGGGTGACAAATCGTGTAGCTGATGCTTTGAGCAGGAGGAATCATTTATTGACAACAATGAAAGTTGAGTTGACAGGTTTTGAACAATTGCCCGAGCTGATCAAAGAAGATCCTTACTTTATGAAGTTTGTTGAAAAGGTCAAGGAGGGAAGTGCTAATGAATTTGTGTTGGTAGACGGATTTTTGTTTAAGGGAAATCGATTATGTATACCAGATTGCAGCTTGATAATGAAGATTATCAAGGAGTTGCATGAAGAAGGACATGTAGGACGAGATCGCACATTGCATTTGATTTCTCAATCTTATTTTTGGCCGTCGATGAAGCGGGAAGTTGGAAGATTTTTGGAGAGATGTCATGTTTGTCAAATTTCGAAAGGGACGGCGACAAATGCGGGTTTGTATATGCCATTACCTATTCCTGCAAAACCATGGGTGGACATTAGCATGGATTTCGTGTTGGGTTTGCCGGGGACTCAAAGGAGGAATGACTCTATATATGTGGTGGTGAACCGTTTCTAGAAGATGGTACATTTTGTTGCTTGTAAGAAAACGGCGGATGCAGTTCATGTGGCACAATTGTTCTTTAAAGAGATCTATCGTTTACATGGATTACCAGAATCTATAATGTCGGACAGGGATACCAGATTTTTGAGTCATTTTTGGCTAAGTTTGTGGAAGATGGTGGGAACGAAGCTGAATTTCAGTAGTGCTTAACATCCGCAAACTGATGGACAGACGGAGGTTGTGAACAGATCGCTGGGAAATTTATTGCGGTGTCTTGTGATGGATAATCTGAAGAGTTGGGATGTGAAGTTATGTCAAGCAGAGTTTGCTCATAATCATGCGGTGAATCGTAGCACAGGTTTCAGTCCCTTTCAGATTGTATATTCAAGCTTGCCAAAGGGGCCGTTGGATTTGACGATAGTGCCACAACTGAAGGGGACAGCTAAACGAGCTGCTGATTTTGTTGATGGGTTGGAAGAATGCCATAGAAATGTTCAGGAACGATTGGAGAAGACATATGAGAGGTATAAACGATCTGCGGATTTGAAGCGACGAAGTGTAGAATTTAACGAGGGAGATTTAGTATATGCTGTACTAACAAAAGATCGTTTCCCTGTGGGAACATATAATAAACTTAAAGCTCGAAAGATTGGTCCTGTAGAGATTGTGAAACGGATCAATGAAAACGCTTACAGGTTGAAGCTGCTGGAGGATGTGTACACTTCTGATGTGTTTAATGTTAAACATTTAATAACTTATTATGGGGATGAACGAACCGATGGGGAAGAACTTTTAAATTCGAGGACGAGTTTTCCCCAACCAAGGGAGGATGATGTAGCCCATCTTAAGGACAAAGCAGTGCGATATAAAGACTCAAGGAAGTTGAATTGTTCAAGCCTCTTAGGCCATTTGGAGGAGGCCACGGTTTTAGGTCGCTCGAAAATATTAAGTCGCTCACGACCTAGCGAAGGTCGCTCGCGAGTTAACGAGCTAGCCTTGAAGACATTCAAATGAGTTATCAAGTTAAACACTCCTGCGCTCAATCCCTTAAGTAGACTATCAAGCTACGACCTAACGAAGCTTCGAGCTACCAATCCACGACCTAAAATCTTAAGTCGCTCAGATATTAGGTCGCCGGATGTTGAAGAATCCCTGTTGCCGCTTCTTTAGGCCGCGGCCATGTTAAGTCGTGAGTATTTGTGTCGTTGTTGTGTTTGAGTCGTATGTCGTTGTATTGGTTAAGTCGCGTGGGAATGTTAACTCGTAGGTCGTTCGTATGTTGTTAGGTCGCGAGGGTCTTGAGTCGTGTATATACTGTGTTGAAGTTGTATTTTCTTTAAGTCGTATGTCGTGTTGTATATATTGAGTAGTGTTGTGTTTCTTAGGTCATTACATATTGTAACTGATATGATGTTAAGTCATTGGGCTATGTTAAGTCGTAAACCGTGTGAGTGTACTTAGGTCGTATGTGTTGAGTCGTTCACCGTTAAGTCGTTAGCGACCAAAGTTGAACCGTGTGTTGTAAGCCTATAAATAGGAATGATGGGTCATCTGTAACTCGAGGTTGATTTTGGAATAAACTCTTGTTTTGTTAGATTTGTGCTTTCATTAAATCGTTGGTTGAGTGTGATCTCCTATCTCCACCTACGGCATTCGAGTGTGCTCGAATCAACGTTCGTTGAAGCCAATTCGCGGAATCAAGTGCGCTTGAACAACGCTCGAAGAATTGTAGATCTCTATTCACGGTATCGTGCACAATCAACGTGTCAGAGATAGCTAGAATTCGGTATCTTCGGATCAACGAATTTGGGCCTTGCAGTATTTTCAATCCACCGATTGCCATTTTCACTGTTTCATTAAATTTTCGTATTTCCGCTGCATCAAAGTTATTGGTGAATCAAATTGGAAATAGTTTTGAAAGCTATGAATGAATCTTTGTTAAAGATTTGGTAAACCTTGTTTCAAATTGATGTGGATCTTAAAGGTGGGCCTTTTTTTAAAAGATTTAAAAGTGGAAATTTGTTTAAACCATTCAAAAGGAAAGGTTTTGGGGAACCAAAAAAGTTATGACTTAACTAAGATGCTAATGTATCCATATGTTTTTAAAATAAGCGCTCATTATTCGGTTTAGCCGGGTGAGGACATTAAGTCATAAAACACATTCCGAATAATGATACGACGAAATGGATTGCATTTGAAATGATGGCGAAGACCGGTTATTTTCGAAAAGGGAAGGTTTACCTGTCGAATGTCTCTGCGCCGAATGGCCCAGGTATAGAGATTTATATTACCCTATATGATCGGGAGTCCAGACGTGATTAGCAATATTCGGAATTGCAAGGGATTTTATCCTTAATTGGATGAAGTGCCTTCGGTTCCATTCAGACCCAGGATGGACTTGTATGGATGTATGTCTGACATTACACTTTGAGATACAAAGCTGGTTTCTATCAAATATATTTCTGTTTAGTGGCGGAGAATTTATTCTCTTAGCTTAACACCCTTCTCTGAGATGTATGAGCTCAGAGGTTATTTAGTTGATGGTTACTAGTGATATACTCCCAATTTGGTTGTGTGGCATGCTAAGTGTTGATCATTGGTTGATCGAAGCATGGCTTTTGTGAAAAGCGTAGCTTTGTGGGACGAGACTCATCGAACCTCGTACCTCGAAAATGGTCGAAACAGGAAGGATGCGGCAAGGTTACCGGGGTCGTGCCCCTTAGGGTATGTGCATTTCCTTCTGGATAAAAAGTGGTATCATGGTATGGAGCCTTGATATTTAACTTATGTGGTTGTTGGAAATTTTTTGGCGAGGCATCGGATAAAGGTCGGTGACGACCGGGAGATGGCGTACTCGTGATAGTTGGTTACATAGTTATAGAGGTAACCCGACCTTGTGTTGGCAAAGATCAGATTAGGTTCTCGAGGCGTCCTTCCAGAGGCCTACCCATTCGGAAAGGAAGCTCCTTAGCCTAAACCATTTGTGGAAATCCAATCACTCAATACGCGCCCTGTACGGTTTTAGTTGTATAACCTGCCATCTAACATGGTAGCTATAGTAGGCAAACTATAATGGTAAGCATGCTCGCTAAGATTAATATTATACTTGCAAATGTTTTCTACACTATACACTAATAATAATAATAATATCAAAAGGATTTTCGCGTATCAAGCATGTTTGACTATGATAAGGAGAAACCTCCCTTAAGTGTGCAATTGCATTATGTGTGTGGCGGGAGACTTTATGGTAGTTTCATTTTTCAAAAATCATAGCGGATTTCTTTTTATTTCTTTTTGTACAAATAAACTATTTTTGTTTGCTCACACCAGTCTCATGACTGACCTCGAGTTTATTGATCCGTTTCTAAACTCTGGGTGCCCATAATTTTCCACGCGGGCAGCTTGGAGTCAGGTTATTAGTAGATTCTTGAGATCGTAGATGTAGATTATGGAAGTTTTTGGTTTGGGATTGCATTTGCTTCACTTTAGCATGATGGTGGTTCTAGCTTTTTGGTTTGGAAGTTCCTTGAGCTTTTGGTTTTGGATATGAAAGTCTTTCGAAATCTTTAGAGGTTTGGAAATTGAAGATGCAATCTGTTGGATTCTCTTTCTCTCTTGAAGATCATGTTGGAGTTAATCTTCCGCTGTTGTATATCTATTTTTCTCTGATGTTTTTCAGTTGTATCAGAATATTGTATCCATTTGTTGTGTATCAATAAAATCTTCTTTGTTTCCATTGTGTTGTTTTCACCTAATATATTATAAGCTCAGACGAAACAGACTCAACGTTTGAATCTTCGGCATTCAAATACGGGTGATGTATTAGATGTCGATTTTCGAAGGTCGAGTCCGGGTCGTTACATAAATCCTTTTAAACAGAATATTTTTGAAACCCAATTTCGAATTTAAAAATCATTTCCTGCCTGAAAACCCTATTCCAACTCAAATGGAAATTTATAGTATTTTTAAAATACTATTTTGAGGCCAATAACTATCAAACACTTAACCAATACTGCTTTGGTTTTCTACCACTACTGGGTTTCAGTTTTGAACATAAACAACGTTATAACCAATAGTGTCCACAAATTAGGTTTCATATCCAATAATTCATATAATAGGCATTTTATTGAAAATAAATCATTAATAGCGAGGAATGTAGTTGGATCCCACCAATATGTCCCCTACATCACATACAGTATATAATCATATAATACGGGTCATTAGCTACTAGATGGGTATATATATATATATAAACGGTCGTCCGCTCCAGGGTGGAAATAAATCCAAACCAACTGATAAAAACAGTAAATCATCCAAACATCAAATTGAAAATTTTAGTCACTTATATAGCAAACTAGTTATCCAAAAAGGTGAGTTCAACTCATCACTACTTCGCTTGTTACCGAAGCGTTTGAGTTTCGATTTTATCATGAAATTCCATAAGCTCCGAATTTGCTCAAATCAATTCCAATGCGTAGCTATCGTCGAAGTCTATAGGTTAAACAGACTACTTATGGATTTGTTATTCATTTTCTAAGTTTAAACCATTAAAGTTGTTAAACTAATTCATTATAACCAAACAAGTTAAATCACTACTCTTACCCAATTATTAACAAAGCCCAACAGCCCACTAACATGCCATATCTCAAACTCGAAAGCTATCTATTCTTAACTTGCAAAACCCAAGCTATAGGCATCTCCCCTCCAACATCAAAACTCACGCCTTACGTCCTCCCAAAGCCACGGTGCCTCCCCCTCTATTTCCATGCGCCACACACTTTCTTTAGCCGTTCCATCTCTCCCTCTTCTTTATTTGCTCACCTTCCATGCAAACTTACATACTCAAATATAATACATGGCCACACATATATATATGAACAAAAATAATCATGTGTTGCTCTTCCAGTTTTATGCGTGACTACCTTCATGAATGCAATTCCATCCCTTCTTCATAAAAAAAGCAGTATGATGGGTTGTGTTTAAGTTAACTTGTTTTTATTTATGAAATTATTAACTTTAGAAAGGAAAATGGGTTTGCATATACCGTTGGTTCCCAGAGAAAATGAAGAATATAAAAAATTTATGAATTCATTTCCAAAGAAAAAATATATATAAAAGAAAATGTGTGTGTCTCCATATCTCCCTCTACACTTCACTATTTTGAGTGCAACACGAATGAAAAACATCGATCTTTAAGTCCTCTACAAATTTGATGTTTACAACTTTTGCTAATTCTTTGTGTATAGGAAGATAACTAAATTATTAATTTAAAGAGAAATGGAAATATATGCATCAGAGAGAGAAAAACAAATATAGAAAAAGTGTTGCTCCTTGCCTGTTCATATTTGCATATGAAATGAACTATGTAAAAAAAATGAATGTGTGTGCAAGCATGGAAAAAGGTACGGGTGGTGTGCATAAGGTAAGGTAAAAATAAACGGAGGCGTGAAGGGGAATGTAAGTGCATAGGTATTTATGATTAAAAAAAGATTTGAAATCTAGGGTTTCCTTCAGCCATTGGGAAAAATCAATTCCCGCACCAAATTTCCTCAAATCTCTCTAATTCCTCCTCTCTAATCAGACCACCGAAGGTTTCTCACATTAGAGGGACATCAGGGGTTACCATCATAGATGATGATGAGTTCTAATTGGTCCAATCTAAGAAAAAAAAGAGGAAGAGGCCATGAAAGCTCAAGAGTTGCTACTAATTCTCAATAAAGTCAATCCAAAAGGCAAAGATGGTCAGAAAACCATTGCCTAGCTCACAAAAAGGGTGATATGGTGTCGCAACATAGAAAACCAGTAGCCATCTCACTAAACAAGGAACGAGGCCCTAAATCTTGGGCTGATTTTGTTGCAGATTAGCCTTAAGAAGATAATGTTGATGAATGTAATCTAGAGCATATTGCACCAACCAAGATCAATAATAAGAAATATGGTCTGACTAAAGAAGAGGTATGTAAAAGAGCTACTGAATCATAAGTAACTTTGTTCTTGTTTATGTAGTGGGTACTAAACCATACTACTTGTATTTTAAATCATATATCCAAAGAGTTTGGAATCTGATTGGTGAATTTTCAATATTCACTAGAGAGAATGGGTTCTTTCTAGTGAAATTTAAAGAATCTCAAGATTACAATTTAGTTTTAAAAAATGGACCATATTTCTACAATGGCAAACTCGTCATAATGAAAACGTGGTCTGAATCGCTAAAGATGGACAGAGATCTGCTAACTGCTATGCCGAGATGGGTATGATTGCCATATGTTAATCTAAATCTATGAGACTGAGAGGCTTTTAGTGTTATGGCAAGTATTATAGGAAAACCTATTAAAATGAATGCGCCCACTATTTCGATGACGAGACTGAATTATGACCGCCTTCTTGTTGATGTGTATGCAAATGATGAACTTCCTAATAAGATTTATTTTTCTTTGTAGAATGGTGAAACAATTACTCAAAAAGTTGAATATGAATGGGTTCTACCAAAGCGTAGTGTATGCAAGTGTTTCAGCCACACTAAAGATCAATGTTGTCCAAATCAGGTATAGATGCCCAAAACCAATAATCAAGAAAGTCAAGAAAAGGAATCTATAATTTCTGACTCAAGAAATCATTCCATAACACAAAATCAAATTATATCTTTTGGTGAGAAAGATCGAATCTACCAAAAAGGTGTCATTTTCAATCAAAGAAAGAATGTAATTTCGCTCTCTGACCAAGTTGATCAGGTCATAATAGAGGAAGTTCATCATAATTCTAAAGAAAACAGTTCAAAAGAGATTATGCAAAGCATCTGTGACAACCCGGAATTTCCGAGCAATATCAATTTAATAATCTTCATTAAAAATTAAATTGATTTAATATATCTTTGTTAATAAGATCTGAATTGATACTTTTCTTTTAATAAATATCTAATTGGTAAATTTTATCTGTTAAAATAAATCCATTGTTTTCTATTTATAAATGTATATATTTGTATACATTGTTAAAAGTTGAGCTTTGTTTTGATGTAACTATTAAATTATGTTTCAAATTCTAATATACATTCTAGTGAATGAAAAATTATGATTTAATTAATACAAACCTTTCAAAGCTAATTAAATAAATAAATATGTGATTTTAAATACATAGGATAAATGCTTAAATAGTTTGAAACTTATTTTAACTTATGTTTAGATTTAAATTTATTAACAAAAAGTTTTCTTTTCTTTTCTTTTAGTATAGCTTGATAAAAATATGTATTTAAAATTATATATGAGTTTTAATGCATTTTTGTCAAATGGCACATTACTAAAATAAGCAGTTTATAACAAAAAGATAATTTCTTTTATAAATCATTTCAAGTTGATAAATGTGTTACTTTTAAATAATGTTAATAAATAAAAATACAAGACTATAAGATAAATTAGGAAAAATATAAAGTAAGTACATTGGCTAAATTTAATAACATGACAACTATAAAATTCATTTAGATTTCAAACAACAAAATAAAAGAAATAACATTCACATACATTTCAAAAATATAATAACAAGTCAACAATTAAACTAGAAACAAATAAATTTTCAAGTTTGTAAACTATCATAAGAAGAACTGCAGCATATATATATAAGTTTAAAGCATCAAGACCAATATGTGATTGTACAAACAAAATCAAATATGTGTGCAGGCTGAGATTTCCAAAAAAAAGAAATAAAAATATAAGACAAGTAACATAACACATGAATAGGTAAGTAGAAGAAAACAAAATAACTAGGCAATCAAATAAAACTAGAAACAAAAGAATCTTCAAGTTTTAAACTGGCTAAAGACATCTAGAGGCAAATCAAATGTGTGCAGGCTGAAAAACAAAATAAATATAAAAAATATATATATGAAGGCTTGCTAGGGAAGACAGTGTTATGTATTCTTAAACAAACAAATAAAAGTAATTAATGTAAATCTTTCTAGCACAGTAGACTTCATATCAGCCTCCACCCTAAACAATATCTCTGTTTTAAATCTGTACAAACAAGATTTTTATGCCGTATTGTACAAATATTGTCACAATTGTATGAAACATAATAATATACCCTGTCTACCATCCTTTTCTATATCCCTGTCTTCTTTCTTTCCTATAAATCTTCATATTAGTTCGAGCTAAGTAAAGGCTAAAATAAACTTCAGTAAAAACCTATTTCAAACTAAAACAAAGTTGTACTTGAACATAAATCAAGATGCAATCCAACAGAGGATCAAGATGAAGAGTTTAGCCAGAGAATTTTCAATCCTGTGTCCTTTTGAAAGCTCTGTTCTTTTTATCTGGTGAGTAACTTTAAAAAGCAAATAAATAAATCTGTTGAATGCTTATTGGTGAATAATCATGTATGTATATCTGTTGGTCCTTTTGGTGTATATTTTCAATTTGATGTAGTGTTACAGACTGTTGTTTTAAACTTTATCTGTTCTCATTTCAAAACTCAAAATTGTTTGATTCAAAAAAATCATTTACTTCTTTTTCTGATTGATGAATGAACTTAAGATTCGAACAAAAGATGTTTGTATCATTATAAACTAAGTTTAAAATTTTAGTTAAGATAAAAACAACTTAAAAATTTTCTCTGGAACCCAAATCTCTGAACAAACTCAAGATTGACCGAATTTCGAATTTCACCGATCATTGATTCAGGTATCTTACTAGAATCTATACCGGAAATGATGATTTTTAAGGTGGGTGTGAGGATTTTTAATGGTGTAATATGAGAGCAGCTTGAGTTTTACTGTTTGGGGCATTTCGAGTAGTCGTGGGCGATCACACTGATGTGGAGGGTCGAGCTTCTGTCTAGGGGTGGAGGAGGCTACCGGGGATCAAGGAAAAATGGTAGGCGGCGGCGCAGTGGGTCGTGGAAGCGGCGGCATAGGTTTAAAATTTATGAACCTAATTTTTTAATGTGCTTTGAGTTTTGATCGTCACGGCCTGTCCAAGCTTTCGAGTGACACGTCGTTTTGAGGGGAGGTAGAGGGGAGATGGACGATGTTGCGGCCTGAGTTTGGTGGCCTCCGGTGGCCGGAGCATCGCGCACGTGACGTTGCCAGGTTTGAGGGGTAGTGGGTCGTGTGTTTCCAGGTTATGTTTTTTTCTCGAATTCGTTTTTGCGCGCATGGGAGAAAACTCGAAGCAAGTTGTTGTTTTCTCGGGGGAACTTCGTATGTTTATTCGAAGTAAACAAGAAGGGGGCTCGGGTTGTAGTTGTTCAGGGTTTTAAAACCTGTAACAGTTTTAACAGTTTTGAAATCTTTGTTTTATAATTTAATCAAAGTTAAACCTAGTTCTAAATCAAAGTTCAATAATGAATTCAAGTTAGTTTTGAAACTGAGTTGGGAATAATAAAGTTTCGTAATATAAATTATTTTAATAACTTAAAAGTGTTTAATATTTAAGTGAATAAAAAAAGTGGTTGAATTCAAAAATGAAATTTAAATTGTTAAGAAAAGATTTAAACAAGTTAACTCCAAATTGAAAACCAGAACTTAAATTTAAAATTCTAGATGTAGAAATAAAATAAGGTTTTATAATTTAAATTGATTTAAATAAGTTTTAAGTGCCATTAAACATGTGAGTTTAAAAAGGGTTTTGGAAAAAATTTAGTTTTAAACTTTATTAAGGATGAATTGGGTTTTATTTAGAAAGTAAATTGAAATAAATGTTTTAAACATATTGGAAGTGAAAATTTAACCAATAATAAGAACAGTTTACTTTAAGTAATGAAGACTTAGAATTTATATTCATTAACCTTTAAGTTAATTAAGTATGAATAACTAATGATTGATATTTATTAAATTAGTAATTATAAGTTTAAATGTATTAATCGAAGTTTAAATAATGAATTCAGTAATTAATATGTAATTAAGAACCATAGATTAGATTTTTATTTAAATTAATAAATTTTAATGGTAAATCAAACTTATAATTAATAATGATTAATATAAGTTAATTATTTTAGAAGAAAATAATTAAATAAGTGTTAATGAAGATCATTAACTAGATTATTTTATACTTAATTAATGTGATTGATTTTTAAATTAATTGGATTAATTAATTTAATAACAATCATTGTAATAGTTTAAATGTAATCATTTATTTGGAAAGTAATTAGGAAATTAATTACTTATTGATTGTGTAAATTGATTTAATTTGAGTTAATTAATTTAGTTTAATTAACTGATATTTTGGAAGTAAATTACTTAGTGAAGTAATTGATGAAATTATTGGATGATGGGAAATGGAAGTAACTGGAATGTAATTACTTGAAATTAATCAAGGGATTAATTAAGCTTCTTATTGAGGAGTAATTAATTAAGGACGGTTAATTACTGTATGTTATTAATCAAGAAGGTTAATATATGCGATTTGAGGATTAGTATTCTTAACAAAATTAATAAAATAACAAGTGAAAAATGTAATTACGAAATTAATTAATTTGGGAATAATAAATCAAAAAGATAATTAAATGTTAATAAATCGATATAAATGTAATTAATTAATGGATTTATTCAAGATTAATTACTGTAAATAAATTAAGGAAAACTACTGGAATGTAGCAAAAGGTTATTTAAATCAAAGATGATTAATTAGAATGTATAAGTAATTGATGATAAGATTTAAATTAAGTTAATTAATTTTAATTAATTTAAGAAATCATTTGATGATTTGGTTTGTGTAATTACTTAGTGTAATTAATGGAGTATAATTACTTAGGAAAGTAATTAGATGTTGTTACTTGATGAAATTAATACAAGATGATTTGTAAGTGAAGTAATTTGGGTAATTTCTTTTATAATTAATCATGGGATGATTAATAAGTAATTAAGGGTAGTTAATTACTGTTTTGTTATTAATCAAAGGTGATTAATAATTGTGTTTAATTAAAGATTAACCACTTAATATAATTAGATTAAATTAAGTAATTTAATATAAATTAGAGATCATTAATTAATATAATTAATGATGTAATTAAGAATTGTTTAATTAAGGAATACTTAATAGGGAAGTAATTAAATGTTAACTGCTATGAATGATTTAGAATAATTCATTTAAGAAATTAATTAAAGACTAAATTACTTATTGTAATTAGAGAATGATTAATTAATTTGATTTATAATTAATTAATGGTTGTGAGAGCAGGATTTATGGAATGAGTAATTAATTTAATTTATTTTAAATTGATTAAAGATGGGGGTAGTTAATTTAATTCATTTTAAATTAATTATAGCTTGTGATTCATAAATCATTGCTTATGGATGATATTGATATTTCATCGATTGATTGTGATCTTAGATATGGGATGTGTAGTATCTATGTGATATGGATGTATGGTTAAAGTATGATAATATTTAATCATCTGTTTGGATGATTATATTAATTATCTGTTTATAATGATAATGTGATTATCTATTATGAGATGTGAATTATCTATCTATGTGTATATTGATAATATTAAATTTACTGTTAAGATTAAATAGACAACTTGGCCTTAGAAGATACATTTTGGATTTCGATGAGACTGGGATCGGAGTTTCCATATTTGGACATCCGAAAACCACATCGATCCAAATTAACGATAGTTCGTGAATCTGTAGTGAAGATGAGGATTCAGAATGCAAGGATTATCGTCGTTAACTCTGAGGGTGATTCCAAAACGAGTGCAACGAGATGATGCCTTCGGTTTCGTTCTAACCCGGAACGAACTTGTATGGATTGAATGCTTTCAACACATCGTTAGGCGTGCGATGAGCATTCTAAGAGATATGTTCTACTCAAGCCTCATCAACCGGGAATGGCTAAAACAGGGGAGGTGCAGCAAGGTTAGGTGGGTCATGCCCAAGCAGGACAAGGATATTCCCCTATCTAGATGTCCCGTTTTATTCGGCTGTGTGGGCAGTTGGTCTGCAGCCAACTGCGGGGTTATCTTGTTCGGGACTGTTCAGTAAGGAAAGGTTCCGACCTTGTGTTGCATGGGGTCGGGAGTGATCCTCCGTACGTTGATCTAGGCCACGTATTGTGACGGGTGGTACCCCAGTAGCCCTGCCATTGTATGGAATCCAAAATCCAATAAGTGCCAACGGTTTTGATTGTATTACCCACTTTTGTGGCTAGTAGCTGGAATTTAATAGATGTAACAATTTTGGCTATTTTCTATTTACTTGAAAACCCTAGACCTATTATAATATCAATTGATTTCCTATCAAATGTTTTGGTTAGCGTAAGGTAAAAACTTACCTATGTTTATTTGTGGGGAGTCTTACGTGATACCTTTTATTTTCAAAGGATTTTCAAAATTAAGCAACTTTAACCAGTTACTCACACCAGACCCATGTCTGACCCGGATTTTATTTTTATTTTCATAAACTCTCGGGTACCCAAATTTTTACGGGTAGCCAAGGGATTTAGGTTGGCTTTTGATGAATTCTGGAGGAGCAATGGAGCAGAAGGCTTCAGCGTTCGTAGATATAGTGTTCCGCTGTGTTGGTATCTCTTTGATGTATTATGTATTGAGTTGTATAACTAGACAGGTGTCTATAACTGTCTAGTATGTGATGTATTATCTGTATAGCTCTGATTGATGTTATATGTTATGTATATACTTATGTGATTAATATAATTTATTCGTTCCGCTGTGAGATTCTGTTGTTGTTGTTGTTCTTTCTGCTCTATCTTTTCTATTTTTCTCACCCTTTTCTTTCTTTATTAACGATACGTCTTCCTGGGCGTAGGAAGTCGGGTCGTTACAGTGGTATCAGAGCACTAAGTTGAGTGAATACCTAGGCTCTTGAGTGATTTCTTTCCTGAGAGAGCGTATTTGTAATTTTGATATATATATATATATATATATATATTCATTTCTATCTATTTGTTGGGTTACCTATTTGGGTTTTCCAATATAAGTATAAGGGTAAATTAGGTAGTGGTGACTACCAGTGGTTGGAAGTATATCTGACGAGACTGTAGACCTAATACCGTCTCGAGTAAATTTGTGGTGTAAGGATTTCACCAAATCTTTGGAAGAAACCTATTAAGATTTGGAGTCCTTTTTTGTAGTACAAGTTTGGATGAGTAGAATTTGGATTTTTGTCAGTTGAGCGGAAGATAGAAATATTATCTAGGTAACTCAAGAAGTAGTAGTTGTGTGTTGAGATGCAGTAGCGATGGATTATTTTCGAAGAAGTTCTCAAGGACCTTTGGATAAGGAAGTGTGTCTGCATTAGTTTTGGGACTGAGTCCAGCTGAATGCTGTGTTTGGCTTTGAGGCCCGAGATTTTCGAGGAGTTTAGGATTAAGAAGTTTTTTGCATCAGTAGCAGTATTGCAGCTCAGATTGTTCTGCCGACGCACGAGGAGGTCATCTGTCAGCAGTTCTCTAGAGGTGAAGTTCAGAGGCAGTTTTGTGGATCCATTTCTGCAATGAATTGGCTAGATAAGCTTAAGCTGTTCAAATTGGTAAGGAGAGAACAGTTTTCTTTAGATATTAACTTGGGTTGATCGCAAAAGTGACTTGCGATAATTGGGCATTCTCTTGGTTTATCAAAAATCTTTTTCTGAATATCTTTGAAGAGGTCATCGGGTTGCCTTTACATCTAGAGATGAGTTTGGTATCGACTGGATTCCAGAAGTGGTACCGATGGTTCAACTAAGTAATAGAATGGTTTTCATGGAGAGGAATTGGTAAAGCAGCTCAGGTTTTGGAGGAACTTCTGAGTTATTGTGGATCTGTTGAACCATAATTTTGTAACGTATTGTCCAGTTTGTGCTTATGTGTATCATCAGCATTTTCATCTACCCCAGATCAGAGTTGTGCAGCGGAAGCAGTTGGGAGTGCATCTGTTTTTTTTCTTTTCCGGAAAGGAGAAGTTGTTTTCTACTGATGATAAAGGTTGTGTTCTTGGTTTTGGTTCATTTTAAGAAGATCATTCTACTGGATTGTTTTTGGATTCAGATTGTTTTAGGAGTTATCAACAAAGGTTGAGCTGATCAGTAGGGATGAAGGCAGCTCTGGATCATCATAAGAATTTGGTGAATAAGAGATGGAGGAATTTGGATTTCGGAGTCGGAGATCTGATTTGGATGAATTTTCTCTGATTCAAAGGAGCTATATAATTTGGTAAGTTTGGGAAGCTAGCTCCGAGGTGTTTTGGATTTTCTCTATGTTTTGGTAAGGTTAGATGTTTGATCTTCTGGAGTGAATTGCTAGTTGAGATAGCTGGGATTCGTTGTGTTCCACGTACCTCTGAGGGAGTACGTGTAAGATCCATCTCTGGTTTTGGAACCAGCAGTTCGGGGAGTTTTGGTTGTTGAGTCAGACTCGTCTATAGCCTGATATCTGTGTAGATTTGTAAATCTAGATGTGTAGGAGTTATATAGATTAGTAGTATAGACTGTTTGGATTCTATAGATTGAGTATTCCGGTATTGTACTAGGAAACTCTAGGTAGCTCCATCCAGAATCTTGTCTGGATAGTTAGCCTTGTTGATTGAGTAGATTGCTTGTGATGATTGTTAGCATGTGATTGATATATGCTTATGATTTAAAATTAATTTAAAATCTTATATAGGTTATTAAATTACCTTTGCTTTTAAATTTCGGGGAAGGAATTCTTTTAAGGGGGGAAGAATGTGACAACCCGGAATTTCCGAGCAATGTCAATTTAATAATCTGCATTAAAAATAAAATTGATTAATATATCTTTGTTAATAAGATCTGAATTGATACTTTTCTTTTAATAAATATCTAATTGGTAAATTTTGTTTGTTAAAATAAGTCCATTGTTTTCTATATATAAATGTATATATTTGTATACATTGTAAATAGTTGAGCTTTGTTTTCAAGTAACTGATAAATTATGTTTCAAATTCTAATATACATTCTAGTGAATTAAAAATTATGATTTAATTAATATAAACCTTTTAACGCTAATTAAATAAATAAAAAAGTGATTTTAAATACATAAGATAAATGCTTAAATAGTTTGAAACTTATTGTAACTTAAGTTTAGATTTAAATTTATTAATGAAAATATTTGTTTTCTTTTCTTTTAGTATAGCTTAATAAAAATATGGATTTAAAATTATATATATGAATTTTAATGCAATTTTTGTCAAATGGCACATTAATAAAATAACCAGTTTGTAACAAAAAGATAGTTTCTTTTATAAATCATTTCAAATTGATAAATGTGTTACTTTTAAATAATATTAATAAATAAAAATACAAGACTATAAGATAAATTAGGGAAAATATAAAGTAAGTACCTTGGCTAAATTTAATAACGTAACAACTATAAAATTCATTTAGATTTCAAACAACAAAATAAAAGAAATAACATTCACATACATTTCAAAAATATAATAACAAGTCAACAATTAAACTAGAAACAAATAAATTTTCAAATTTGTCAACTATCATAAGAAGAACTGCAGCATATATATAAGTTTAATGCATCAAGACCAATATGTGATTGTACAAACAAAATCAAATATGTGTGCTGGCTGAGATTTCGCCAAAAAAAAATATAAGACAAGTAACATATTTATTCATAACACATGAATAGGTAAGTAGAAGCAAAAAAAATAACTTGGCAATCAAATAAAACTAGAAACATAGAATCTTCAAGTTTGTAAACTGGCTAAAGACATCTAGAGGCAAATCAAATGTGTGCAGGCTGAAAAAAAAATAAAGATAAAAAATATATATATGAAGGCTTGCTAGGGAAGACAATGTTATGTATTCTTAAACAAACAAACAAAAGTAATTAATGTCGATCTTTCTAGCATAGTACACTTCATATCAGCCTCCACCCTAAACAAATATCTCTGTTTTAAATCTGTACAAACAAGATTTTTATGCTGTAGTGTACAAATATTGTCACAATTGTATGAAACATAATAATATACCCTGTCTACCATCCTTTTCTGTATCCCTGTCTTCTTTCTATCTTATAAATCTTCATATCAGTTCGAGCTAAGTAAAGGATAATATAAACTTCAGTAAAAACCTATTTCAAACTAAAACAAAGTTCTACTTGAACATAAATCAAGATGCAATCCAACAGAGGATCAAGATGAAGAGTTTAGCCTGAGAATTTTCAATCCTGTGTCCTTTTGAAAGCTCTGTTCTTTTTATCTGGTGAGTAACTTTAAAAAGCAAATAAATAAATCTGTAGAATGCTCATTGATGAAAAATGATGTATTTATATCTGTTGGTCCTTTTGGTGTATATTTTCAATTTGATGTAGTGTTACAGGCTGTTGTTTTAAACTTTATCTGTTCTCAGTTCAAAACTCAAAACTGTTTGATTCAAAAAAATCATTTACTTCTTTTTCTGATTGATGAATGAACTTAAGATTCGAACAAAAGATGTTTGTATCATTATAAACTAAGTTTAAAAATTTAGTTAAGATAAAAACAACTTAAAAATTTTCTATGGAACCCAAATCTCTAAACAAACTCAAGCCTGACCAAATTTCGAATTTCACCGATCATTGATTCAGGTATCTTACTAGAATCTATACCGAAAATGATGATTTTTAAGGTGGGTGTGAGGATTTTTAATGGTGTAATATGAGAGCAGCTTGAGGTTTACTGTTTGGGGAATTTCGAGTCGTCGTGGGCGATCACGTTGATCTGGAGGGTCGAGCTTCTGTATGGGGGTGGAGGAGGCTATCGTGGATCAAGGAAAAAGGTAGGCGGTGGCGCAGTGGGTCGTGGAAGCGGCGGCGTAGGTTTAAAATTTGTAAACCTAATTTTTTACTGTGCTTTGAGTTTTGATCGCCGCGACCTGTCCAAGCGTTCGAGTGACACGTCGTTTTGAGGGAAGGTAGAGGGGAGATGGACGATGTTGCGGCCGGAGTTTGGTGGCCTCCAGTGGTCGGAGAATCGCGCATGTGACGTTGCTGGGTTTGAGGGGTAGTGGGTCGTGTGTTTCCTGGTTATGTTTTTTTCTTGAATTCGTTTTTGCGCACATGGGGGAAAACTCGAAGCAAGTTGTTGTTTTCTCGGGGGAACTTCGTATGTTTACTCAAAGTAAACAAGAGGGGGGCTCGGGTTGTAGTTGTTCAGGGTTTTAAAACCTGTAACAGTTTTAACAGTTCTGAAATCTTTGTTTTATAATTTAATCAAAGTTAAACCTAGTTCTAAATCAAAGTTCAATAATGAATTCAAGTTAGTTTTGAAACAAAGTTGGGAATAATAAAGTTTCATAATATAAATTATTTTAATAACTTAAAAGTGTTTAATATTTAAGTGAATAAAAAAAGAGGTTGAATTCTAAAATGAAATTTAAATTGTTAAGAAAAGATTTAAACAAGTTAACTCCAAAATTGATAACCAGAACTTAAATTTGAAATTCTAGATGTAGAAATAAAATAAGGTTTTATAATTTAAATTGGTTTAAATAAGTTTTAAGTGCTATTAAACATGTGAGTTTAAAAAGGGTTTAGGAAAAAAATTAGTTTTAAATTTATAAGGATGAATTGGGTTTTATTTAGAAAGTAAATTGAAATAAATGTTTTAAACATATTGGAAGTGAAAATTTAATCAATAATAAGAACAGTTTACTTTAAGTAACGAAGACTTAGATTTTATATTCATTAACCTTTAAGTTAATTTAGTATGAAAAATTAAAGATTGATATTTATTAAATTAGTAATTATAAGTTTAAATGTATTAATCGAAGTTTAAATAATGAATTCAGTAATTAATATGTAATTAAGAACCATAGATTAGATTTTTATTTAAATTAATAAATTTTAATGGTTAATCAAACTTATAATTAATAATGATTAATATAAGTTAATTATTTTAAAAGAAAATAATTAACTAAGTGTTAATGAAGATCATTAACTAGATTATTTTATACTTAATTAATGTGATTGATTTTTAAATTAATTGGATTAATCAATTTAATAACAATCATTGTAATAGTTTAAATGTAATCATTTATTTGGAAAGTAATTAAGAAATTAATTACTTATTGATTGTGTAAATTGATTTTAATTTGAGTTAATTAATTTAGTTCAATTAACTGATATTTTGGAAGTAAATTACTTAGTGAAGTAACTGATGAAATTATTGGATGATGGGAAATGGAAGTAATTGGAATATAATTACTTGAAATTAATCAAGGGATTAATTAAGCTTGTTATTGAGGAGTAATTAATTAAGGACGGTTAATTACTGTATGTTATTAATCAAGAAGGTTAATATATGCGATTAGAAGATTAGTATTCTTAACGAAATTAATAAAATAACAAGTGAAAAGTGTAATTAGGAAATTGATTAATTTGGGAATAATAAATCAACAAGATAATTAAATGGTAATAAATTGATATAAATGTAATTAATTAATGGATTTATTCAAGATTAATTACTGTAAATAAATTAAGGAAAACTACTGGAATGTAGCAAAAGGTTATTTAAATCAAAGATGATCAATTGGAATATATAAGCAATTGATGATAAGATTTAAATTGAGTTAATTAATTTTAATTAATTTAAGAAATCATTTAATGATTTGGTATGTGTAATTACTTAGTGTAATTAATGGAGTATAATTACTAAGGAAAGTAATTAGATGATAATTACTTGATTAAATTAATACAAGATGATTTGTAAGTGACGTAATTTGGGTAATTTCTTTTATAATTAATCAAAGGGTTGATTTATGGAAATAGTTAATCATGGGATGATTAATAAGTAATTAAAGGTAGTTAATTACTGTTTTGTTATTAATCAAAGGTGATTAATAATTGTGTTTAATTAAAGATTAACCACTTAATATAATTAAATTAAATAAAGTAGTTTAATATAAATTGGAGATCATTAATTAATATAATTAATGATGTAACTAAGAAATCTTTAATTAAGGAATAATTAATAGGGAAGTAATTAAATGTTAACTGCTATGAATGATTTAGAATAATTCATTTGAGAAATTAATTAAAGACTAAATTACTTATTGTAATTAGAGAATGATTAATTAATTTGATTTCTAATTAACTAATGGTTGTGAGAGCAGGATTTATGGAATAAGTAATTAATTTAATTTATTTTAAATTAATTAAAGATGGGGGTAGTTAATTTAATTCATTTTAAATTAATTATAGCTTGTGATTCATAAATCATTGCTTATGGATGATTTTGATATTTCATTGATTGATTGTGATCTCAGATATAGGATGAGTAATATCTATGTGATATGGATGTATGGTTAAAGTATGATAATGTTTAATTATCTGTTTGGATGATGATATTAATTATCTGCTTATGATGATAATGTGATTATCTATTATGAGATGTGTATTATCTTTCTGTTTGTATATTGATAATATTAAATTAACTGTTAAGATTAAATAGACAACTTGGCCTTAAAAGATACGTTTTGGATTTCGATGAGACTGGGATCGGATTTTCCATATTTGGACATCCGAAAACCACATCGATCCAAATTAACGATGGTTCGTGAATCTGAAGTGAAGATGAAGATTCAAAATGTAAGGATTATCGTCGTTAACTCTTAGGGTGATTCCAAAACGAGTGTAACGAGATGATGCCTTCGGTTTCGTTCGAACCCAGAACGAACTTGTATGGATTGAATGCTTTCAACACATCGTCAGGCGGGCGATGAGCATTCTAAGAGATATGTTCTATAAAGGTAACCGTAACCTCAAGCCTCATCAACCGGGAATGGTTAAAACAGGGGAGGTGCAGCAAGGTTAGGTGGGTCATGACCAAGCAGGACAAGGATATTCCCCTGTCTAGATGTCCCTTTTTATTCGGCTGTGTGGGCAGTTGATCTGCAGCCAACTGCGGGGTTATCTTGTTCGGGACTGTTCAGTAAAGAATTGTTCCGGCCTTGTGTTGCAGGGGGTCGGGAGTGATCCTCGGTACGTTGATCTAGGCAACGTACTGTGATGGGCGTTACCCCAGTAGCCCTGCCATTGTATGGAATCCAAAATCCAATAAGTGCCAACGGTTTTGATTGTATTACCCACTTTTGTGGCTAGTAGCTGGAGTTTAATAGATGTAACAATTTCGGTTGTTTTCTACTTACTTGAAAACCCTAGACCTATTATAATATCACTGGATTTCCTATCAAATTTTTGGTTAGCGTAAGGTAAAAACTTACCCATGTTTATTTGTGGGGAGTCGTATGTGATACCTTTTATTTTCAAAGGATTTTCAAAATTAAGTAACTTTAACCTGTTACTCACACCAGACCCATGTCTGACCCGGAGTTTACTTTTGTTTTTCATAAACTATCGGGTACCCAAAATTTTTGCGGGTAGCCAAGGGATTCAGGTTGGCTTTTGACGAATTCTGGAGGAGCAATGGAGCAGGAGGCTTCAGAATTCGTAGATATAGTGTTCCTCTTTGTTGGTATCTCTGTGATGTATTATGTATTGAGTCGTATAACAAGATAGGTGTGTATAACTGTCTAGTATGTGATGTATTATCTGTATAGCTATGATTGATGTTATATGTTATGTATATACTTATGTGATTAATATAATTTATTCGTTCCACTGTGAGATTCTGTTGTTGTTGTTGTTGTTGTTCTTTCTTCTCTATCTTTTCTATTTTTCTCACCCTTTTCTTTCTTTATTAACGATACGTCTTCCTGGGCGTAGGAAGTCGGGTCGTTACTGCAGCATAAAGGAGGGTGGGAATAATAAAAAGGTCTTTGAGTCTGAAAATCCCCCAGTTTCAGACCCATGCTTAATTACAGACAACAATTATACAATTAACAATAATGAAGTCCAACTTCAATCCAAGAATCAAGATCTGGATATGGTCACTGAAGCACCTCCCCCTGAGTCAGCTGCAATAACTGAATGTTGCAACTCAGCCATGCCTCGCACAGTTAATCCTTTTGATATCTCCCCAATCAAAGTGCTACTGACCAGTTTGATATCTCAGAGTTGCATATTCCAAAACCAAAAGCAACTTGTAAGATTAAGGGAACAAAGAGAAGAAATCTTTCAAACAGAAATACTTTCTATCAATCCAAAATGGGATGAAATGTCTACAAGACTAAAAGCTAAAAGTATTGAATAAAAGGAGGGGTAAGAGCAGTACAATGTCAGGTACCATCTAATTTTCAATTTTATATATTTTATCAATGTCTATATTTGCTTGGAATTCCAGGGGAATGCACTCCCTTGATAAACAGCCGGATATGTTACATATGTTGAGTGTTTATAAGCCTTCTATTATAGCTCTTATTGATATAAACTGAATGATGAGAATTATGAAAAAATTTATTTGAAATTTCTAGCAATTGGAAATCTATTAATAATAATGATTCTGGACGTAGAGGAAGAACCGTTATTATGAAGGATTCTAATATCTGGACGAACATAAATATTAATAAAGATAAGCAATTTATTCAGTGTCAAATCAAAAATATAGGGTGTTTTTCTCTGCAATTGCCAGTATTTATGGTAGTAACTTTGAAAGTGAAAGTAATGGTATGCGGTGTAAATTAAAAGCTTTGAATTTAATCAATAATTTTCCCTAGATTACTTTAGGTAAATTTAATACTGTTTGTCGTGTCTATGAAAAATTTAGAGGTAGTAAAATTCCTTAAAGTAAGCTAGATAGGTTAAATAAATTTTTATTGTATACAGGTTTTGTAGAACCTAATATTAGTGGGAATAAATATACTTGGAAATCTGGTTTGGTTAAAAATATCCACTGTAAGCTGGATATAATTTTAATTAATAAAGAATTTTAAAACATTTTTCCTTTTTTTTTGTTCCACTCTTGAACAAAATTCTAGTGACCATATTCCTTTACTTTTCAATGTTTTTGTAAAATTGGATTTAAGTAATAAATTTTTCCCTTTCATATTTAAAAATAGTTTAGTTTTAGAAGAGGATTAAAAAGTTTTGATGGAAAACTGCATGAATTTCTCTTATATTAGTACTAAACAATTTCAGTTTAGTATGCTTCTGAAAAATGCAAAAACAATCTTAAAACTTGGAAAAAAAATAATTATATGAATAAAAACAATCTGGTTATTTTTAGAAAGGAAGGAAAGAGTTTACAAGAGCTTGCAGACAATAACCGAGAGGATATAAATATTGTCAATAATTTTTTCAATGATCAGAAAAATCTATCTACCAACTCTATTAAAATGCAGTTAATGCTAGACAAAAGGCTAAAGTAGATTGGCTTACTCTAGGTGATGACTGTACCAAATTTTTGCATGCTAAAATGACTAGAAGAAAGCATATAAATAATATTGGCAACATTATAGACAATGCTGGGAATTTATCTAATGCTTATGACAGAGTAGTTAATGATGCTGTATGAAAAGCTATATTTCTCTAACACCAATGAAAAACATTATTCATATTATTTGTAAAAATATATTGAATGACAATGTGTTTGAAATTTTACTTGCCCTGTCACTTTAGAAGATATAAAATATATTATTTTTAATGCTGGTGGTAATAAGAGCCATGGCTCAGATGGGTTTAATGCTAAATTCTATAAAAATCATTAGGATTATATTAAGGGACAAGTATTTGAAGTCATAAATGAATTTTTGGTAAAAGGTAAGATCCTCAAAAGTTTAAACCATACTTTTATTACACTTATCCCTAAAAATAAAAATCCCACTAATATATGTGATTATAGATATATATCTTGCCGCAATTTTAGATACAAAATTACTGTTACTGTTTTGAGTTATAAAATAACTTTTTTGTTGCCTTTTCAGATTTCTAAAAATTAGGGTTCTTTTATGCCTGGCAGACTAATATATGAAAATTCTCTATTAGCACATAAGGTGGTCGGAAAATTTAATATTAAAAATGGAGATAATGTTTGTATTAAGAAAGATTTACAAAAGGCCTATGATAAAGTGAATTGATATTTTATTTATCATATTATGAGATGTATGGGTTTTCCTAGTAAATTATGTGATTTAATTCTAGAATGCATCAATACCCCTACGTTTTCTAATCTTATTCAAGATAAATGAGAAGGATTTATTAAAAGTAACAGGGGTATTAGACAGGGTGATCCTTTATCACCTTATCTTTTTACAATGGTCATGGAATACTTTTCTATATTAATGAAAATTGAAGATATTAACGGTAATATTAATCCTATTAATAGAGTTCAATCTTGCATAAACCATCTTATTTATGTTGATGATTTAATGGTGTTTGTTAAAGCAAAGAAAGGTACTACAGACACTGAAAATCTTTGACAATCTAAATAATTATGCAGGGTTGCAACTTAATATAGGTAAGCATAAAGCTTATCAGTAAACGTAGTAGATATAAAAATGATGTTTTAAATGTTTTAATAATTATAGAAGGTAATCTTCCTATTATAAATTTTGGGCTGCCTTTATCTGTAAATCAAATTAAAGATTCAGACTATTCTGTGTTGATTGAAAAAATCCAAGAGAGAACGGAAACCTTGTCTTGTAAACTACTTTCTATTGCAGGAAGATTAGAATTAATAAAAACAATTGTTTATGCGATCATTCTTTACTGGTTGTAAACATTTCACATCCCTACAGCATCCATCAAAAAAATAGAAAGTAGATGTGCTGATTTTTTATGGAGGAGTAAATATCATAAAATCAGCTGGGATAAAGTATGCAAACCAAAAAATGAAGGGGGCTTTGGCATTAGAAATATGAACGATCTCATTTTAACTTGTCTTTTGAAATTATTCTGGAGATTTATTAGTGCTGACTCTATGTGGGCTAGGTGGATGTGGGCATACCTTAAGAAAGGTAATTTCTGGAATATGTTACCAAATAGCAATCAATCTAATGCATGGAAGCAAATCTTAAATTATAGAAATATTAGCAAATCTTTATTAGAAAGAAAGTTTAAGCTAGGTGAGGAAACTATCATATGGTTTGACCCATGGTTTAGTAATGATTCTTTTGTAAACAAAGTAGGATATAATAAATTAGCCATTTATGGAGGTTCCAATGCAGCAGTGTCTACTATAATTAAAAATAATCAATGGCAACCTCAACTTCATCCAATTACTAACCCACATAAGTATGATATATACAAAATTCATCTTGATCTTAGTGTACATAGTGATTAGTGGGATTGGAAAGCTAGCAATAAAGGAAAATTTTCCTTTCAAAATACTTGGGATGCTATTAGAAATAAAGGCACTAAGATTGATTGGTATAATTGCATATGGAAGAAGGTGAACAGTCCCAAGATAGGTTTCTGTACTTTTTTTGCAGTAAATAACAGATTTACAAATTGGGATAAAATTAACAAATAGGATAACAAATCTAGTTCACTTTGTTCCCTATGAAATTTGACTAATGGAAGTGCTGATCGTTTGTTCTACGAATGCAGCTATTCATAGTTTATCTGGAATCACATGCTTGCTAAACTGGAAATCCCTAATAATGGCTAGATGGGTCTCAAGCATGCTATTATACTAATTAACAACAAATTTAAGGTCAATTCTATCGAAAGATACTTAGCTCACATACTAATTACTACTGCAGTCTACCATATTTGGAGAGAAAGAAGTTCGCGTACTCATAATAAAGCTAGTAGCAATAAAAAGCAGAAGTGGTTACTCATCAAAATAGACAACAAGATTCTGCTTCAAAAATCAAAGAAAAAGTGAAAGATCAAAACAAGTTTTCTTATTTAGATAATGACTGGACAATAAAAGTTGGCAGCAAACATTTGGAGCACTTCCCAACCTACCCGAAGAGCTTTCAGACAAATCATCAACTAATTGTAGCTAATAGTTTCGACTATGCTTCTGATCGAGCTTGTGCTAATTTCCAAAGGGAAAATTAACATATCTAAGTCATATTGACCATAGATCTGCCAATTCCTCTCTTTTGAAATTGTTTCAAAGAGATATCTTCTCCAACAAAGAGATAGAGGTGATGAGGGGGAGTTTTAACAAATGTTTGTCGTACTGGGAAAGAGGAGAGGCCAGTGGAGTGAAAGAAGCTGGACAAGAAGGATAGAGAATGGCTTCGCTGAGTCGCCATTTTTTTCATTTTTTAGCTGAGAAGTTGTAGATTGGGAATGGATTTTCGATGCTTACCCTAATTAGGGTTTTAACTTCAGCTGGTTCGAGTAGTAGTATTATACCCATTAATTTGTTTTATGGTTGGGCCCTGTTTACCTTCGTTCAAAAAATATAAGTGCATGGACATATGTTCAGAAAAGTTAGACAATTTTTTCGTACCCTGCCACACAATAACACATTCACGTAAGAGGGGCGAACAAAAAAAATAAAAATACGATCATGCACAATAACGTCAGATGATCATAAAATAATAATAAAATAGACAAGTTAACTTATTTTGTTGAATTTCAAAAGTACCGATGTTTGGCGTAAAATAAGTCAAATGAAAATTTAATTTTTTTTCAAATTAAAATTATGGAAAAATCCTTAAATCAAAATAAAAATGCATTATCAAAAATTATGTCCTAATTTAAAACATATATTTTATTATAATCTGAATTCAAATCCAAATATTTAAGCAAATTAAAGATTCAAATTCGAAGACCCAAAAATATGGGTCGTTATACGGCTTTTGGATGATTTTATCAATCTAATTGTGTAAATAAAAACTATCATAACTATTACTAAAGGAAATACGGATTATGGATCTTAAGGCAGAATTAACACTAGGGGTGAATAGTGTTTAATTAATTTTATGAATATTTTTGAAATCTTTTCAAATTAAACCCAAATAGATGCAACTTACAAACACAGAGACAATCACAGAACCAGACATAGAAGCAAACAGTAGACAAAAGCAATAAAGGAAAGAACACACTGGAATTTTATACTGGTTTGGAGTTACTGTACATCCAGTCCCACACAATTTCTTATGAAAATTTCTTTTCAAATGTAGTGTCGATATTACAACCTTGATTTCTAGGTCACGAGATACACCCTCCTGTCTCTGAGTCTAGGGAAAACTCTCTTTATTTAACCAGGCTACAAGATCATCTAATTGATTTACGGGCTACAGTCATACCTAATTGATTTATGGGCCACAACCACACCGTTTTCAATCACATTTCGATAGAGAAAGACTCTATACACATTGATCTTTCGATCTTTGATTATAAATGATCCTATAACTCTGAATAACATTAAGATCTTTGAGAAAGAGTGGCAGAGAATCAAAAAGAGACGATCGAGTTTGATTCACTTAGGATTTTGGTAGAATTTTATTAAAGCATTTGAAATATAAAAGAATATTTGAGTAGAGAAGAAGGAGTGAAGAAATGAAGAAAAACTGACTTAAAATTCACTGAAAACAACCGGTATATATAAGAGAATAACGGTCATGTCCATTCGTGAAAAGTAATGACGAATAGACACTTCTTTTGAAAATTCAAAATTTAAAATCTACGGCTACCATATCGACATGGGGGGCATAGGCATGTCGGCATCCCCGGTATTTTTTGAAAATTGAATTTTTTTTTAAAAGTGATTATCTTTCTAAAGTTTGTCAAAACAATCTTGGAACTTTGTAAAATGTTTTGAGTATAATTTACAATTATAAAAACCTTTGGAAAGTGATCTTACAAAACATAAAAGTAATAAAAACTAAATATATAAATATTTTGAGATTAAAGCTAAAACAATAAAACTAAGAGATTGTTTAAAAACAAGTAATGATTTTGAAATTAATATGATTAAAAAAAGTTTTTGAATTAAGGCTAAAATATTTAAACCGAGGGAGATATGTCTTTTTAAAAAGATAGTTTTGAAGAAAAAGCTAAAAATAAGTCATTTTGAAAATTTCATGGATTCCATTCCACTAGGGAAGATCGTGGGTTCCATCCCATTAAAGAGGTCATGGGTTCCATGCTACTATTAAAGCGAGAAGGTGGATTCCATTCCACAATTAAAATCTGAATAAAGATTTTAGTGCTATTATGAAGTTTTAACATAAATCTAAACTCTATTACTTATCTTGATATCTTGAACCCTTGAACTCTTGATAATCTTGATACTCGTGAGTCTTTAGTCTTGATTCTACAATTTTGAATTCGTCAGTCTTGAATCTCTATACTGTACAATTTTCGTTCTCAGTACATGGGCACACGCACATATATATCCTACATATACATATACATCTAGACAAAGATAACACTATTTATATTTTATAACAAGTTCTAAGGTTGTTATCATCAAAACCATCATCTCAGGAACTAACAATCTCCCTCTTTTTAATAATGACAACTTATGTTTATAAAAATATACTCCACCAAACTCTGATTCTACTCTGAATCCCCCTTATTCCAACAACTCCACCTTAATCTACTAACTCCCTATTAATCTTTGCCTAACTAACAGCCTAACTATCCTATTTTATAATTTTCCCCCTTTGTCATCAACAAAAACTAACCCTAAACTACATAACTCCCGCTTAAACTAATACTATGGAACTAAATGTTAATAACGAAGTATAATAAGTGAAACACAAATCTAATTTTATTATATATGATGTTACATTACACATATATATGAAACACAGACACAAGTACAAAAAAAAATAAAAACATTAATATAATAACAGTCTAACGAGAGTCCTTGACAATTAGTGACTTGTGAATCAAACAATTAGGGTAATGGTGACAAGAGTTTCCATGTTGTTCGACCAAATTACCATTTTTGTCAAAATAGACATCTCTAATGGAAACAACATTACCATCCTCATCCATTTGCGTTTCTTCCTCCTCCTCCTTCTCTTCTTCTTTGCCGTCTTCTAATGGATTGTGAATACGTAAGTTAGAGGAATCATCTTCAATCACAGTAGGGTCTGTATGATTATCCATTATAATTTTTTTTTAATTTATAAGAATCTTGCCTTGTTTCTCTTGTTCCTTTGCCATTCTTTTGTGCAAGACTTGTAATTCAGTCAGCATTTGCAGAGAATCCTTCATAATTTCTTCGATCTTCATTACTCGAGCCATTGCAGTAGTACATTGGAATGGACTAGAATTAGGAGAAGGGAAGGAATGGTTGCACTCTGGTTTGATTTGGAAGAGGAGGCCATTACTTTGTATTTTCAGAAGTTTATTACATAAAGAAGGAAGTGAGAAGACGGATGAATTCAAAATATTATGGTTTTATAACAACCAAATTATTTTAGAGGGGAAATCAAAATTTCAAATCTTACCATTGTATGTTGACATGGGGGTAGGGGCATGTCGACATCCCTTTGAAAATTTTGACAATTTTGTTTTTCTCTATTTATTTAAATGTCTATGTTATTATATCTATATTCTATATTTTAGTTATAGAACAAATACCTAGTTCTCTTCTTAATTAGTAATGGTTGATTGATTCAAAGGTTTGGTCAGAATATCAGCTATTTGATTCTCAGTGTTGATAAATTGAAGAGAAATAATCTCTTTACTTATATTATTTCTAAGAAAATGATGTTTGATATCAATATGTCTAGTTTTGGTATGATGAGTATGATTTTTGGATAAATTTATTGCACTTGTATTGTCACAATAAATTGGTGATTTTGAAAATTTTAATCCAAAATCCTTTAGGATCTGTTGCATATAGATAAATTGAGAACAAGCAAAGCAGCAGAGATATATTCTACTCCAGTTGTTGATAGTGAGACAATATTTTTCTTTTTACTGAACCAGAAAACTAGAGAATGTCCTAAAAAGTGACAAGTTCTGCTTGTACTTTTGGATCTGATCAATCAGCATAGTCAACATCACAATATGAGATTAAATCAAATGAATCATTTTTAAGGTAAAATAGGCCATAGTCTAAAGTGTGTCTAACATATCTTAGGATACGTTTAACAACTATTAAATGGGTTTCTTTGGGTTGAGATTGGTATCTTACGTAGAGACAGACACTATGCATGATATCAGGCCTACTCGCAGTTACATAGAGTAGCGATACAATCATTACCCTTATAGTTTTTGATCAACATCTTTTGATATGTCTTCTTTATTCAAGGCTTCATTGGCTGTCGTAAGAGTATGTTTTCCACTCGCAATGGTTATACCAAACTTACTAACTAGATCCCTAGCATACTTTTCTTGACTAATGAAAATACCACTATCTAATTATTATATTCGCAATCCTAAAAAGAAAGTATGTTCGCATATATTACTCATCTCAAACTCTTTTGTCATTATTTCAAAAAACTCTTTATTCGTTTCATTGTTTATTTATCCAAAAATGATATCATCTACATAAATAGGTGCTAATTGGATATCATTTTTTTTCTTTTAATAAAGAAGTACTATCTACTCTGCCAATTTCAAAATTTGATTGCAATGGGTATGATCTTAGTCTGTCATACTAGGCTTTAAGAGCTTCTTTCAGACCGTATAAAGCTTTCTTTAATTTGTAAACATGATTTGGGAACTTTTCTTCTTCAAAAAATGGAGGTTGTTCAAAATAAACATCCTCTTTAACAAAACCATTTAAAAAGGCACTTTTATCATCCGTTTGAAATAATTTGAAATTGTTGTGGCTTGCAAAAGAAAGTAGAATTCTAATGGCTTATAATCTTGCTACAGGTGCAAAGGTTTCATCAAAGTCTATTCCTTCTTGAAAATAACCTTGCGCGACTAACTAAGCTATATTTCTAACGACCTCACCTAGTTCATTCATTTTATTTTTATAAACCCATTTAGTTCCTATTGTTGTTTTATCCTCGGGTCTAGGAACAAGTTCCCATACATCATTTTTAGTGAATTGATTTAGTTCTTCTTGCATAACAAGAATCTATGAATCCTCAGATGACGATTCCTTTGGATTTTTGGGTTTAAAAGTTAATATAAAAGCTACATTACTGATCTTGTGTAGTTGGTTTCTAGTTCTAACAACAGATTCAGTATTTTCTAGTATATTTTCTATAGGATGAACTTTTAAAAGCCTGATCATTTTATTAGGATGAACAATTTTACAATTTGTTTCATATGATTTATTAATTGAAGTAACAAAATCATCTTCATTGTTTATTTGAACAAAATCTTTGAAATTTTCATCAAAAGATACATGCATTGTTTCTTCAATGGTGTTAGCTTTTAAATTGAAAGCTCTGTATGCTTTACTTTTATTAGAATATCCGATAAAGATTCCTTTGTCGGATTTAGGATCAAATTTATCCAAATTGTCCTTTGTATTTAGAATAAAAAGCATTTGCTTCCAAAAACTTTAAAATAAGATACCTTTGGTTTCTTATTCAAAATAAGTTCATATTGTGTTTTATTGGTTAGAGGTCTAATGAAAATCATATTCAAAATGTAACAAGTTATAACAACTGCTTTAGCCCAAAAATTTCTTGGTAATTTACTATCTGAAAGCATAGTTCTTACACACCCTTGAATCATCCCATTTTCACACTCTACCACTCCGTTTTTTTGTGGAGTTCTTCGAAAAGAAAAATTATGAGTTATTTCTTTTTTATTACAGAAATTCTCAAAATTTTCATTTTCAAATTCTCCACCGTGATCACTACGAATAGTTTTAATTTTTAAAGAAAGTTGATTTTGAATTCTTTTTGCAAAAGTTTTAAATAAAATAAAATCATCACTTTTATGTTTCATAAAAATTGTCCATGTAAATCTAGAATAATCATCTACAATTATAAAAACATATTTACTAGTGATTTATTGACTGAATTTGAGATGGACCATACAGATCTAAATGAAGTAACTCAAGAGGTTTTGAAGCTGAAATCATATCTTTCAATTTGAATGAACTCTTCCTAAGTTTTCCTAATTAACAAGCATCAGATATACTATCTACTTTAAAATCCATTTTAGGAAGACCTCTTACTAGATCAAGTTTTGAACGTCTAGAGAAGAGTTTGAAACTCAAATGCCCAAATCTTTTATGCCAAATCCAAAGGTCGCTTGTGTTAGTCAAAAGACATAGGTTATCATTTGAGATTTCGTACTGAGAATACAAATAATTTTCTTCCTAATTCCTTCAAAGACAATTTTTGATTTATTATCTTCGATGTGACATATTTCTTTTTCAAATTTAATTTTATAGTCCTTGTTACATTGAAACACCCCCACACCTCTTAATATACCCAAAAAGGGCACACTAACTGATATGGCGCATTATTGATATAGCTAAAGCATCACAGAGACTAAGATTCACAAGGAAAATAAATATAAATAGCGTAAACATTTAAATGATAACTCATTTTTCAAAATAAAACTTCATAAATAAGTCTGAAAAACATCACATGTCTCAAATACCAAGTACACGTGTCTTATGAAAATACATCCCAGACTGATAAAATCAGAGTACAATAAAATAATCATTCCACTCATAGGTACCAGTACATAAGAAACCAAATGAAAAGAAAACTAAAAAGAAGAAGAATACATGAAGAACTCCGGGAATGTATATCCAAGTAATCTGAATCGACTATCCTTGCCTCTGCTGGCCTTTGGGGAAAAGTGGAAATAGAGGAGTTCGTCGGACTATAAGTCTGGTGAGTGAAAGTAATTACTAGCATTTCTAAGTAAGATAAAGATAATAGAGTTAGCAACAGTTCTAGTATAAAAGGAAATAAAGGAAAGATAAAACTGGGATAAAATACTATTTAACCGTTTGCTTTGATTGTGATTGTTTGCTTGAATTGTTTGCACTTGTCTTAGATTGCAGCTTTGATTAGGCTGAAATCCTAATCCTTTAATTAGACTAAAATCCCAATTCTATTTTAATTAGACTAAAATCTCAATTCTATTTCAATTAGGCTGAAATCCTAATTCTACCCGTTGATCGGTCTTCTATCTTTGTTGTGCCACTGTGTGCTAGTCCTATCCCTTGGGTCCCACAGCAAAAAGACACATGTTTAGCACTTTGGAATGTAGTAGCAAATTATTTAGCTTATCAATGTCGCACGCACGTTCATCGTGGTAAACACTAAATGTAGCCCCCTCTTGTGACCTCTTACAAACCTTAGTCAGTATAAGTGTGCCCAGCCTCACCTAATCTATTGTGAGACCATCAGTCCTAGCCTGAAGGGTTCCTTCCCATCCTCACCTAAGTGTGTTGTGAGACCGTCGGTACTAGTCTGAATAGGGATGTTGTTGGTATGGGTCCTAACAAACAAAAATTTAGTTGCGCCCTTGCCCAAATCCCCTAATTTAAGCCTCTATTTATTGGCCACTTATTTACCCTGGGTCCTGCCTCACCTAACAATTGTGAGACCATCGGTCCTAGTCTGAAAGGTTCCTGTCCAGCCTCACCTAATCTGCTGTGAGACTATCAGTCCTAGTTTGAAAGGGAGTGCTATTAGTATGGGACCTATTTCTATGTTTGCTTATTAACTTAGTGTAAGTTTTAAAAAAAAGCCTCTTCTGTTATTTCTGCTTTATTTGCTTATTACTTAATCTAAGTCTTAAAATAAGCCTCTTCTGTTATCTTAGCTATATTTTCTTATTAAATTAATTATAAGTTTTTAAAATAAGTCTTTACTGTTCTTTCTGCTTAATTATAACCTACGTTATAATTGTTATTCTTCTTTTCTATCTTTATAGTTATAACCCCTAGCTATAAATAGGCTTGCAAATGACTTGAATTTGCATATTTCAGTCTATTTTGTTTTTGTTATGGTCTTTTTTATTTTACATCTAATTTCTGTAAATTTAGTGTTTTCTATTTTAATCCATATTTGCGAATTATTCTCTTTATAATATTTTATTCGTGTAAAAATGAATAAAAAGAAAACAACATTTACATGCTAAATTCTAATTTAAAACAGATGTAAATAAATGCAAATAACAGTAAATAGCTGTAAATAACTGAATAAAATAGTTGAATAAAAATGAATGATCAAAATAGACTGAGAAGAACTATAAAAACTAGCTGTAAATAACTTATGTACGAATTGTCTCAAAATTGCAGAAAAATTACAACTATTGAGAACTCTATTATTTTAAATTACATAAAAATATAAATAATTACTAAACACTCATCTATGTTCCTTAGCTCTTTTCCTTGGCCTTTTTGGATCCACTTCTAGGGTATAAAATATTTTGATTATAAACATCTTCACCTTAGAAAGAAATTCTACCTAGGATCCAGCCTCAGGCAATGAACCCAGATATGAGAAGTCTGAATGAGACAAAATAGCTAGGTCTAGGATCTTACTTATAGTGTCCCTTAGGGATATCAGGTCATTGGAATTGAAGATTAAATCTGGCGCAACCATGTCATAGGCTCATTAGGAACTGTCAGATGGAAGCACGGACGCACGTGATGAAAAGAAACTGGAAAAACACGTCATCTTTTTTTCTGAACGAAAGTTCGTCCAAATGCATAGGCGAGTCGACCGCTAGGTCGATTATTGCAGGTTTGGTGTCGACCTATAGGTCGACCCAGCTTTGGGTCAAGTCGACTTGACCTTATATATATATATATATATTTGTTTTGTTCGTTTTCTTGTTTATTTCGTAACTTCTTCGTTTTAGCTCAGATTTTGACAAACTATATATGAAAATTGATCAAAAAATCACCATGGATATAATGGTTCAACTCCCATGGTCCAATTATAAAAATTTCACAAAGTTATTTTATTATTTAATTAATTTGTTAATTAATTATTATAGCTTAAATTTTGGGTTGTTACATTCTTCTATCCTTAAAGGATTTTGTCTCTGGAATCTCCAAGGATAAAAGAATGAAATAAATATTTTTATCCAAATTCTACAACCATATACTCAACCACCATCCATTTCATCCATTATCCTTAAGAGTTCTAACGCAATTTATGATACATATGTAAAGAGTGTGGTGTCAGTGTTCCTAACTAATGCAAAAGATTAGGCGGTCTACGGATTCAGTCAACCTCCTTTTTATGCAATCATGTCCATGATATGTATCCAAATGAATGCAAGTTTCCTAATGATAACTGATAGTTCTATACGAGTGCTACAATCATCATCCAAATGCAACAATCATATGATAATCATCCATTTATAGCAACCATTTAAATAAAATAAAATGCAAATGTATACATCCATATGCATATGCTCTAGTGACCTAGTTAGGCCGATCTTTAAAAGATAATAGTGCCTAGGGTGTGTGTGTGTGTGTGTGTGTATATATATATATATGCATTCATTAGCATCCACAAGCAAACAATTGCAACCACTAGCATCCATCGTACATAACATGTTTACATCAAATCCTACCGTCCATAGGTTAAATACTAAGATCTACGCTCCCAAAGGATAATAAAGGAAAGAACCTATTCAAAACTAAAGATGGAAACAGGAAATTCAAAATTTACTATCAAAGAGACGTGGATAGGAGGTACGTATTTTCTCCAAATAAAATCAATCCTTTCCGAAGTCTCTCTAACCATGTCGGGACCAAGTAGCTATCTCCCTGTAGACTCTAACCTACACGAAGACGACTTGCATGGTCTTCCAGAAAGAGCTTCGAAAGGTGTCATTACAATTCTAGCTTGAAAACTATTATTATATGCAAATTCCACTAAAGGAAGATGCTCCTTCCAAGTTCCTTCAAAATCAAGAATACACATCCTCAACCAAGTGTGTCTTACTATCTTACTAATATCACTTTACTATTCTTCAATAGTCTATACACATGAAGCAACATTCTTAGGTTCTCACTAGTGTTCTATACGCTTTGCGGAAGTTTCTATTATTGCTTTTAAAAGTAATCACTGCTATCCCTTACATAGCCTTACATTTTTTCTGTCACACCTAGGAAACGTTTCCTATCTACTCCACATTTAAAAGTTTGGTTTGGTATTTATCATTTCATTTCCAAAACTAAAGCTTCTAAATTTTGGAAACATCAAATCCCAAATTTTTTTCCTTTAAAAGTGTTATTTTCAAGTTTCTATTAAATTCAAAGGTACTTGGTTACTTAACATTTTATCTTTCAAGACTTGCATCCTTATAGCTTTTTGAATTTACATTATTCCCCAAATCCAGATGGAAAACTTACAAATCCTATGTTCCAAAACTTATTCCTCATTTTCTTTTAAAGAACTTTACAACTTTCCATAAAAATTTTGATTTTTAAATTTAATTGTTACTAAGTTTTTCGCTTCCAAAAGCTTATTTACTTTTCACCAAACCATTTTTCTTTAATATTTCTTTAAAGTGTGCTCACATGTTTTCAAAACATCTTATTTTCATTTATTTTTTTCAATTTTGAAAAAAATGAAGTAGATAAGAACAATTATTTTATTAAAAAACCCTTAACTTTTTGATTATCTAACATTGGAGGAGTTTCTAACTTACTACAAATCAAGACCTTCTACAAAGGCAAGCAACCAATGCACATAATCAATGGAAAAAATATATGAAATTTCCATTGCTCAATTTTTTCTACAAAGGCTCTCCATCTCTCCTAACTAACACTGTCTCCAATTATTACACTTCTTATTTCACCTAATGGTTTTATACCTTAATGTATTGGAACTACTTTCTTTTATGAGAAACCATTAACGCTAAAACCTTATATGAATCCTTTAAAAGAGGACTTCATGTTTATGCGAAATTACAAGGAACTTATTTTATATTTTTCGAAAAAGGTTATACAATATATGTTGCTTCCCATACCTTGTACATCTCTTTCACATATTCCTTATAACTTGCACGAAACATCTTTATTTGTGATTTGGTTTCATAGAAAATTGTATCATTGTTCATTTCATTCCAATAGATTAAAGTATGTTTAATCTATATTCTCTTATGATAGACATTTGTATGAAATTTATTAATTTCCTAATATTTAACTTACACCTTTTTTCTTCAGAAGAACTCATTTTCAAAACTGTTTTAATATTTTCATAACTAGAAAGTATTTCCTTATACTTATTTAAATAATAAGTATACTTGCAAAATACTTTATTTCTATACTTAGAAATTATCTATAAAACACATTTTTATTTGGGTCAAATCAGATGTTGCGTAAAAAATCGTTACTACAACCCAAAAATATTAGTGCATGGATTCAATTAAAATAAAGACTAATAAATTTCATATACTATGTTAAAGCATTTCTTTAAGGAGTTACCTACTATAATAGTATGTCTCTAGTCTAACGACTCACCTCTCACAGTCCAATTTTGCTCCATAAGTAGATACCCAATCCAATGTTGCTCTAGTCTAGGTAACCTACTCTATGCAGTCCGATTTCCATTTCTAAAACTCTTTCCATGTATTTACCTTCCCTATGCTCCAAGAAATGCGCTTCCTTACGCCAAAAGTGACACTTCAAGAATTTTGTCTTCAACTGATAAACACGAAGTGTATGAAGAACCTCCTCTAGATGAATAGCACACTCTTCCATACTCTTGGAAAATACCAAAATGTCGTCCACGAATACTACTATGAACTTATTTAGGACACCTCGAAAAAAATGGCTCATCAAATCTACGAAGTAGGCTAGGGCGTTGGTTAGTCCAAATGGCATAACCAACCACTCAAAGAATCCATCGGATGTCCTAAATGATATCCTATCAATGCTATCGTCAGCGACCCTAAGCTGATGAAATCCACTGGCTAAGTCAAGCTGAGAAAATACTGAAGAGCTAACCAACTGATCGAAAAGATCATTTATCCTAAGAAGTGGGTAATGGTTCTTCTTCGTGAGCTTATTCAACGTTCTATAGTCTACGCAAAGTCGAAGAGAACCATTTGCCTTTGTAGCAAAAACGACTGGTGCTCCCTACTCAGATATGCTACACTTGATGAAGCCTTTTCCAATATCTCACCATCTGCTTACTTAACTCCTTCCTCTACCTTGGTGCCATATGTCTCACGGGCAATACCATTGGTTTAGCATTGTCATTCAGAAAGATCCTATAGTCGATCTTTCTCTTAGGGAGTAGTCACCTAATCTCCTCATAAATGTCTGGGAAATCTAGCTTTCCTAGTGATGAATCAAGGAAATAACGGAAGCTCAACATGACTGACCCCTATAGGTCGCTAGAAACCTCGAGAGTCCTACCACTGCATGTCTCTAGTCTAACGACTCTCCTCTCGCAGTCCAATATTGCTCCATAAGTGGATACCCAATCCATCCCCAAAATCATTCCATACCCCGAAATTACCAATACATAGGCATCACAGTCAAACTCTATGCCTAGTACAAAATTTTTCAAACCCTTACAAATCATGGATAAATGTGTCGATCCTCCTATGAGGTTTGAAACAACTATGGAGTCTACTACTAAAGAGATATCTAAGTGCAAAAAATCAACCAAGGAACTCGAAATGAAAGAGTGTGATGCTCCAGAATAAAAAAAGTCTGATTAGGAAAATTCAAAATAGAGATCAAACCTTCTACAGGAACTTTCCTATCTCGATCCGGTCCATTGCTAAAAGGTGTTGCATCCAAAGCTTGTACCTACGCTGTACGTGCGCCTACTTTGTTTTTCGTCCTCTGAGGACAAGCTCCACTAAGGTGACCAGGCTGCCCATAATTGAAACACCTCCCCTTCATCATTTTCTTCTTATAGTCCTTTGTGTAATGACCAACCAATCCATGGCTATGACATTTCCCATTTTTCTTGATCAGCTTCTGAGGTCCTCCTTCTTTCATCTTGTCCTTATCCGTCTTGTTCTTCCGCCACGGCTTCTTAGAGCTTTCTGAATTAGGAACCTCTTTAAGCTTTCCTTTCAGCTGCCAAGATGCAGACTGAATTCGTTGTCGGTCCTCCAATCCTAACAGTCTAAACATTCGCTCTGTATCCTTTAACCTAGCTCATACCTCCTCGAAATCCTCCATGCCATAAAACATATTGCTTCCTAGACTAGCAAAGTCCTTGCATAGCTTAGAAAAATTGGCTGTTGTAGGTGGCTTAATGGGATCTCCACCTACTGGTGTTATGTTGGGCGCTTGCCCTTGTACTTTTGGTATCGTAGCTCTACATAACCAGTCAGCCATACTATGCAAAAAAAGAAAATTTAGGCTCGAAAAAATCGAAAGAAGGTTGAATTGGACTTCTAAAGGGATCTTTATAAAAATTCTTTTATACTCAAAAAACTATTTCTATAATAAGAGTTTGTTTCTGAATAATACTTTTAAAACATGTTATCTTTGAAAAATACTTTACTTTTAAAACAAGTTTTTAGGAATCCTATAAGCTTAGTCCCAATACCAAGTGAAACACCCCACACCTCATTGTATACCCAAAAAGGACACACTAAAGGATATGGTGCGTTATAGGTGTAGCTAAAGCATCATAGAGACTAAGATTCATAAGAGAAATAAATATAAACAGCAGAACATTTAAATGGTAACTCATTATTCAAAATAAAACTTCATAAATAAGTCTAAAAAACATCATATGTCATAAGTACCAAATACACATGTCTTATGAAAAATACATCCCAATCTCATAAAATTAGAGTATAATAAAATAATCATCCCTATCATAAGTACTAGTGCATTAAAAACCAAATGTAAAGAACATTGAGAAGAAGAAGAACACATGAAGAACTCCGGGAATGCATCTCCAAGAAATCTGAATCAACTATCCTTGCTTCTGCTGACCTATGGGGGTAAAGGGGAAATAGAGGAGTGGGTCAGACTATATGTCTGGTGAGTGAAAGTAATTATTAGCATTTCTAAGCAAGATAAAGATAATAGACTTAGCAATAGTTCTAGTATAAAAGGAAATAAATAAAGATAAAACTGGGATAAAATACTATTTAACTATTTGCTTGGATTATTTGCACTTGTCTTAGATTGTTGTTATGATTAGGCTGAAATCCTAGTCCTATTTTAATTAGACTTAAATCCCCATTCTATTTTAATTAGGCTTAAATCCCAGTTCTATTTAATTAGACTGAAATCCTAATTCAACCCGTTGATTGGCCTTCTATCTCTGTTGTGCCACTGTGAGCTAGTCCAATCCTATGGGTCCAATAGCAAAAAGACACTTGTTTAGTGCTTTGGAAAGTAGTAGAGAATTATTTACCTTACTCAATGTCGCACGCATGGTCATCGTGGTACACACTAACTGTCGCTCCCTCATATGACCTCTTACAAACCCTAGTCAGCATAAGCGTACCCAACCTCACCTAATATGTTGTGAGACAATCAGTCCTAGCCTGAAGGCATCCTGTCCAGCCTCACCTAAGTGTGTTGTCAGACCATCAGTACTAGTCTGAAAGGGAATGTTGTATCGGTTCTGTATTTGATTTTGGTTTTCCCTGTGTCTTTTTATTATCCACCGTATTACCAAAAGCAATTTCCCTTTAATAATTTCTGAAAAACGGTTATCCTTTTCCAATTCTTTGAATTGATATATATATATATATATATATATATATATATATATATATCGTGTCCTTTCATTTACATTCTTCTTCTTCGATCTAAGAAAAAAAAGCAATATATATCAGCTCCTGTTTGCTTCGAGATCTGCTTGTCATCTCTCCAGGTTGGACCCTTTTTGCTTCAAGACATTTTCTAATATATGTTATATATTTTGGTAGCTTTCATATTTATATCCGTGCTTAATTTTTTTGTTTTCTTTCCCGAAGAAGAACCTTCTTTTACCCCAGTTCGGCCACACAGGAAAGCGACCTCCACCATTTCCTCTCTCCTCACCCATGCTCAGATGAATGACCTTCTCCCCTCTGATCCATTATTCCCCCTCTGCCACAACATTACCAGACCACTGCCATCACATAGACTGACATTGCCACCATACAACAAGCCCTGACCTGAGATTTGTAGACCCAAGCCATCATCGCCCCCTCGCCACGACCATTTACACATGTACCCATCCATCCTCCCTACCATTCGTCCTCCACCAGTTCGACCCTTCCATTTTCCCTCTATAAATGAAGAATAGAGTGTATGTGTGTGTGTGTGTGTGTGTGTGTGTGTGTTTATGTTTATATTAATTTTATGTTTTTAACTGTATGTATATATAATATGTTATTTACCTAAAATTATGAAAATATTTTGAAACAGATTTTTTCTGTGATAATAAAGATATGTTTGAATATTTATTTGAAATTCTTTGAAAAGGAATATATGGATTTTAATAAATAATGTTTTTAAAAAGAAAAAAAATATACAAAGATATATATACATATATATTATGTTTAAAATATTAATTTAAATTCATGATATCTTAAAATAGATTTTTTTGTAATAATATATATATGATAAGTTTAAATATATATTTGATTCTATAGAGTTCCATTTGCTTGCTCATGTCCATATCCGTGTGCTTGTCCTGTTTTCTCTGGCCTCGAAAGGTAAGCAATCACTCTCGATTAATATTCTTATATTTAGTAAATTTAATTCATATGAAATAAAAATTGAAACATGTTGTTAAATTTGAATTGTTAATTATTTAATTGTTAAGTATGATGTGCCATTATTTGCAATTGTTTAACTACGACATGTGACACCATAGCCTGTTGTATATATTATTTAAATGGTTAACGATGATATATGAATGCTATTGATATGTATGAAATTTCATAATATTATTTTATTGTTCTCACTCTAGAAGTTCCATGTTAGTCCAGAAATTCCCAATGGGTTGAAATGATACATACCCTAACGGCCTTATATATTAGGGGAAAATCGTTATGGGTTAAAATGAACCCAAGCTATTTTCATTGATTTTAAAATTTCAGGATTGCGGGTTGAAATGATATATGCCAGCAAATAATAAATTTAAATTACGAGTTGAAATAATAAATATCTGTATCACTTACCCATAGGATAGAAATTATATACGAACTCCGTTTTCCTATTTTTGAAAATGATTTCCAAAGTTTGAAAGGAAAAATATGGATTTTAATAAATGTTGATTTTAAATATAATATAAATATTTTAATTTTAATATATATGTAAAATTTAGATTTTTAAATTATATATTTTGGAAATTTTATAATTATAAGTTAAGTTTTAAAATGAAAATTATAAAATTATACTTATATTTTATTATTTTTAAAATACACAAAATAAGATTCAAAATGGAGTTAATAATAGTAAGATTTAATTTAATAAAATTTAATTTAATAAAATTTAATTTAATTAGTATGTATAATATGTTTGAATATTTATTTAAAATTTATATTAATATTTTTAAATAGATTTTGTAAAAACTTTAATAAATAAAGGTTGGAAAGTTAAATTAAAGTTGACTTAAAATTTAAATTGGTTAATAATTTAATTTAATTAAAATGGTTTGAAAGTTATTGATTTTGCGATTTTAAAGATATGACTTTATAATTTAGTAACTTGATTTTGATATAAAGGTGATTAAATGAATATTCCCAATTTGAATATTTAACTTTAATATAAATTTGTAACTTGAGATTTTATTTAAAGCGGTTAAGTGAATATTTTCAAATTTAAATAAAATTACAGTGAAATTTGAAATATAGATGCAATTTATCAAATTGAGTTATTGTAAATGTTTGAATATTTAACTTTGAAACCTATTGAAATTAGAAGTGGATTAAGTTGCAGTTTAAACCTGGATTTGAAATCAATATACATTAAAAATGGTTTTAATTAGATTTTGAATTGAAAGGGTTGAATTGACATTGATTTAAATTGAATTTCGAAACTAAAGTTAATTAGGATTGATTTGTGAAATTCGAAGAAACAATTCTAATTTCAAAACTATTTCGATATAAACTCATTTATATGTATACACTATTTTAATGTATAAACTATTTTGATATATAAACTATTTTAATATAAAAACTATTTTAATTTATAAATTATTTTGCGATTATGATTTTTGAAAATAAAATGATTTAAGTTGAATATGAGTTTTGAAGCAAACAATGGTTTCGAAAGCGACATGACTTTTGAGTGAATTTGATTTGAAGTGAATAATGATTTCAAAAGTGAATATGATTTCTAATGTGGTATGATTTTGAAAGGAATATGATATTTTTGATATGAAGTATTAACTGATTGAAATGAAAATGACCACGATGTGAAATAAGCTTTGGCTGTAAAAGAGACCGGGATCGGATATTGTCGTACTCCCTGCCAACACCAAAAACCACTTTAACAACTGTGCATGTGGTGGAGATTCCAGAACAAAGTAGAATGGTTTGGCGAACGATTCTGTATAAGGTATTAACGCAGCCCTGACTCCTACGGGTCTGCTTGATGTGGCTAAAACAGGAGCTATACCGGGCCAAGTGAGGTCGCACCTCCGATCGAGTGTATTTCTTCGATATAATCTATTACTTTGTAATTTGATTGGGTGCACCTTTAATTTGGAATGTGTCTTCTGGTGGGCGGTAGTAACTGCTATGCGTTACCACTCGTCCGGAGTAAAAAACGGTAGAATCTTACCCTAGGCATTGCCTCGCATGCCTTGTCACATGCCTTATCGAGCCCACTACGAGTTTGTTTTGTACCGTACCTTTGGAGTGCTCCTGGAGTGTTCCATCAGTTTGGTGGGGCTTACAATATTCGTATGGACTACGAGAATATATAAATTGTGTTAAGGGGGATATGGATAACGCCTTAACGCTATTTTAATAATTTACTTTACTATAGACATTATATACGTAGCGTTTTGTACTATGTATGTAGATAGTTTAACGGATCCTTAGAGGATGGGAATCCAAGCATCCTTTAAGTTATTTTGTATTTCCCTTGACATTTCACTTGAGTTAATTTACTGGTATAAGAATGTTAATCTGGACTCGAGTGTTTGGTGTTTTGCTTTATGATCGGGCCAAACTGAGTGTCTCAGCATCTGAGGCTCACCTTTAGAGTTTGGAGCTTTGCTTGAAGATCCATCTTTTATCTATTCAGCTTCACAGCTATCTTAGTTATTTCCAGTTGTTTATGATTAGACTTGTCCGCTGCTTTTGTATTAGTGACTTCTTTGTATTTGAGATTCATGTGTATTTTGTTTTAGACTCTAATGTTCTATAGTTGCTTCATGAACTACTATTTATTTATTTCGCTGCTTATTGTTGTATTTCTCTATGTCTATGATTATGTGATTGATTTATTTACTGTATATACTGAGTTTTGCAAAATATAAGTTAACAATCTATTGTTTTGAGCAATTCAAGTCTAACATGTGTGGATGATTGCCGATTTGAACAGTTCGAAATAGCAGGTCAATACAGTTGGCATCAGAGCTCTGGTTTAGGCAAAACTTAGCATATGGAGTAAAACACTCATTAGAGATAGGGTAGTATTACCCTAGAATGGGTGGAATTGATTATAGAATCATATTCGTTTCGAACTTGAAATTCTTCGTGTAATATCCCGGAATTTTAGACAATATAAATTTAATAATCTGTGTTTAAATTTAAATTGAATTGATAATTTTTGTTAATTAATTTGATTTGATTTAATAATCTTCTTTATTTAAATATTTAATTTGTGAATTTATTTTTAATAAACTAATGAATCTATTCTCTATTTAATAATGTATATGTATTTATATATATTTTTGAATAAATAAGTTGTTTTTAATTAAATTAGCATAACATAATTTTAATAATCTGAAATTACGAATTGTGATTTATTTTTGAATTTAAGCTTTTCAAAAATATTTAATAAATAACTAAATGATTTTTAAATATATAAGATAAAAGTTTTATTGGTTTAAAATTCATTTTTACTTAAGTTTGTATATTAAAATAAGTTACAAAAATGTTTATGCTATTCTTTTTAAAATATTAATTTATAAAATGTGGTTGTAAGTTTAATATGAAATTTAAAATACAATTTAAAATATTAAACATGTATTCAATAAGTTACAAACTCTTTTATAAATTTATTTTATTTGTTTAAAAGTATCTTTTTCAAATGATTAATTTGTATATTGTTTCATTTAAAATAACACTTTGATTTATTCTTTAGAAATCAATTTATCTATATATTACTAAGTACTTATAAAACTAATTAACTAAGCTTAATATTTCTTTTTTGGCAAGGCCGACGGGGTTAAATGGACCCCGACCATTTATTACTACACCATAGAAAACTACACACAAACAACAGAATACAGGGAACACTTGGCATAGCAAGCACGGGGGAAAAAACAAAAACAAAAGAAAGAGAGGAAGACAACAACTAAATGTTTAGTAGAAAGGAAGCTCGTATCCCAGGCTCAATTGCGAACGACAGCTGCCCCAAAGAAAGACATATCTCACACATTATCCACCTTTTAAACACCACGTCAGTTTTAGCATTGACAACATCAAAAACCCTGGCATTTCTCTCCCTCCAAACAGCAGAAATAAAGCTTTTAAGAACTACATTGAAGATTCTTCCTCTTTCGTTATTGATTCCAGCATGATGATAAACTCTTTCCCATTCAGTTCGATTGTCGTGGGATACATTCTGCCTATGAAGCCTCGCCATCACGGATATCCAGATTAGTTTAATAAAGGCGCACTCGAAGAACAGATGTTCGACCGATTCAGGCATATAACTGCAGAATTTGCATGAGAGGTTAAAGCCCAAACCCATGCAAGCAAGCTTCGCATTAGTCAGCAATGCGCGATTCAAAACTTTCCAAAGCATGAAGTCATGTCTCATACTGCTATCTCTTCCCCACGTACGTTTCCACCATTTCCATTGCGGTCTAGCTCTGTTCTTCATCATAAATTCGTATATGTCTCCAATTTTGAAGGTAGCTCTCTTGTCCCCCCACAGTATACGCGCAGCTACATCTGAGACAGGCGTAAAGTTGCTAATTCTTCTCCATATATCATGTATCCTCGGGTTTGACCATGAAGTACGTGCATTTTGTATGTTGTGTAGAATGTCCCTAACTTTGGCTGCATGGTGAATACCAGCCTGTTGCGTTTCACAGTGATTAAGTTGTCGCCTTAGGATGAGACCCGCCTCCAACCAAGGGTCATCCCAGAATTTCACACTATACCTTGGGTTCGTGTTCATTTGGATGAGAGGAAGAACCTTATCTTTGAGTTTGAATATGCACTGCCACGTCCAACTCAAATTTTGAGGCTTGGTCATGCACCATATACTCCTCCCTTTGATCACATTCTTGTCAGACCATTCAGCCCAAAGACTGTCATTGCTATTATAAAAAGTATCAATATGCTTAGCGAAGGCTGCCATGTTCCATTGTTTTAAGTTGAGAATACCCAACCCCCCCTTATCCATTGGTATTTCAACTAAACTAAATTTGATCGGAGCTATATATCTACCTGAAGTCCTGCCCTTCCAAAGATATCTCATGAAAGCACCTCTGATCATTTTAATCAATTTAAAGGGAAGAATGTAGGTTCTAGCCCAGTACACTTGCATAGAGAAGATCACGGATTTTATGAGAGTTAATCTTCCAGCTTGACTGAGCAACTTGGAAGTCCAACAGCTCAACTTGGCAGTAATTCTATCGAAAAGAGGAAGGCAATGGTTCGAAGTGATTCTAGAGGTTGTAACTGGAAGACCCAAGTAAGAAATTGTATTGTGATTTAGAGATAACCCAGTGATTTGAGAAATAAGAGCACATTGCTCAGAACTAACACCAGCAACGGTGATGTCAGATTTTAGGAGATTCACTTTCAACCCCGTCATTTCGTAGAATTTGTCAAGAATGTGCATGATGTTAGTAAGAGTACAGGTGTCAGGAGTACAGAACACAACAAGATCATCAGCAAACAACAGAGCAGAGATCCTTGGTTCAGTGCAGTTAGGATGAAGCTTGAATTTACCTTGATTAATTATCCTGTCAATCATTCTTGTTAAAAGCTCCATGACAAGAATAAAAATATAAGATGATAGGGGGTCTCCCTGTCTAATCCCTTGTTTACTGACGAAAAAACCCTCATTCCTGCCATTCAAACTAACAGAAAAGGCGGGAGTAGAGATGCATTCGTAAATCCAAGCAATGAAATGTGGTGGAAAGTCCATAAACCCCATGACCCTAACAATGCTGTTCCATTGCAGCATATCAAATGCCTTCATTATATCCAATTTCAACATTGCTCTAGGAGTAACATTCCTGCGCTTATATCCCTTAATGAGTTCATGGGATAGGAGAACATGATCCAAGATGCTCCTACCAGGTAAGTAGGCAGCCTGATTCTTAGACACTATGGTTGGAAGCACATTCTTAAGTCTGATAGCTATGACCTTGGCGATACATTTGTATATCGTATTACAACAGGAGATGGGACGGTATTCATTAACATTGTGAGCATTCTTGGTCTTGGGAATCAGAGCTATGTTAGTATAGTTGAATGACCTGTAGAGTTTACCTTTTTTAAAAAAGAGAAGAATTGCATTAGTAACGTCGTCAGAGACAATAGACCAACAGGTTGTATAGAATAAGGCGTTCAGACCATCCGGTCCACCACAAGATTCAGTATTTAAAGAGAACATAGCCTGCTTTATTTCTTCATGAGTTACTTCATTGCACAGACTAGCTTTCTGAGCTATATTGAGTCTTGGAAGTATGTCACTGGGTATTTGGTCAATTAGTGGCATGAAGTCGTTCATATTGCCATATAGGTCAGAGAAATGTTTGACAATAGCATCCTTAACCCTGTCAGGTGTGTTATGAAGATTACCATACTTGTCATATATTGTTGTGAAATTTTGGCTTGTTTGCTTATTCTTTAGGCTGGCGTGGAAGTAGGCGCTGTTTCTGTCACCCTTTTCTCGCCATTTGATTCTTGACTTCTGCCTAATCATATCACTCTCTTTACTCAAAGCTTGATGATATTGCGTAGTGAGAATACTCTCCTCTTCGGATAGATTAACATTATTGACTGAGGCCATCATTGCTGACTGTACTACAATAAGCCTTGCCTTGATCATAGTACTCAACTTGTCACCTTGACCATATTTATTGTACGCCCATTGCTTCAATTCTTTCTTCGTCTCCTTGATTTTTTCCTGCAAAACAAACAAATGATTTCCCTTTTTAGGCTTTTTCCATGCATTTGCCACAGTATTTTTAAAATCAGGTTCAGAAACCCAGGTGTTAAAAAATTTAAAATTTGTTTTCCCTCTCAAATCCGCTTCACGAAGGTGTATTATTTGGGGGGAGTGGTCAGATAGGAGAGGAGGGGGAAGGAGGTTGAAGAGAAAAGGCCATTTTGTTAAAGCATTGTGGTTCGAGAAAGTGTGGTCAATGGTAGAGAATGTTCTGCCTCCTATCCTTCTTTTATTGTTCCACGTGTAAGGCATGCCCACAGTCCTAACCTTAACAAGTTCAGCATCGGAGAGAGCATCAGCAAGGGGCTTGATTTCACTAAGAGAGAGAGGGTTTCCTCCAATTCTATCAGAGAGCATATAGCAGCAGTTAAAGTCTCCAAGAATTAGCCATGGATGAGTGTTTTGTCTGAGAGAAGGGATGAGCGAAAGCAAGGGATCTCTGGTATTAAATGTGTTAAAGGCGTACACAAAGGTAACATAGAAGGATGTTTGGTCAGTAAGGTCTATGGCATGACAGTGAATCATTTGGGAAGTGGATAGAATGGGGGTGAGTTGGATCGTATTGGGATTGAAAAGAATCAAAATCCTACCGTACGAAGCTTCATTCAAGTTATGGATATATTTCCACCTAGGATTAATGTGTTCAGCTGCTTTGGATGTCAAGGCAAGATTCAATTTTGTTTCAAAGATTGCTATGGCTTCTAGTTGATGAGTTCTAATGAGTTGCTTGCATTGGTCCTGCTTAATCACATGATGTGCACCGCGTATATTCCATGCTCCAATGCGTAACATCATTGGGCAACACGTGCATTAAGGATCTCAATCTTCATATTCCTAGTCACAGCTTGCTTCGTAGACAAGTAATTAGGAATGGTGGCTGATAGTGGTGTCACTGCTTGCTTAGTTGATTCCTCATGCAAATGGTAGTTGGGCTGAGGGGGAGAAAGATGGTTGGTTGAAAGAGATGGGACTTCGACAGGAGGTGGAGCTTTGTATGCTTGGGGAGGAATGATTTTAGAGTAAATATGTTGGGTTGGGGGGTTGGGGATTGTTACATTGCTTTGGGTTGCTGTATTGTTTGTTTGCATTGTGTTATTCTCTGTGCATGCATGGTGCACGTTCACTGCTTCATGAGATTTTGAACTGAGGTTAATATGCTTGGTGTTATTCTTTTTGCCTATTTTTCCTTCCTGCTGTGTGCAATCTCTTTCTTCAACTTGGTGACCTTGTCTCGCTCCTTTGTCTACGTGTACTGCATCTTCATGATTGTGAGTAACATCCATAGTATGCTCAACCTCCTCGCTTCCATATTTTTCTTTATTACCACCTTCTTCTTTATGTGAATATTGCATTTTGATTTTCTTTTGCTTTTCAACAACTTTACTTTGATCTTCTTGACATTTTTCACTAATTTCCTTGCTTTCGTCATTCACTTCAATCACATTATCCTCATCGTCCATATTAAGTAGCACTGAAAACTTGTTGAAGGTAAGCAAGTTGCCTTCAGACTCTATTTCACAAAGTTCTACTTCTGTTTCCTTTTCTTTCTCATCACCTACAGTCTCTAATTCACTTAAATCCACTTCTTTTTCCCCTTCTTTCCCAGTATTGGTCACATCATCTTGCAAAATGTTTTTATTTATATCAGCTTCTCTTGTATCAGTGTTAATCTCTTCTTTATCACCACTTTGCTCATTCTCACAGTTTGCCTTAATTTCTCTATCATTTTTTCCTTTTTCATTAATACTTCCTTTTTTCTCCTCCTCCTTTTCTCCCTTGTTCTCTGGTTCCACCTTCTTCCTACCTACACGTTGCCAAACTTTGAAGTTCCTTTTTTGAGTTTGCCTTACATTCCTTTTCACTTTGTTTGAGTTAACAGATACCACTACCTTATCTCTATTTTCTTTACTGTTGTTTTCTTCCTTGTTCTCATACATATTTTCTTTCTTGTTGTCACAACACACAGTTTTATGACCAAAGCCTTTACATATCACACATACATCAGGTTTCCACAAGTACTGCACAAATATTTTTTGTTGCCCTCCTTCAACCAACTTTACCATGAACTCATCAGGAAGCTCCTTGTGTGGCCTTATTTCCACTAAGCATTTAGCGTAGCTCAGTCTCTCCTGCTTTTCTGTCATTTCATCCATACATAACATCTTGCCCAAATGGCTACAAAGCCAATTTATTCCTAGCGGAGACCAGGCATAAAGCGGTAGATTGTACAAATGAACCCAAACCGGTACCGCTGTAATCGTGCCAGTGACATTACTGATAGCTGGGTCGTATGGCTTGATAATAAACAACTTGTTGTTCATGATAATTGGATCACACTGTAAAATCTTGATTTTGTCTTCAGAACAGGAAAAGTTAAATAAGAATAATATACCATCTGACTTAACTGTAACCGTTCCTTTTAGCTTCCATAATGCCTTGAGTTTGGAGATCACCGCTGTATATGACAGAGGTTTGTCGAGGAAGAAACCCACCAAGGTTTCCTTCCAAATCGATGCACCAGCATCAATAACTTCAGATGGTGGAACCATTACTTCATCTTCATAAACTGGAGACAAGTGAACGGGGATGTACTTCCCAGCATTCTTAGGGATGCGCTTGAACAACGAAGTCCATGACCGTTCACTAGAAGGGGGAACATGCGGATCGGAGGTTAAGGGTAGCAGAGGTGCCGTGGTAGGGTCAGGGGGGACAAGGGGAGGAATAACCGTATGAGAAAGGGATGAGGTGGTATTGGTTGGAACATGAGGAGGAGGAGACGCCGGTGTGGCAGAAGAAGGGACAAGACTGTTGGAGAGGTACAAGGTTGTTTCAATGGAGTTGTCAGTGGGGATGGGGGGGTACGTCTGATGAGACAAGGCAGGTAGGGTTGGAGGCTCCATGCGCAGACAAGAGAGAAAAGTTAATTGATTATTGACTAAGCTTAATATTTCATTAACTCTAATTATAAATGCTAGTTTATTTAAGTGGACATGTGTATGTAATTTAGAACATGTGTTAACATGTGTTAGATGTTTGGATAAGGAATTTAACAAATGTTAACACTTAAGACAAGTGTCATGTTTCAATTTTTATTTTTCTTTGATTTTTAATTAAATTATAAACAAGTTATAAATTTGCATTTTTCTTTCTTTCCTTTGCTTTTCTCATTTTCATTTCTAAAAAATCTGAAACCCCTCTTCATAATTCAAGCTCCTGTAACCAAATGCAAATTCAAATGCCTAGAAAACATGCATTCCAATTTCCAGCAAACCTGTTCATATAACTAAGGCCTGCATTTAATTCATTTTTCAAAACTTTGGAACATGCAAATTAAATCAAGTATGAAGACCTGCATTTCATCTGGAAGCAAATTTCAAAAAGCATTCAAGTTTAAAGCTTCCTGCAAGATAATGGCATTTTAAATCAAGTTTTAAAAGCATTTTCAAACTAGTTTGCAAAAGAAGTTAAAAAGGGGTTTTTCAAAAATCTGTGCTCTATTCATCTTCTACTTTCAGGTGAGTAACGTCTAATTTAAAATAAACTAAGTAAGATTGCATGCTTTGTTATCTGATGAGTTTAATTTTTGTATAATCTTTTTTTTTTAAACTGCATGTGTATATATGAAATGTAATGCATGTCTGATTTCCAAGGTTCTGATTTGTTACAGTTTAAGTTCAAAATTGATAAATAGTTCTTTTTTTTACTTGATCTGGTTGCTATTATGGTTTAGCATTTGAATGGAATTTGTTTATTACATGATAAAATAAAAATTTAAAAGCTTTTATAAGTTGTATAGTTCTGTGTTGTTTGGAACATAACAATACAGCTAGATTTTGTAAAATTAGAAAAAAAATTTAAGTATCATAAATCAATGGTTCAGGATTAGAAATCAAAACTACTTCCAACATTCTGATTTTTAAAGGAAAAATTTAAATTTTTAATACCTTATACTGGGAGCAGTTTAAACCTTTCTGTGTTTTATAATTTGAGTGAACTCTGTGGATTTGATGATTGTTTGGATTGAAATTTCTTTTAGTGATAGTGTAATGATCAGAGATATTAGGGAAATTTTTAGTTTGATTTGAAATTCAATTATGATGTTGAATTTGGGATTTTAGTTAAGAACCCTAGTTTTACTGGGTTGGGTAAGATTGAACTTTTCGGCCATTACAGTTGATCGAGTTCAACTGTTCTTTGGGCATTGGAAGATGGTGGGTAGTCGAAGACTTCACCGGAGTTTTAGGGGCAGCGATGGCCGGAGGCGCGTGAATGAGGTGATGACAGGTTGGAGTTGTGGGTTCTGTCTTGTTCCAGGTTTTTGTTTTAAAACTTGAATTCAAATTCAAGTTTAATTTTGGGAATCTGAGGGTTAAAGGTTGAAGTGGGGTCACTGGTCGATAGGGGATGGCTGTTGATGGTGGCTAGTGATGGCCGGAGTTGGGGAGTGGGTGCACAGGGAGGTGTTGTGCATGGTTGTGTTGTTTTTGGGTTGTAGAGTTATTTCCCCGTGATGGTCTCAGGTGTTTTGAAGAATGACTCGAAGTAGTGGTTGAGTCGACTCGAAGCAAGATTGGAATTTCTCAAGTCAAGTTGGTTTCACGTTTCTCAAATGAACAGAACATGTTTTCCCAGTTTTTAAAATTTAAATAAAAGTGTTGATGCATACTTAAATTTAAAAGTAAGATTTAAAAACTGAATTTAAATTTGAATTCAATCAGTTTAAACCTAAGGTTTGAAATAATTTAAATTTTGAAAATTTTAATTGGTCTTAAGCAAAATCCAGAAACCTGTTACAGTTTCAAAATTTGAAGTAAAAAGTGAACTTTAAACAAAAATCTGGAACTAAGTTAAACCTGAAATTTAATTTAAATTCTATAAGTTTAAATTTTAGATCTTTGAAATATATTTGAAATTCTTTTAAATTCAAGTTGGGTTTTAAACTAAAATCAGAAACTGTTTCGGTTTTTATTTAAATTTAAAAAGTAAAGTTTAAAAATTGAAAGATGAAGTTCAAACAGGAATTTATAAACCAGAAACTTAATTATGAATTCAATAATTTAAATCTTCGATTTTTAAACGTGTTTGAATTCAAAATTTTAGATGTTAAACCAAAACAGGAAACTGTTTTCTGTTTAAATTTAAAAGTAATTTTTTTTAATGCAACTGAAATTTAAAACCAAGTTAAATCTGGAAACTGAAATATGAAATTCGGGTAGAAGAATCTAAGTTTGAATTTAATTTAAATTTTGGAATTTAAATTTAGGTTTTAAACTTTTACAGTATTAAGGAACCTTGGTTTTGAAGTTGAACTATGAGTTTTAAATTATGAAATAAAATTTAAAATAAGTTTAAGTTCAGTTTTTAAAACTTGGAATTTGATTTTTATGTCAGTTTTAAAATAAAATAAGTTTTTAAATTTAATTTGTTTGATATAAAATTGTTCTATAATCTTTTAAACTTTTAGTTTATAAAAAGTATGTTTTTGAATATGTGAGATAAAAAGGATTTTTAAAATTGGTTTAAAAACCTTGTTTAAATGAAAAGTTTCATTTTAAAATCTTAAAATTTAAAATGAAATTTAAAGTGAAGTTTGAAATAAATATGGAAACAAATTGTTTAAAATACTTTATATAAAAAGAAATGTTTCATAAATTAAGATTAGAACTTAAGAAAATTGGTTTCATTTAAATTATTAAATTAATTTGGATGGAATATTAATTATTATTTAATTATTAATGTGGATGATTAATTAGGTAATTAATAGTTTTTAAATCGATTAGTTAAGATTTGAGATTAATTAATTAAGGTTAATTAATCTATAGTTAAAGATTGTTAATTAAATTTTAATTAATGATTAAAATTTATTTTAATTAACACTTAATTAATTAATAATTAGAGATTACTTAAATTGTAATTTAATATTAATTAATTGAGAATTAATAATGATTAATTATAAGTTAACTCTTAATTAAGTAATTAAGTAATTAAGAAATGTTAATGAAGGTCATTAACTTAAGATTATTTAACAATTAATTAATGTGATTAATTTTTAATAATTAATTAGATTAATTAATTAATAATAATCAATTATTTATGTTAATTACTTAATGAAAGTAATTAATAAATTAATTACTTAGTGTAATTAATTTGATTAATGTGATTAGTTTAGATTAATCAAGTTAAATTAATTTAAACATTTGAGAATTGTTTGATAATTACTTTATGTAATTTATGAATTTGTAATTACTTAGAGAAGTAATTAATTAATAATTATAGGATGTAATTAAAAATATTTATTATAGAAGTAATTTGGATTTAAATTACTTTGAAATTAATCAAGGATTAATTGAGATAATTAATTAAGAGTAATTAATTATGGGATGAGTAATTAAAGTAGTAAATTACTGAATGGCTATTAATCAAGGGTGATTAATATATATGTTGTTAAATTGAGGATTAATTACTTATGTAATTAATTTATATTGAGAGATTGATTAAACATGATCAGAAATCATTAATTAATTAATTAATGATGTAATTTGGAATTGATTAATTAAGGTATAATTAATAATGAATAAGTGATTAATGTAATTTTAATTAATTAATTAATTAAGCAATTATAAGTTAATTATTTGCAAAGGGTTTAATATAATTAACTTGTGTAAGTAATATTAAATGCTAATTACTTATTGTAATTAGAGATGGTTAATCAGTAATGATTAAGTGAAATGAATATTAAGATGATGATTTATAAATTGATTTGTAATCAACTGATGGTTAAGTTAAGCGGGATTCTTATGATGAAGTAATTAATTTAATTCATTTTAAATTAATTAGAGTTTAGGTAATTAATTTAATTCATTTTAAATTAATTATAAATGGTAGTGATCATTAGATAGTTGCTTATGTTTGATGAATGGAATTGGTTGCCTGGTATGGTTTGTAATCTCAGTTATGAGATGAGTAATGATTATTGATATGGATGCATTGGTTGTTTTTGGATGATAATATGAATTATCTGATTATGATATGAATTATCCGTTGATGATAATGTTGATTATCTATTGTGTTGTGAATTATCTATCTGTGTGTATATAGATAATGAATTGAATTGTCTTAAAATTAAAACAACTTGGACCTAAAAGACACGCTTTGGATTTCGATGAGACCGGGATCGTGTTTCCATATTTGGGATCCGAAAACCACATCGATTCCAATTAAACGTTAGGTCGTTAATCCAAGTGGAGCGAGTGAAGACTCGAGGTGTAAGGGCTATATGTCAGTATAACTCTGTGGGTGATTCCGTAATGAGTTGACGGAATAGTACTTATAGATTCGAGATGGTGATTCAGAATGCAAGAGTTATCGTCGTTAACTCTAAGGGTGATTCCAAAATGAGTGTAATGAGATAATGCCTTCGGTTTCGTTCGAACCCGGAACGAACTTGTATGGTTTGAACGCTTTCAAAATATCATCAGGTGGACGATGAGCATTCTAAGAGATATGTCCTATAAAGGTAATCGTAACCTCAAGCCTCATCAACCGGGAATGGCTAAAACAAAGGAGGTGCAGCAAAGCTTCGTGGGTAGCCCCCACTTGAGAGCAAGATTTATCCCTGTCTAGAAGTCCCTTTATTTCGGCTTAGGGTGCGGTTGCTGATCACAACTGCGGGGTGGTCTTGTTTGGAACTGTTCAGTAAGGAACGGGTCCGGCTTTGTGTTGCAGTGGTGCAGGCATTCTCCTCGGTACGGTGATCTAGGCCACGTACTATGATGGGCGGTACCCCAGTAGCCCAGCCATTGTATGGAATCCAAAATCCAATAAGTGCCAACAGTTTTGATTGTATTACCCACTTTTGTGGCTAGTAGCTGGAATTTAATCATGTAACAATTTAGGCTATTTCTTATTTACTTGAAAATCCTAGACACTATAATAATATCATCAGATTTCCTATCAAATGTTTTGGTTAGCGTAAGGCAAAAACTTTTCCATGTTTATGTGCGGGAAGTCTTACGTAATACCTTTTTCTTTTCAAAGGTTTTTCAAAGTTAAGCAACTTTAACCTGTTACTCACACCAGACCCATGTCTGACCCGGAGTTATTTCTGTTTTCTTTAACTCTTGGGTACTCAAATTTTTACGAGTAGTCAAGGGAATTCAGGTTAGGATTCAGGTTAGCTTTGACGTATTGTGGAGGAGCATACGGAGTAGGAGGCTTCTTGTAATGGACCCGCAAATCCGTACTCCTTGAATAAACACTAATCTCCATAGATTAACTCAAGATGAACAGAAATACGAATTCTCAATGTTTAAGAAAAAGAAAAAGATAGAAGAAGAGATAAGAAGATAGGACAGAACAGAAAGACATAACAACCAACTATATCAGAATCTCCCAATCGCAGCTGTTATCCCATTTTTGGTCAAAACTGGGATATCAACAAATGAACGAGGAATGATGGATATCAGGATTGGAGATCAGTTGGAATCAAGGCTACGATCGATGTCGTCAAAATTTGGTTGAACTCCGATCGGGACGAAATTGATTGGGGATGATGATAAGGATTAGGGAAGGCTATGTTTCAAATTTCAGGATAATCGGAGTTCATATGCAAGGGTTATGATCGATTCAAGGTAGGAGAGGCATGCCGTTCGAATCCATCAGGTTCGAACCCATCAGGTTCGAATCGATCGAAGGCACGGCGTGCATAGATGGTTCGAATCCAACAAAGGTAGCGGTCACTTCGAATCGATACACTTCGTATCGATCAGTATGGATTCGGCTCTGAAGGGTTCGCATTGGATGTTGGTTCGACTCGATGGACTTCGAATCGATCGAGCTACTGTCTCTAACATGGTTGCTTCGTATCGATACGAAGAGGGCGTTCGAGAAGGGTACGCAGTGACTCGAAGAGATGGATTCGAAGAAGAGGGATTCGAAGGAGATGGATTTGAAGGAAGGACAGAAGTGCAGGGATACGAAGGACTCGGGGAGGACATTCGAATCGATCGTATTCGAACCAATCTTGTTCGAACCGATCGATTCGAAGGAAATAGTCAGGGCAGCTCAAACAAGTGGATACGAGCATGACTGTAAAGTTGTGGATAAGGACGAAGCATGGAAAATGGATACGAACACGTCTTCAGGGAGGGAAGCGCTCAACTCGGCGACAAAGATGGATCAACCCGAAGCATGCGCGCCACGTCGACCTACTAGCACGTGCTTGGATCGATTCAAATCAATCGATTCGAAGTGATCGGTTCGAACGAAGCGAAGTCCAGGAAACCCCAAATTCGAATCGATCATATCTTCCAAACCGTTGATCCAAATGCAATGAAATTTTTACAGGAGTTTGCTTACATATTGAAGAATGTTCTCACCAATTTTCAGCTCAATTGGACAATTTCTAGATCGATTCGAATGGAGTTCGAATCGATCCCAGTGTGGGCCCGGATCTCCAGGTTTCGGCCGTGTGGGCCCTCTCATGTGCCTGAAGCGGTCTACCTTGTTTCTAGGAGAAATATCAGCCTTCTACGCCTATAAATATAGCCCCTGGTCATTCAGAAAAGGGGTCGGAGATTCTAGAGAGTGAAAGGACGCTTGGATGCTGCCAGAATCATTCCATATCATCATTGCTGCTATTTATTTCAAGTTTTGGACATTGTAACTGCTGTAATCATTTGTAATCATCAAGGATAATCAATAAAAGGATAAAAACTTTGGAGTGGACGTAGGCCGGAGATAGCCGAACCACTATAAAACTTGTGTCTCTGTTCTTTACTTTGGGATTATTGTTCAGTATTTGCTGAGATCTGTTATTTGTGTTTGAATATTATTGGTTTGTATTCATACACTGGTTCTTTCACGGTATTTGGGGTTTGTGACCAATTTTGGCGCAAACACTTTGGTGCTTTCACTGAGAAGGACTAGCACCCGCTACGTCGGATTGAAGTTCAGATTTGAAAAGCTTGGAAGATTCAGATTCAAAAACAATGACTCGACAAACAAGACAGAGAGCTGATAGAAGCCAACAAGGAGGAAGTCAAGAGGCATCCTCCGAAGCTGGGGAAGGACAAGCTTCTATCTACATAACTAGAGACGAAATGGAGGCTATGGCAAATTCATTACAAGAGAGGTTTCTAAAGAATCAACAGGATATGATGCAGACTTTCTTTGAACAGATAAGAGCTACAGGGATGCAAAACTTAGGACCAGCCACAGCAGCCGTTAATGTGGAACAAAGAGCTAGAGCCATGGAACCCAATGAAGGACATAACTCTGAATTGGAAGGCAATCGACAAGGGCTTGGGGGCAGGCCCACAGGATCCAATGGAGGAGGACCTTTGGAAGGAGTTCAACAGGTTAGGGCCAACGTCGCGGCTAATGAGCCACACGAGGAATATGTACCGGAGTTCCCTCAAGGACATGGGGGGAAACCTTTGGCGGACAATGCTGGATTAGTGGAAATTATTAGGAGAATGATGCGTAGAGGCTTGGCCAGCAAAGACTTGGAAGGAGTAAACAAGAGTCCGTTTACTCAAGAGATCAAGGCAGCTCAGAATCCACCCAAATTCAAGCTGCCTAGCGTGGACTCGTATGATGGCGAGACAGACCCAACTGATCATTTAATGAGATACACCAGACACATGGAGGTACTGGGGCATCGGAAGAGGTGATGGCCCGATGCTTCCCTTTATACTTGAAAAACCAGGCTGCAATGTGGTTCAGACAGCTGGGAGAAGGATCTATCAGTACTTGGAGAGAATTGGTGGATAAGTTTTTGGGACAATTTCGGGTTCATATCAAAAGACCGAAGAACGTGATGACATTGACATCAGTAAAACAAAGGACGGACGAATCGCTTAGAGCTTTCCTAACACGATTCAATGCGGCAGTTACTTCAGTAGATCGACCGGATCCATCAATGGTTCTGATGGCGGTAGTATCAGGAGTCAGAGAGGATTCAGATTTTAAGATATCTCTAGTACGAGACCCCCCTCAGGATATCGAGGAATTCTTTCACGAAGCTGAAAGGTTTCTTCGACAAGAAGATGCAAGTATGGATTTAAAGTTAAAAGAAGTGAATACGGTTAAGGATGAAGGACCATCCAATGGAAGCTCGGGCAAGGACAAGGGAAAAAGGAAGTTCGATGATGATTCCGGAAATGCAAGGAAGCGATGGAAGGATCCAAAGTTTTCCACTTACACAGGACTGAACGAGACACTGGAACGGATATACATGGATACTCGAGATCGCCTTCCCTACCGGAGACCAGCTAGGAGAGAACCATCTGAACGAGAAAGGGCATCAGGAAGGCATTGTCTTTTCCACGATTTAGACGGACATGACACCAACAGCTGCAGGCACTTGAAGGATATAGTTGAGGAGCATGTGAGGAATGGACAGCTGAGGCAATATGTTGGAGCACGGAATGCAACAGTGGAGCAGGAGCAACCACCATCAACCTCACATCGTGATGATGTGAGACCCAGGGATGACGGTCGATTGATTATCCATTAACCTGGATGATATGCAATAAGTAGCAAACCATCAGCAAGCGACTAAATCGTTTACGCATGTATGGGACCTGAGATAGCCCCTAGGCATGCTCCGAATGATGATAAATCGTGAAACTATGGTTTGTGAAATCTGTTTTCTTGTTTTGGATTTTGGACACTTGTCTTCTCTGGTTATGAATTTGGAGTTTGGATTGAGCTCCTGGTTTTGTTTGCTTTTTGATTTGGATGCTTGTTTTTGATCTTAGATGCTGTTTGGATTTCTGATTTTCTGGTTTTGACTTGGATTTTGGATTTGGATTTTGGATTGGATTTTGGTTGGTTTTCCATCTGATTTTTGATAAACGGTCGTCAGGTACAGACTGTGCCTGGCAAGGGGTGAGTCATTTTGCCCGAACACGGTAAAGTGACTCATTCAGGTCGTCGAGTATGGACTATGCTCGACAAGGGTCCAGAGAGACCAGGATTCAGCCTAGGACTTAGGCCCTATATCATCAATTGCTATTTTCAGGTCGTTGAGTATGGACTATGCTCAGCAAGGGTCCGGAGTGACCAGGATTCGGCTTAGGACTTAAGCCACGACATTATTCACGCCCAGGGACATTGGGCTACGGTCATCAAGTGTGGATTGCACTTGGCAAGAACTTGGACAGGTTATGAATTTGGATATCTACCTAGAGAGGTTCTGGATTCGGTTATTGGCTATTGTGTAAAGATGGATTCAAACTCGACTACCGAGTTCGAATGGATATGGAATTGGCTAAGGCTTTGGTTATGGGATTTGGAATTGGGCATCGGCTCGAAGCAGTCAAGGATGACATACTCTGGCGATATGGCTATGGACTTTGGATACTGGATTCGGGACTATTCAAAACACGTCTTATTATCACAAGACATGTTTTGGGGGGCAAAGTGTTATCCCATTTTTGGTCAAAACTGGGATATCAACAAATGAACGAGGAATGATGGATATCAGGATTGGAGATCAGTTGGAATCAAGGCAACGATCGATGTCGTCAAAATTTGGTTGAACTCCGATCGGGACGAAATTGATTGGGGATGATGATAAGGATTAGGGAAGGCTATGTTTCAAATTTCAGGATAATCGGAGTTCATATGGAGGGGTTATGATCGATTCAAGGTAGGAGAGGCATGCTGTTCGAATCCATCAGGTTCGAACCCATCAGGTTCGAATCGATCGAAGGCACGGCGTGCATGGATGGTTCGAATCCAACAAAGGTCGCGGTCACTTCGAATCGATACACTTCGTATCGATCAATATGGATTCAGCTCTGAAGGGTTCGCATTGGATGTTGGTTCGACTCGATGGACTTCGAATCGATCGAGCTACTATCTCTAACATGGTTGCTTCGTATCGATACGAAGAGGGCGTTCGAGAAGGGTACGCAGTGACTCGAAGAGATGGATTCGAAGAAGAGGGATTCGAAGGAGATGGATTCGAAGGAAGGACAGAAGTGCAGGGATACGAAGGACTCGGGGAGGACATTCGAATCGATCGTATTCGAACCAATCTTGTTCGAACCGATCGATTCGAAGGAAATAGTCAGGGCAGCTCAAACAAGTGGATACGAGCATGACTGTAAAGTTGTGGATAAGGACGAAGCATGGAAAATGGATACGAACGCGTCTTCAGGGAGGGAAGCGCTCAACTCGGCGACAAAGATGGATCAACCCGAAGCATGCGCGCCACGTCGACCTACTAGCACGTGCTTGGATCGATTCGAATCAATCGATTCGAAGTGATCAGTTCGAACGAAGCGAAGTCCAGGAAACCCCAAATTCGAATCGATCATATCTTCCATACCGTTGATCCAAATGCAATGAAATTTTTACAGGAGTTTGCTTACATATTGAAGAAAGTTCTCACCAATTTTCAGCTCTATTGGACAATTTCTAGATCGATTCGAATGGAGTTCGAATCGATCCCAGTGTGGGCCCGGATCTCCAGGTTTCGGCCGTGTGGGCCCTCTCATGTGCCTGAAGCGGTCTACCTTGTTTCTAGGAGAAATATCAGCCTTCTACGCCTATAAATAGAGCCCCTGGTCATTTAGAAAAGGGGTCGGAGATTCTAGAGAGTGAAAGGACGCTTGGATGCTGCCAGAATCATTCCATATCATCATTGCTGCTATTTATTTCAAGTTTTGGACATTGTAACTGCTGTAATCATCTGTAATCATCAAGGATAATCAATAAAAGGATAAAAACTTTGGAGTGGACGTAGGCCGGAGATAGCCGAACCACTATAAAACTTGTGTCTCTGTTCTTTACTTTGGGATTATTGTTCAATATTTGCTGAGAACTGTTATTTGTGTTTGAATATTATTGGTTGGTATTCATACACTGGTGCTTTCACGGTATTTGGGGTTTGTGACCAATTTTGGCGCAAACAGCAGCGGAACAACATATAATAGATAAATGAATAATCTTTAAACAAAGAACTATATCAGTTATTACATTTCATTACATCATATCATCAGAGTGTACAACAACAAACAACAACAAACAGCGGAAAAAGAAATACTATATACTAGTAATATGCCATGCCATCCAGCTTGCCTCCAGCAACTCCTGAATTCCAGAATATCTTGATAAACCTGTCTCTTGACTGCCCGTGTGGAAATTGGTGGGCACCCGAGTTTAGGAAGGAAAATAATAAACTCCGAGTCAGTCATAAGACTGGTGTGAGAACTCAAAACAGTTTATTTATCTTTAAAATCAAAATAGAGGAATATTTTTAAAGTCAATTCGCAATGCTTTTAAAAATGAGACTACCATAAGGCCTCCCACACACACACACATATGCAAACGCAGAATCGGAGGAGATTTCTCCTTATGATAGTCAAAAATGCTTGATACGCATTAAAAAGAACATTTGATATTATTACTAGTGCATACTGTATAAAACAATTTCGAAAGTAGAATATAAATCTTAGCCAACATACGACCATTATCGTATGCCTACTATAGCTACTATGTTCAATAGCAGGTTACCGCCACATTCCATAGCAGGTTATACAACTAAAACCGTACAAGGATCCTATTGTTTCTTTGGATTTCCAATAAATGGTCAGGCCAAGGAACTTCCCATTGCCACATGAGAACGCCTCTGGAAGGACGTCCCCGAGAACCAAACCGGATCTCTGCCAACACAAGGCCGGGTTACCCCTAACTGGGTAACTACTGACACGAGTATGCCATCCCTCGGTCCTTTGGGACCTTTAACCAAGCGCTCGTCACCAACATCACACAATCATAAATAAAGTGTTTCAACATGAGTAAGTATCTGGGCTCCATACCATGATACCACCCTTTTCCAGAAGGAAATGCACATACCCTAAAGGGAGCTACCCCTCATAACCTTGCTGCATCTTTCCTGTTTTGACCATTCCGGGGTGTGAGGCTCGACGAAGTCTCGTCCACAAAGCCACGCTTTATACAAAAGCTGTGCTTTGGGTCAACAAATGATCATAGAAATGATCACAAAGATAAACGATCAAACAAATGATCATATCACAAACGATCAACACAATGATCATTTCACAGCAACACTCAGCATGTCACATTACCAAATTGGGAGTATATCGCCGATAACCTTCAACTACATAACCACTGAGCTCGTACGTCTCAGAGAAGGGTGTTAAGCTAAGAGAATACATTCTCCGCCACCAACAGAAATATATTTGAAAGAAATCCGCTTTATATCTCAATTGTAATGTCAGACATACAATCCATACAAGTCTATTCCGGGATCGAACAGAACCGAAGGCACTTACAAAGAAGTCCTTGCAATCCGGTTATTCACTAATCACGTTCGGACTCCCCATCACATATGAAGTCTCTATACCTGGGACCAGTCGATGCAAAGACATTCGACGAGTTGTCCTTTCGCTTTCAAATATATGCGGTCTTCAACACCGGTCATCAATGTTATCCATTACGTCGTATCACTATTCGGAATGGGTAATCCGAATAACAAGCACAATAATTTAAAAATAAGTGTGGCATTCAAGTTCAGCAAATCACAACAATTACCTATTCAAAGGTAAATATTGATAGTCGGTTATTGAACTATCAATGGATATGCACAACATCACTAGATTCCAAATAATTTTCCAAATTATTTATTTCCCAAAAATATCTTTACTAGATATATAGTTTTCACACTTAAAAAATAAATCAACATTTATTTTTAAACAAATTCCCCTTTTTATTTATAAATTCCATAATGAATTTATATTCCCAAAATATCTATAAATATACGATTTCAATTATTCATTTTCAATTTATCTTCAAAAGGATAAATTCTCAAAACGTTTCATTTCACATTGGAAAACATTTCCATACTTATTTATTCATAAGTAATTCACAAATCTATTTATTTTCAACACTTGGAAAATATTCAATATACTTAAATCGAAAATAAGTATATATTTCATTCTTTAAGGAAATCATTCTCTTAACTTATTTATTTGGGCCAAAACGAATGTTACGTAAAACATCGTTACAACGTCCCAAAATCACTAGTATAGGGATTCGAAATTAAAATAGATATATAAATCCCAATACTAAACAAAACATTTCCTTTCAGAAACCATTTACTATAACAACAGTGTTATAGTCCACCATTTCCTTCTATTTCTCGAAAACGTCTATTTCAATAATGAATATTGAAATCTATGGTTTCGAATCTTAACACATTTTAAAACATCGTTAGATCGTTTTAATTCAATTTAAAACATCACATCCAAACATTTTCTTTAACATATTATTCACTATTCAAAAACGTGAATATGCTTTGTTAACAAATTACATCCTTTCTATTCATTTTATTTTGAAGGATTATTCACTGTCTAAAACGTGAATATAACTCCATAAATAAGTTATAACAATTTACTTATCAAAATAAGTCGTTTGCGGATTTATAAAACAATGTTTATAAATTCTATTTCTATTTATTTTGTACAACTTCCTTTTATAATTTCCTGTGTTAATCTATCAAATTTCATATCTCAATGATATACTAAAAATCCATATTATAAGTTAAATGCTTATAATTTATTTATTTGCAAAATCATTCTTTTTAAACTTCATAATTATAAATCTTATAACTTATAAGATTCGTTTATTTATCCAAATCTATTCTTTCAATAACTTTATAAATTTTATAAACCTACTGCTTATAAAATTCCATTTATAACTTCACCGTTTATAATTCTATAAATTTCATTCATTTACGAAGTTCATTCACAATTCATTCTAACACTTATAAAAACTCGTTTTATAATCCCAATATTTTAATTTATAAATATTAATTTATAAATCAATTTATATTATTATTTAAAATGACTTTAAACTCTTTTATAATTTCATCATTCTCATTGATTTATAAAATAATCAAATTTTATAAATCCTATTTTTAAACTTTTTATAATAAATTCAGAAATATTTTATAAAATTATTAACCCCATATTTCTCAAAAATAAACTTTTAACTATTTTTCTCAAAAATCATAATTTTTATAACCTTAAAAATTATATCGTTATTTATTCAAGATGGATCAATTTCAAAAATATTTTATAACGTATACTTTCAAAAATCACTTAAAAAAATCATTTTAAAATTCCAAAATTTGGCCCAATGATGCTACACACCAAATAGTCAATCACGACAACAATGACATCATATATCGATATGATAATCAACGAATATCAAAAATATCCATAATCAAATAAATACTGTTGAGGAATCCAGTTGGATCCCTCCAACATGTTTTCCTGCATCCAAAGATGTTAGCACAATACCAATTCCGTTCCAGTACGAAATTATCGCGGTATATGGGATTTAAAATATTATCCGCTTAATAGACGGCACAATAGGGTCTCATCGCTATATAATGCGGGAAATCAACTCCAAGTACATAAATAATACCAATTTTACTGTTTATGAAATATTCGCGGTATATGTTTTTAATAAATAACATCCTCTTACTAACGGCGCAGAATGTCTATTTCAATAATCAATATATAACAATCATCACTCAAACATACATTCAAGAATTTTAAATTTAACTATTTAAAATTAAAATCGAAACCGATTCGATTGAGTGAGAAGTTCTCACCTTGATTTTAATTTCGTTTTAGCGATTTATTTTGAATAAAATTAAACGGACGTTTAATTTTACCTGAAATTCTCACTAACTCCAAGCGACTCCAATCCAATTCCATAGCGTAGTGCTCGTCCATACGATTCCAACGTAACTGGTTTCGCGCGTTTTCGACCTCGTATGAAAAAGTTATGAATTTTATAAGTTACACGATTTTATATTTACAAATTTACAACTTTTTATTTCTATTTATAAACCTATACCAAATCACAGCCACTAGATCCATGCCCCCTACATCTGAGCCGTTCCCTTTCTCCTTCCTCCCTCATGTTTTCTACCAGTAAACAACCGCACGCACAAACCCATATAGCTCCAAACTAGGGTTAATTTTCGCGACCCCTACAAGCTGTTTCGACACGATCAACAACATGGGTTTCGAAGCTCTACGCAAGAGCTACCCTCAGCTCCAATTTGGTGAAGCTCGGCTAAGCTATGCCCTCGAAAAACGCACCCAAACACAGTGCCTTCATGAACAATTTTTCGTTGGTTCCCTTCGAATTTTGCGGTCTTGAGGTTGAAGTTGTAGTTCGTGAGGTGCTCTACAAGTTTCATGTAGAAAGTTTTCGCTAGTTGTTGATGGATTGAGAGATAGAAGAGGATGAAGTTGATAATTTTCGGCCATTCATTGTTATGGAGGCGGCGGTTCCTGAAGAGATGACCTAGGGTTTTATTTTGTTCAAAAAATGAATATTGGGGGCTTTTATAGAAAATTCGCGCGGCACTATTCATCCCGGATTTTCCGAACTCCAAACGATGCGTGCCGGTTGGCGTTTCTAAGGTTTACCCCACGTTCCGAACACAATGGAATGTGTTTCAGGAGCTAGTTCGGTCATCTGTGCGAGTTATGGCAATAAACGTTTGATTTAAAATTAAACCGATTAAACGATTTTCCAAGCGTTTTAGCTTGCACCGGACAAACGGTAAATCCGATTGACACGAAATTTGAAATAATACAATAATATCACATTATGGATCTGATGAAACTGGTTTCGTCGAAATCCGAGACTGTTTGAAAAATGACTATTTTAACTCGCCAAATTAATATTAAAAACAATTTCGATGCGTTTCGAGCTGTCACGGTCAAACGAAAACTCCGATTTGACACGAAAATTGAAATCCGATAATAACAAACTATTACGGATCCAATGGAACTAGTTTCGTCCAATTTTGAGACTGTTCGAAAAATGGCTAATTTCACTAGTCGATTAAATATTAAAATATTCAATTTTCACAAATAAACTTTAAATTCAATTATAAAAGTTCACAAACATCTTTCTAACTTCAATGTGATATAATAAAATTTTACAAATCATTTTCAACCATATTTAACCCAATTTTTAATTATTTCTGTATTTTCACATATTAAATTATCGATTTAATTATCCAATTAAATCCAATTATTCAAAATAAAATTTATTCGACTAATAAATTTCACTTATTAATATTTAAAATTAATTAAATATTCAAATTTTAATTAATTAAAAATTCTGGGTCGTTACATACTTCCCCCCTTAAAAGAATTTCGTCCTCGAAATTATCAAGTAAGAAAAGTTACAGAATCTATTAATCTTTCATAAGTCCATAGTTAAACTTCTTATAATAACTTTATTAAGTTTTCAAATCATACTTAGTTATCTTTTCAAAAACAACTACTATTGTTTAACTTTCAATTCTAAATCAAAGATATAGTTTTTAAAAAATTCCCAAAAATTCCCAAATTTTTCTAATGCCTTGAATTTTCGAAAAAATTCGCCAGAGTCTCCTTTGCGCGGCTCGATCCGAAAAAAAAATGACAGTTTATATATCAAAAATATACATCTCATCAAGTTATGAGGCATCCCATAGGGTAAAAGTGTAAAAGTACGGTATGTAATCCGAGATATGTACCTTATATTTTTTATTAGCGAGCATATACGGCTAATATAGCGCGAAAGCGAGCTCCAAATGCGAAGCAAACGCGATCCGCACCTACTAAACACTCAACAAACAGATAAGAAACATGTATATAGACAATATACAACATATAGCAACATATAACTATATATGCCAACATAGCAAATGTAGCAAAAGCAATATATTCAACCATCAACCAACTATCATCAACTAGCATTCATAACCAATAAATATTCATTCATATTCAAGTTGGTTCACTCCCAAATCAAATTCAATTCTATTTAAGATTCACTTAAGTTCCAATTGGATTTCAATTACTTTAGCTTCCAATTTCATTAATTCAATTTCATTAACACTTAATGAATTATATACAATCAACTAACAATCATATAGCAACCAATGTATATTAATTACAACCAAATTCCTTTGCTTATATTCGTTCAATTTGGTTTAACACCTTTACTTTCAAATTGTTTAATTAAATTGATTTTCATTCAATTATTCAACTTCTAATAACATTAGATTTTAATGAATTAACACTTACATTCATTATTCCATTCAATTATTTACATTTAATTGATTTACATTCAATCCATTAATCCAATTCAATTTCTAAAGTTCAATTTCATTACATAACTCAAGTTCATATCTATCACTTAACTTTATTAATTTACTTTGATACCAATATCAACTTCATTCAACATCTCTTAAGTTATACTTCATTTTACAAACATCACTTGGTTTTACTTAACTTAAATTCCCACTTATAAATCAATTCAGATTCCAATTCTAAAGTAAATCTCCATTTAACTTTAAATTCATTTTTATTTACAACTCATAATCATAAATATATTCATATAGTTTCACTTCTTATATATATAAGTTTATTTCACAATTGTAAATTACTTTAATTATAATTCAATTCTTATAATTCATTTGTTTATACAATTATTCTTTTATTTAGATTATTCAAACAACTAAACAATCAACTTATATATACTTTAATAATTATGAAGAAATTATTCCTTTATATATAAAATATAATCAAGGTAAAATTATTTCATTTACCCAATTTAAAACAATACTGTGTCGAATTGTTCTATTCAAGTGTTTATAAACCCCTTCGGATAGTTGTGCATACCGTGTTGACGAAGGTTCATATGCCACTCAATAAACCAATCATCACAATATAAAACAATTTTATATTCACTAACAAATACGCACTCATATCTATTATTACACTCACACTCATTCTAGAGTACTACTGACTCTATCTCTAATGAGTAATACCCAACAGAGCCATGGTTGTCGCTTAACCATATGCTCTGATACCAAATGTAATGGACCCGCAAATCCGTACTCCTTGAATAAACACTAATCTCCATAGATTAACTCAAGATGAACAGAAATACGAATTCTCAATGTTTAAGAAAAAGAAAAAGATAGAAGAAGAGATAAGAAGATAGGACAGAACAGAAAGACATAACAACCAACTATATCAGAATTTCACAATCACAACGGAACAACATATAATAGATAAATGAATAATCTTTAAACAAAGAACTATATCAGTTATTACATTTCATTACATTTCATTACATCATATCATCAGAGTGTACAACAACAAACAACAACAAATAGCGGAAAAAGAAATACTATATACTAGTAATACGCCATGCCATCCTTCTTGCCTCCAGCAACTCCTGAATTCCAGAATATCCTGATAAACCTGTCTCTTGACTGCCCGTGTGGAAATTGGTAGGCACCCAGAGTTTAGGAAGGAAAACAATAAACTCCGAGTCAGTCATAAGACTGGTGTGAGAACTCAAAACAGTTTATTTATCTTTAAAATCAAAATAGAGGAATATTTTTAAAGTCAATTCGCAATGCTTTTAAAAATGAGACTACCATAAGGCCTCCCGCACACACACACATGCAAACGCAGAATCGGAGGATATTTCTCCTTATGATAGTCAAAGATGCTTGATACGCATTAAAAAGAACATTTGATATTATTACTAGTGCATAGTGTATAAAACAATTTCGAAAGTAGAATATAAATCTTAGCCAACATACGACCACTATCGTATGCCTACTATAGCTACTATGTTCAATAATAGGTTACCGCCACATTCCATAGCAGGTTATACAACTAAAACCGTACAAGGATCGTATTGTTTCTTTGGATTTCCAACAATTGGTCAGGCCAAGGAACTTCCCATTGCCACATGAGAACGCCTCTGGAAGGACGTCCCCGAGAACCAAACCGGATCTCTGCCAACACAAGGCCGGGTTACCCCTAACTGGGTAACTACTGACACGAGTATGCCATCCCCCGGTCCTTTGGGACCTTTAACCGAGCGCTCGTCACCAACATCACACAATCATAAATAAAGTGTTTCAACATGAGTAAGTATCTGGGCTCCATACCATGATACCACCCTTTTCCAAATGGAAATGCACATACCCTAAAGGGAGCTACCCCTCATAACCTTGCTGCATCTTTCCTGTTTTGACCATTCCGGGGTGTGAGGCTCGACGAAGTCTCGTCCACAAAGCCACGCTTTATACAAAAGCTGTGCTTTCGGTCAACAAATGATCATAGAAATGATCACAAAGATAAACGATCAAACAAATGATCATATCACAAATGATCAACACAATGATAATTTCACAGCAACACTCAGCATGTCACATTACCAAATTGGAAATATATCACTGATAACCTTCAACTACATAACCTCTGAGCTAGTACGTCTCAGAGAAGGGTGTTAAGCTAAGAGAATAAATTCTCCGCCACCAACAGAAATATATTTGAAAGAAATCAGCTTTATATCTCAATTGTAATGTCAGACATACAAACCATACAAGTCTGTTCCGGGACCGAACAGAACCAAAGGCACTTACAAAGAAGTCCTTGCAATCCGTATATTCACTAATCACGTTCGGACTCCCCATCACATATGGAGTCTCTATACCGGGGACCAGTCGATGCAAAGACATTCGACGAGTTGTCCTTTCGCTTTCAAAAATATCCGGTCTTCAACACCGGTCATCAATGTTATCCATTACGTCGTATCACTATTCGGAATGGGTAATCCGAATAACGAGCGCAATAATTTAAAAATAAGTGTAGCATTCAAATTCAGCAAATCACAACAAATACCTATTCAAAGGTAAATATTGATAGTCGGTTATTGAACTATCAATGGATATGCACAACATCACTAGGTTCCAAATAATTTTCCAAATTATTTATTTCCCAAAAATATCTTCACTAGATATATAGTTTTCACACTTCAAAAATAAATCAACATTTATTTTTAAACAAATTCCCCTTTTTATTTATAAATTCCATAATGAATTTATATTCCCAAAATATCTATAAATATACGATTTCAATTATTCATTTTCAATTGATCTTCAAAAGGATAAATTCTCAAAACGTTTCATTTCACATTGGAAAACATTTCCATACTTATTTATTCATAAGTAATTCACAAATCTATTTATTTTCAACACTTGGAAAATATTCAATATACTTAAATCGAAATTAAGTATATATTTCATTCTTTAAGGAAATCATTCTCCTAACATATTTATTTGGGCCAAAACGAATGTTACGTAAAACATCGTTACAACATCCCAAAATCACCAGTATAGGGATTCGAAATTAAAATAGATATATAAATCCCAATCCTAAATAAAACATTTCCTTTCGGAAACCATTTACTACAACAATAGTGTTATGGTCCACCATTTCCTTCTATTTCTCGAAAACGTCTATTTCAACAATGAATGTTGAAATCTATGGTTTCGAATATTAACACATTTTAAAACATCGTTAGATCGTTTTAGTTCAATTTAAAACATCACATCCAAACATTTTCTTTAACATATTATTCACTATTCAAAAACGTGAATATACTTTGTTAACAAATTTCATCCTTTCTATTCATTTTATTTTGAAGGATTATTCACTGCCTAAAACGTGAATATAACTCCATAAATAAGTTATAACAATTTACTTATCAAAATAAGTCGTTTGCGGATTTATAAAACAATGTTTATAATTCTATTTCTATTTATTTTGTACAACTTCCTTTTATAATTTCCTTTATTAATCTATCAAATTTCATATCTCAATGATATACTAAAAATCCATATTATAAGTTAAATGCTTATAATTTATTTATTTGCAAAATCATTCTTTTTAAACTTCATAATTATAAATCTTATAACTTATAAGATTCATTTATTTGTCCAAATCTATTCTTTCAACAACTTTATAAATTTTATAAACCTACTGCTTATAAAATTCCATTTATAACTTCACCGTTTATAATTCTATAAATTTCATTCATTTACGAAGTTCATTCACAATTCATTCTAACACTTATAAAAACTCGTTTTATAATCCCAATATTTTAATTTATAAATATCAATTTATAAATCAATTTATATTATTATTTAAAATGTCTTTAAACTCTTTTATAATTTCATCATTCTCTTTGATTTATAAAATAATCAAATTTTATAAATCCTATTTTTAAAATTTTTATAATAAATTCAGAAATCCCAATTTAAACTATTTTATAAAATTATTAACCCCATATTTCTCAAAAATCAACTTTTAACTATTTTTCTCAAAAATCATAATTTTTATAACCTTAAAAATTATATCGTTATTTATTCAAGATGGATCAATTTCAAAAATATTTTATAACGTATACTTTCAAAAATCACTTAAAGAAATCATTTTAAAATTCCAAAATTTGGCCCAATGATGCTACACATCAAATAGTCAATCACAACAACAATGACATCATATATCGATATGATAATCAACGAATATCAAAATATCCATAATCAAATAAATACTATTGAGGAATGCAGTTGGATCCCTCCAACCTGTTTTCCTGCATCCAAAGATGTTAGCACAATACCAATTCCGTTTCTGTACGAAATTATCGCGGTATATGGCATTTAAAATATTATCCGCTTAATAGACGGCGCAATAGGGTCTCATCGCTATATAATGCGGGAAATCAACTCCAAGTACATAAATAATACCAATTTCACTGTTTATGAAATATTCGCGGTATATGTTTTTAATAAATAACATCCGCTTACTAACGGTGCATAATGTCTATTTTAATAATCAATAGATAACAATCATCATTCAAACATACATTCAACAATTTTAAATTTAACTATTTAAAATTAAAATCGAAACCGATTCGATTGAGTGAGAAGTTCTCACCTTGATTTCAATTTTGTTTTAGCGATTTATTTCGAATAAAATTAAATGGACGTTTAATTTTACCCGAAATTTTCACTAACTCCAAACGACTCCAATCCAATTCCATAGCGTAGTGCTCGTCCATACGATTCCAACGCAACTGGTTTCGTGCGTTTTCGACCTCGTATGAAAAAGTTATGAATTTTATAAGTTACACGATTTTATATTTACAAATTTACAACTTTTTATTTCTATTTATAAACCTACACCAAATCACAGCCACTAGATCCATGCCCCTACATCTGAGCCGTCCCCTTTCTCCTTCCTCCCTCATGTTTTCTACCAGTAAACAACCGCACGCACAAACCCATATAGCTCTAAACTAGGGTTAATTTTCGCGACCCCTACAAGCTGTTTCGACTCGATCAACAACATGGGTTTCGAAGCTCTAAGCAAGAGCTACCCTCGGCTCCAATTTGTGAAGCTCGGCTAACCTATGACCTCGAAAAACGCACCAAAACGTAGCGCCTTCATGAACAATTTGCCGTTGATTCCCTTCGAATTTTAGGATCTTGACAGTTGAAGTTGTAGTTCGTGAGGTGCTCTACAAGTTTCATATAGAAAGTTTTCGCTAGATGTTGATGGATTGAGATATAGAAGAGGATGAAGTTGACAATTTTCGGCCATTCATTGTTATAGAGGCGGCGGCTCCTGAAGAAATGACCAAGGGTTTTATTTTGCGGAAAAAAATGAATATTGGGGGCTTTTATAGAAAATTCGCGCAACACTATTCATCCCGGATTTTCCGAACTCCAAATCAAGCGTGCCGGTTGGCATTTCTAAGGTTTACCCCGTGTTTCGAACACAATGGAACGTGTTTCGGGAGCTAATTCGGTCATCTGTGCGAGTTATGGCAATAAACGTTCGATTTAAAATTAAACCGATTAAACGATTTTCCAGGCGTTTTAGCTTGCACCGGACAAATGGTAAATCCGATTGACACGAAATTTGAAACCATACAATAATATCACATTACGGATCCGATGAAACTGGTTTCGTCGAAATCCAAGACTGTTTGAAAAATGACTATTTTAGCTCGCCAAATTAATATTAAAAACAATTTCGATGCGTTTCGAGCTGCCACGGTCAAACGAAACTCCGATTGACACGAAAATTGAAATCCGATAATAACAAACTATTACGGATCCAATGGAACTAGCTTCGTCCAATTCTGAGACTGTTCGAAAAATGGCTAATTTCACTAGTCGATTAAATATTAAAATATTCAATTTTCACAAATAAACTTTAAATTCAATTTTAAAAGTTCACAAACATCTTTCTAACTTCAATATGATATAATAAAATTTTACAAATCATTTTCAACCATATTGAACCCAATTTTTAATTATTTCTGTATTTTCACATATTAAATTATCGATTTAATTATCCAATTAAATCCAATTATTCAAAATAAAATTTATTCGACTAATAAATTTCACTTATTAATATTTAAAATTAATTAAATATTCAAATTTTAATTAATTAAAAATTCTGGGTCGTTACACTTCTGCGTATAGTTATATAGTTTTGCGCTGTGTTGGTATCTCTGAGTTTTTCTGTATTACGTATTGAGTTGTAATAACTAGACAGGCATTTATAACTGTCTAGTATGTGTTGTATTATCTATGTACTCTGATATTTGATGTATACTATGTAATACTTATGTTATTAATATAATTTATTCGTTCCGTTGTTGAGATTCTTGTGTTGTTTCTTCTTTTTCTTCTTTCTTTTCTCTTTTCTATCCCTTTCTTTCTTAAGGATGATACGACTTTTTATGGAGAAAAAGTCGGGTCGTCTCAGCTGGTATCAGAGCGTTAGGTTGAGTGAATACCTAGTCTCTGTAGTGGTGTCTATCTTGAGAGAGCGTATTTGTATTTTTAATATATATATATATGTATGTATATATATATATATATTTGGTTCTACCTATTTGTTGGTTTACCTGTTCGGGTTTTCCAATATAAGTTATAAAGGTAGATGAGGTAGAAGTGTGTGTAACATGACTACCATTGGTTGGAGTTTGATGGATGAGGTTGGAAGTGTATTTGTCGAGACTATAGACCTAATACCGTCTCAAGTGAGTTTTGCTTGGTGTAAGTACTTCATCGATCTCTGAAGGTAAACTGTAAAGGTTCGGAGTTCATCTTTGAAGTGCAGAATTGAGTTTTGTTCTGTCAGTTGGGCAGAAGCAAGCTAGTGATGATATTTTGATATTTCAGGAAGTAGTAGCTGCGTGATGAGATGCAGTGACTATGGATATGTCCGAAGATGTTTCTTTGGAACAAGATTAAGAAGTGAATCTGCTCGGTGATGTGGCTGAGTCCAGCAGAGTGTTCTGAGTTGGTAAGGATTCTTCTAGCTGAGTAGTTTCTCTGAAATGGAGTTCAGAAGCAGCAGAGTGGATCTTTTTCTCTGGTAAGTTGGCTAAGCCAGCATAAGCTGTTCTGTTTGGTAAAGAGAGAGCAGTTTTCTTTGGATTTAGGCTGAGTAGATCGCAAAAGTGACTTGCGATAGTATGTTCTTTTGGATTGTTGGAGATTGTCCGGATTTCTTCCAGGAAGTCAGAGGTTTGTCCACATCCGAAGATCGAGTTTCCTTTCCAGGAATGGAACTGGTGGTTCAGTTAGTAGATGTATGGTTCCTTGAGATAGAAGTTGGTGAAGCAGCTAAGGTTTTGGAGAAACGTCCAAGTTTTCTTTATGGATATATGGAACCATATTTCTGTGCTGGGTTGTCTAGTCTGTACTCATATTCTTCAGCATTTTCTTCTGCTTCAGATCAGAGTTGTGCAGCGGAAGCAGTTTGGGGGTATTTCTGTTTTGTCTTTTTCGGATAAGAAAAAGTTTGGATTCTGGAATCGGAGAATTGATTTGGGATAAGTTTTTCTCTGATCCAAAGAGCTATAAGTTTGGGAAGCTAGCTCCGAAGTGTTTTGATTTCTTCTGTGTTTTGGTTAGACCAGTGTTTGGTTTTCTAGAATTGAATTGCCAGTTTGGATAACTGGGATTCAGTGTGTTTCACGTAACTCCGAGGGAGTACGTGTTAGATATTTCTGGTTGTAGGACCAGCAGTTTAGGTTGGTTTGATTGTTGAGTCAGACTCGTTTGTAGTCTGATATTCTGTATAGAATTGTTGTTAGCAGCTCTATAGTTTAATAGTATTGATTGATTGGATTCTATAGAGCGAGTATTCCGATATATATATACCGGGGAAACTCGTTAAAGTTTTATCCAAAATTCTTTTGGATAATTAGATTTGTTCTGATTGTGTGAATTGGTTGCTTTGGTTGTCCGCATATGATTAACACATGCTGTATTTTAAAATAAATTCTGTAAATAGATTATTAAATTACCTTTGTCTTAAATTTCGGGGACGAAATTCTTTTAAGGGGGGAGGATTGTAATATCCTGGAATTTTGAAAAATATAAATTTAATAATCTGTGTTTAAATTTAAATTGAAGGCTCACTCGTGTGCGACTTAGGACTTGACATGGATTCAAGCAGATGGGCAAATTTCTACCAAGCTACGAGCTAGACTCAATAAGTCGGCCACGACCTACCTTAACTCGGTCACGAGTTACGACTTAAGGGTAAAATTTTCCTATAAATACCAACCTACCACGAGCATGAGGGGGACTTTTGGGGCTCATTCTTTCCAAGCACCGATATTTTGCTACATTCCAAACCAACTCAACACTCAAAGCTTTCAAGACACGTAGAACGCTATCAACAACTTCAAGAAGAAATCTCATGCATCCGACATGGATTTGAGGACTTTCACTTACATTGAAGTTTAAGCTACTCGTTCAAAGTGTTTAGTATTTCAAAGTGTATTGTACTTGGGAAGAATTGTATCAACTTGTAACGAAATCATCAATAAAGATATTCAGAGTGGACGTAGGCAAACTATTGAGCCGAACCACTATAAAATCGTTGTTATTTACTGCTTTTTCTGTGGTTTTCTACTTATACACTGTTCCCGAATCATCGGGTGGTGCTTTCACAACTACACTTTACACACCGGGGTGTTAGCGTTCAAATTTTGGCGTTAACATTTTTGGTGCTTTCATTGAGAGCTGAACTCAGGCGAATTATCATCATTGCTCCACGAAAGTTTGTTGAAGTAATCTCTCTGAAGACTAAAAGTTTATCTGAAATCATGGCTCCGGGGAGAAGGAGTAGATCTGTTAGATCTGGAAATGTACAAGAGGGAACCTCCGCTTCCCCAGTACCTAGTCAAGCCACTCCACCTTTTGGGGTTACAAAAGCGGAGTTGGATGCTGTAATCTTAGGGCTGAACCAGTAGATAAATGCCCAAAGTGCACAATTGAAGGCTCAGAATGCCCAAAATGCCCTAATTTTGAATAAGTTGAACGATTTGCTTGGGGTAAACCGTCAACCAACGGGTAATGAAAGGAACTTTGCTGGCAACATTCATGATGCTGAAGAAAGAAACATTCCTGAGAGGGCTGCCAGCCCCTTTGAGCAGGCATTTCCTGAAGTTGGTGGATCTAAAGCTCGAAATGATGAGGGGTATCTTTCTGAAATGGTTCAACAAATCATGAAAGAGAGCATGCAAAGGAATGAAGACGAGAAGGAATGGGGTTTCGCTCCAAGTAAAACCTCGTTTACCGAAAGGATCCTAAAGGCTGAATTCCCAAGGAAGTTCGTCCATCCAACTATTCCAGCTTACAAGGGAACAAGTGATCCGAACGAATTCTTGTATAAGTACGATTGGCACATGACAGGTGCCAGAGCTTCTGATGAAATAAAGTGTCGATATTTTCCTGTATATTTGGAAGGTGTAGCTCTGCTTTGGTTCACCAAGCTACCAATTCGGTCTATAGATCAGTTTTCTGACCTAACCCGGAAATTCAAAGAGCAGTTCAGACTATATGCTTCAAAAGCCAAAGATATCATGTCGTTGTCAAGTTTAGAACAGAATCCAGGGGAAACTATCAGATCTTTCTTGAATCGCTTTAATATAGCGCTGGCCGAGGTAGACAATGCAGAACCACGGATGATCTTGACCTATCTGATGAGGGCCATCGACAAGTCGAGCGAATTTGGAAAATGGCTTAACATTAAGGAACCAAATTCCCTTGAAAAATTCTACAAGAAAGCAGATGAATTCATACGCCTGGAAAGCCGTCCTGTACCGGTAAAGGCAGTATTGGAAAAAGCTGAAGATAACGTTGCTGCTCCACGCAAGAATGAATCTGTAGGACAAAAAAGGGAAAATAACGATGGGAAGAAACAGAAAAATCTGAAGAAGCCTCGTTCCTTCAAGCCATCGGAATATACTCCTTTATCAGATACACCGGAGCGTATTTACCTGGCCACTAAAGATTCTGTTGATTATCCTAAACCTCCCGTTCTGAGAACCGGGAAAAAAGCTGTACAAAGCGGGAAGTTTTGCCGCTTCCATAATCAACCCGGTCATGATACCAATGAATGCCGCCAATTGAAAATTTTGATTGAAGAGTTGATAAGGGAAAACAAGCTGCAACAATTTGTGGAAAAGAATAGCAGCAATCCTGCTTCGTCTAGCCATGGGCAACAAGCTCCTGTTCATCAGCCCAGGACAAGTGAGAAGGCTGCAGGGCATGAATCCAGAAGGCCCGTTATCAATGTCATTACGGGAGGACCTCACCCAGCAGGCAGGAGCTGGGGTGAGATGGAAAGGTACACCCGGGCTTTGAGATTTGCACCGGCCGAAGAAGATGTCATTGTTTTGGAAGATGCTACGCCCCTGAAACAACAAAGAACTTTCAATGATGATATTGTGTTCGGAGCCAGGGATTCCACAGGTGTTGAAGCTCCTACCTTGGATCCCTTAGTCATCTCGGCTGGTATCGGGCCAGCTATTGTCAGAAGAGTTCTCATTGATTGTGGCGCATCCTGTAATATCCTCTTCAAGAAAACATTCGACCAAATGAAGATCCCTATGGCTGATGTGCAAGCCTCGTCACAAAAAATCGCTGGCTTCACTGGGGAGCCAAAGCAGCCAATAGGAACCATTGATTTGCTTGTAGAACTCAGAGAGGGAGAAAGAAAAGTAGCCCGCAAGCAAACTTTTGTGACTGTCGACGAATTTTCTGCTTATAATGCTTTCCTTGGCCGTCCAACTCTCGCAGCGTTGAAAGCTGTTCTGGCCCCAGGGTGCCTCACCATTAAATTCCCCACAGACAATGGAGTGGGAGTTATAAAAGGGGATCAAAATGCTGGGCGGGAGTGTTATCTGACAGAACTGCGGGGAACAAGGAAAAGAGAAATGGGAAAGGATGCGGCAACCCCAGTACGCATCAAAGAACCAGCCTTGTAGCAATTACAAGGCGGACCCTGCACTGGCGAGCACAGCGGAGCACGAAAAGAGATGGATCCTAGAAAAGCCAGTGCAGGGGAGAATAGAGTGGTACCAGTGGAAACGACAGTACCAGTACCTGTTGACCCGAAGGACCCAAATAAGGTGTTGAATGTGGGTTCACAACTTCATGTGTCGATTCAGAATATCTTAATATCTTTTTTAAAAGAAAATTTGGATGTTTTTGCTTGGACTCATGCCGATATGTGCGGAATATCCCCAGAAGTAGCAGTACACGCTCTGAATATTGATCCAAAATTTACACCTGTGAAACAGAAAAGGAGAACTCAAGGTCCGGAAAGGTCAGCAGCATTAAAAGAAGAAGTTGATCGGCTCACGGAGAATAACTTTATCAAAGAATCTACCTATCCGAATTGGGTTTCAAATCCAGTGCTGGTTAAGAAAGCCAACGGAAAATGGAGAGTGTGCATCGATTTTTCAGATCTAAACAAGGCCTGCCCCAAAGACTGCTTCCCGTTACCCAGGAACGATCAACTGGTAGACGGAACACCGGGACACGAATTGTTATCTTTTATGGATGCCTACTCCTGATATAACCAGATCATGATGCATGAGCCAGATCAGAAGGACACGAGCTTTATCACCGATGTTGGTCTTTACTGCTACAGAGTTATGCCCTTCGGGCTGAAGAATGTGGGGGCAACCTACCAAAGACTTGTTAATGCTATGTTCAAACCGCAATTGGGCAAGACTATGGAAGTCTACATCGATGACATGTTAGTAAAGTCTAAGAAAGCAGTGGATTACATTGAACCCTTAGCAGAAATGTTCGCAGTCCTCCGAAAATACGGAATGAAGCTTAACCCTTTAAAATGTTCATTTGGGGTGGAGTCCGGAAAGTTCCTAGGTTTCATCGTGAGCGCTAGGGGCATTGAGGCTAGTCCAGCTCAAATTACTGCCTTAAAGGAAGTCAAAGACCCTAGAACGAAGAAGGAATTGCAAAGTCTCAACGAAAAAGTTGCAGCCTTGAGTCGGTTCATTTCCAAAGCCACTGATAAATGCATCCCATTCTTTGATGCCCTAAAGAAAGGAAAGAAAAACTTTGATTGGACTCCCGAATGCCAAAAAGCCTTTGATGAATTGATTCGCCATATGGAAACGCCTCCAATACTTTCTAGGCCCGGCGATGGTGAGGATCTTCTTATATACTTGGCAGTATCATCTCACGCTTTAAGTGCAGCGCTGATACGAGAAGACAAGAGGATTCAACATCCGGTTTACTATATCAGCAAAAGACTCACTAGGGCAGAGATGAATTACTCCAAGTTGAAAAAACTCGCCTATTGCCTACTGATTACATCGAGGTAGTTTAGGCAATATTTTCAAGCTCATCCTATCAGAGTCCTCACTGATCAACCTTTAAAGCAAGTCCTATTTCGCCCTGAGACTTCGGGTCGTCTTCTAAAGTGGAACATTGAACTCAATCAATATGACATCACTTATCATCCCCGAAAGGCAATCAACGGACAAGCTTTAGCGGATTTCATCACGGAATTCACAGATAAGGGTAACAGTGAGGAGGAAACGATCGATGATTCCCCAATCCAATGGAAGTTATATGTTGATGGCGCGAGAAATGACTACTGTTCTGGAGCCGGAGTTGTACTTGAGACCCCTGAAGGTCGGTCATTATGCTACGCACTGAGATTGGAGTTTCCTTCAACGAACAATGAAGCAGAATACGAAGCTCTTATCGCTGGCTTGAGAATTGCTAAGGAACTAAACATCCGAGCATTACAGATCTTCAGCGATTCTCAGCTTATTGTATGCCAAGTCAAGAAGGAATTCCAAGTGAAAGGGGGAAATCTGCCTGCCTACTTGTTAAAGGCTTAGGAACTCCTGTGTGACTTCGATCATTACACGATAAGTCATATTCCTCGAGAAGAAAACACGAAAGCATATTCTCTCGCAAAGTACTCTAGCACAGGCGAAGCTCAATTTCTGGGGTTGACTCCAGTAGAAGTCCTGTCGGCTCCAAGCATTGATGAGATGGATATTGATTGGATCATGAGCGTGTCTCAAGAGCAAGAATCATGGATGACTCCAATAACAGAATATCTGATCAATGGCTCTTTACCGGAAAATCCAAAAGAACGACAGAAGCTACTGAGGAAAGCCTCTCGCTATATAGTCCAGGATGGCCAATTATATAGACGGGGATTCTCAATGCCGTTACTTCGATGTGTATCCAGGGAAGAGTCCAAAACAATCCTAGCTGAGGTGCATGGGGGAGAATGTGGTGATCATTTAGGTGGTCAAACTTTAGCAAAGAAGATTCTCCGATACGGATATTTTTGGCCAGAAATTAATCGAGATGCAGCAGATTATTCCCAAAAATGTGACAGATGTCAAAGATTCGCAAAAAATTCCTAGAGCACCTTCTACTGAGCTCACACAGATGGTCAGTCCATGGCCGTTTGCAATATGGGGGATAGACCTTGTAGGACCGTTACCAATTGCCAAATCTGGAATCAAATATGCCATTGTTGCTGTAGATTATTTTACTAAATGGGCAGAAGCTGAACCACTGGCTACTATCACCTCTAAAACGATGATAAGTTTTGTGACTAAAAGTATCATTTGCAGGTATGGTGTGCCTCAAAAGATAATTACAGACAATGGTACTCAGTTCGAAAGTGAAGAATTCCAAGATTTTTGCAAACGAGTCAAAATCCGAAAAAGCTTCTCAGCAGTAGCTCATCCGTAGGCAAACGGGCAGGTAGAAGCAGTAAATAAAATTATCAAGTCAACCATCAAGAAGCAACTCGAAAGAGCAAAAGGTGGTTGGGTCGATAAGCTACCACTAGCACTATGGGCATACAGAACTACCCACAAAACTGCGACTGGGCATACTCCGTTTTCATTGGCATACGGGTCAGAAGCAATGATTCCGGTAGAAACAGAGGTCCCTTCACATAGAAGAATTCATTTCAATCAAGCGGAGAATGAAAAACTACAGCTTGAGGCACTAGATCTCCTTGATGAAAAAAGAGAAGAGGCTGAGCTCAGAATCGCAGCTCATCAGCAAAGGATAGCCAGACATTTCAATTCCAAGGTTCGCCAACGCAGCTTTGAGATTGGGGATCTAGTCTTGAAGAGAATTATGGTGGCGACTGGTGTGTTTGGGCCAAATTGGGAAGGACCATATGTCATAGGTCAGAAGCTTCTTGACGGCACATTCAAACTCACTATTGTCGAAGGAGATCAAATTCCAAGAGCTTGGAACAGCAATCACTTGCGTCCATACTTTACTTGATAGATTTGTTGAAATATTGTAAAAAGAATTATGAATGTATGATTCCTGTAATTGAAAGCGATTGTAAAACCGATGCAAGTGAATAATGAAAGACTATAAAGTGGATGTAGGCCCAAATTCGTGGCCGAACCACTATAAATCTTGTGTTTCTCATTATTATTACATGTTTGCTTTATTTTCGATATGAAAAGTACATTAAATGTATTACTGAAATGTCGATTTGAATTTTTGCAGACAACGAAAATAAAACTTGCACATTACAAGACCAAGTGATTCTGGTTATCATTCAGCAAACAAATTTCAAGTCACAAAAGCACAAAAGTCCCGAATTCAAATCCTAGATAGGAAGTGCTTCAATTGAACGGCCAATGATTTCGTCGGAAACGGGCCATTGCTCGTAAATTGAGATCGTTTGAACAAACAAACATCCAATTAAGAAGCTTATGCTCGTTCTTGTGAACTTTCCTAACAATGAAGTACATTTCCTTGGATTAAACAAACTACTTGTGGGAGAAGGGGGTGCAAGCTTGAAAAGAAAAAATAGAGAATCGCTGAAAAGGCATAAGCAAGTGGACAAGGAACAACTAAAGCCCTCTTCGGAGGCACAAGTCCTCTTCAGAGGCACAACTCTTCGGAGGAGAAAGACCTCTAACGAGGCATATGCCTCAAAAAAGAAAGTTCTCTACTCAACCAAAAAAGATTGGAGGAGTCATGACCCTCCAACCATGAGAAAGTAACTTCCAGGCAATCCTCGGAGGCACATTTCACCAGGAGTTGAAGTGTGACAACCGCTCTTCGGAGTTTCACTTCACCAGAGTTGAAATGCAAAACAAAATAAAGCCCTCTTCGGAGGCCCATTTCACCAGGAGTTGAAGTGTGACAGCCGCTCTTTGGAGTTTCACTTCACCGGAGTTGAAATGTAAAACAAAATAAAAGCCCTCTTCGGAGGCCCATTTCACCAGGAGTTGAAGTGCAACAGCCGCTCTTCGGAGTTTCACTTCACCAGAGTTGAAATGTAAAACAAAATGAAAGCCCTCTTCGGAGGCCCATTTCACCAAGAGTTGAAGTGTGACAGCCGCTCTTTGGAGTTTCACTTCACCGGAGTTGAAATGTAAAACAAAATAAAAGCCCTCTTCGGAGGCCCATTTCACCAGGAGTTGAAGTGCAACAGCCGCTCTTCGGAGTTTCACTTCACCAGAGTTGAAATGTAAAACAAAATGAAAGCCCTCTTCGGAGGCCCATTTCACCAGGAGTTGAAGTGCAACATCCGCTATTCGGAGTTTCACTTCACCAGAGTTGAAATGTAAAACAAAATGAAAGCCCTCTTCGGAGGCCCATTTCACCAGGAGTTGAAGTGCAACAGCCGCTCTTCGGAGTTTCATTTCACCAGAGTTGAAATGTAAAACAAAATAAAAGCCCTCTTCGGAGGCCCATTTCGCCAGGAGTTGAAGTGCAACAGCCGCTCTTCGGAGTTTCACTTCACCAGAGTTGAAATGCAAAAAAAAGAAAAGAAAGAGAGAGCCTCTCCCAAGGGGCAGAAACAAAAAGACCTCTTCCCAGAGGCACAATAAGACAGAAAGACCTCTTCCCAGAGGCAGAAATGAAAAGACCTCCTCCCGGAGGCACAATCAAGCAGAAAGACCTCTTCGGAGGCACATGTTTCACCAAGATTGAAATAAAACTTCCAGGTGTTGAAACGTGAAAAAATCAAGAAGCCCTTTACTGTGGCAAGTAAAAAAAATCCTCATCAAAGCCACACTTTAACTTCCAAAGGAAGAATGAATTACTTATTCTAGAAAATTCTCTTCCTCAAAAAGAAGTTGAAGTACCTTTCAAATACCCGCTTTACCACATAGAAGATTTCATTCAGTAAAATGTGTATATGCACAAAATAAAAAGTGATATCTTCGAAGGATGAAGCGTAGAAACTTGTTTGTACTCTGTTTTTTAATGAAATAATATTCCTCCAAATGTGGAATAATTATTCTCTAAAAATTAAAAGTACAAGTTCCTCATAAAATAAAATATTACAATGAGCTTATGGTATAGGGGCAACATGGTATAACTACATCGGTAAAATTGCGCTCAAACAATATATACCACAAGCTCACTGCAATATCGTACAAAGAAACTTGTACAAAAATGAATAATAAATGCATTCTCAGATACAGACATAAGTTTGTACAAAGAAAAAGAATCATTTTATTCAACATTATTAGAATTTTATACAGGTACATGTTCCAAAGTAAAAAGCAAAAGAAAAGCGGGGGGCCGGTACCCGCACAATTTCCGGTCAGTACATGCAAAAAAGGCAAAAAAGCGATATGAAAGCCACAGAACCAGAGCCATCATTTCTTCTTCCGCCCACCTTTTGAGCCCGCACCTGGCCGAATAACCAACTTTTTAGGCCGGCTTGTAAGGGTAGGAGATGAAGGAGAAAGGGGCTCAGTCGGACTTTCTTCCATCTCTTCTTCGCCAGTTAAAGATCCCTTCTTATTCTTCTTCTTGGAAACTCCCTGCTTTCCTCTCTTCTTGGAGGAAGACCCACTCCCTGGAGAAAGAAGTTTAGCTAATGGTTCATCATCGGAACCAGTTGCTTCTGGAGTCTTCTCACTCCCTTCAGTTTCTTCTCCTTTGTGTTCTTGTGAAGCAATGGGATCATCCAAGTCTTGAAGAGCTTCTATTTGCTCCTCTTGTGATCCCATTTGCGAGGCGGAAGGAGGAGTCACCTGAATAGATGGAGGAGGAATAATTGGAGGTGGGGAAGCTTGAACAATGCCCGACGTTCTCTCTACAGAAGGAAAAAAGTTCAAGTCAGTAAAAAGAGGAGATAAAGGTTCGCTAAGATTCAAGAAGTAGTCAAAAAGCCCATCAAGTTCGTAAGAAACAGATGAGCAGTCTACTTGGGCAAGATTGTCAGTAGGGTTACCTGCAGAAGTCGGTTCCCTGACGTCAACTTCGTAAGCCTGTGCCTCGGCACTCTCGCCGCCTTCATCTCCACCTTGTATGCTTGTGATCTCGGTGGTAACTTTAGTAGGAGATGGGGAATGAGAACTAGAACCGATAATGTCAATTTCGGCTGAAGGAGAAGGTTGAATTGAAGCAGTTGAGATGATTTTTCCTGAATATTCTCCTGCTGCTGTTTCGGCCCTTAATTTTGCAAGCTGTTCCCTTCCCCTGGCGAGAGCGGCACGAGCATCATAATCAAGATAATGCTCCTCAAGAGCTGACTCAGCATAGCCAGCGCCGTTACCACCAAGCATATCGAGTGCGGCCTCCCAAACTTCAGCCAGAGTAATTTCATACTTGGGGCCTAGAAAGGCGAGGCTACCGCGCCCCAAGATGTCATGCAGGTAGAAATCAAATAACGTTGAGCTGATGTTGGTCCTCGTTGCCTTGTGAGATTCTTCAGCTGCAATTTTGCCGGCAACGTCCTCATCACGCTCCCTTTCAGCTTTGGAAAGTTGAAGCTTAAGCATTTGAATCTCCGCCTCTTGGGAGCTGGTTTTCTTCCGAAGCTCTGCAACATCAGCAATATAGCCCTCACTGATCCTTTTTTGCACTTCGAGCCTGTCTTCGGCATCCCTTTGGCTGGCATGAGCATCTCTCACTTGTTTTAGGAGCACTTCTTCTTTTTGAGAATAGGAAGTAGAGGAAGCAGCAAGCTCTTGTTTCAGTTCTTCAACTTTTGCTTCAAGCTCTTCATTGTAAGAAGCAATGCTCCTCATCTCAGTGTCATGTTGCTCAAGAACCTTTTGCCATTCGGCTTTATTATTTTCCATGGTGAGCATGGCCTCTATGTTTGCATGATTAACCCTTTGGAGCTCGTCAACAAGTTTTTGCCAGTTCGACATCCTATCAATATCAAGCTTGACGGCATCGAGGTTCGTAACATAGCAGACTTGTCAATGGGGACCAAGTCAAGGTCAAACCTTACTCCCTTCAGACACCACTGTGGAAACCGAATTTGCAAAGTGGCCGGACCCGATCCGACTTGGAATTTGGGCCTACTAATTATTGTTTGGATGTCTGTCTTCCCGAGAGCGGGAGAGCCGGAAGGAATGTCGAGCGAGGCAGGGGCAGTAACCTTTTCAGGAGTTGTAGAGGTGTGCTTCTCACCATGTCGGGCTCGCTTGCTCGAATCTTCAACCATGTGACTTTTTCCTCTGTCATCATGGGATTTTCTTTTATGGGAATCGTCGCCTCTCTGCGAATAATCGTGGCGCTCCTCCTTCTCTCTTCTTTCGTAATGCTCCTCTTGAGCCCTCTTCTCTTGATCCTTTCGAGCGGCTCTTTCTTCATCAGATTCTTTGTAAGAGGGGAGGTAACGCCTGTAATCATATTGGCTACGCCTCCCGTAGCGCTGGAAATCATCATAGTAGGATCCGCTGCACCCCATCGGAGGATCTAAAATAAAAAAGAGCTAAATTTTAGAATTCTTCAAAGCACAAAAAGTCAAAAGCATAAAAGTGCCAAAAAAAATTCTAAGTGTGTGTGATGTGCAAACTACGCGCATCAAACTACTAACCACTCTTTAATTGAGGAGTGGTTGTGGGTGTAATAGCTAGCGTCAACTCTTGAGTTGACGAAGTTTGTCGCAGGATAGAAGTCGCTTCAACTACTGAAGAAGAAACCCCGGTAGTGTTAGGGTCAACTTTGAAGATCTCTTGCGAGATGGCAAAGAGGTCGCTCAGCCCTTCGAAAGTATCGTCCCTGCTCTGCTTGACAAGGCTAGTTTTCTCGGCGTCTTCGCCAGATTTCTGTGAACGTCGGGGAGATCCCTGAGGTTCTTCTTCCTCAATAATCGGGGCAAGTTCGTCAGATGGCCCCGCAATATCAACAGAGGTGGAGCACTTCACTAGCGAAGCCTCGGGAGTAGGTCCTTTTGGTATAGATGTGTCAGTAGAAGCTGGGGCATCCGACGCTCTGGTTGGGGAGTCTAGGATTTCATGAGGATGAGTAGAACGAGAAGTATGCAAAAGTCCGTACTGATGCAAAAACTCGTCTTTCAACAGAAATTGAATGTCTCTCTCCTCAACTGGCACGGCCTTGAGCCTTTCGAAAGTTGGCTTATGACTGGGATCCCTAGAAGGAGAGGGGAGCGTTGAAAATAAAAAAAGAGAAGCGGAGTTAACACTTAACAATTCAGTCTCACAAAAGTCGGATAACAAACACAGTAAGAATGGTTAATCTTACTTCCTTCCCTCCATACAGCGTAAAACCCCGGGGGACAGCGGACATAGAAAAATTGAGTCAAAAACCCATGAGCGCTGTCACGAAGACCGATGATCAATTTACGATTTCGAGCACTTCTCACGACAGTAATAGAGGGGTGATCTTTAGTCCTGGTGAAAGAGCATAGGAAGCAAATCTCGTCAAAGCTTGGGAATCGATCAAGCGTCCTCCTAAACAGTACACACAACCCCATTAAAATGGCATAACCATTGGGGTGTAATTGGGATGGGGCGATGGCCAATTGACGAAGAAGTTGTTGGAAAAAGTCATTGAAAGGAGGAACGCCCCCACTTAGGCACATTTGTCGATTGACCGTTACAAAGCCAGGGGGTGCTATGTCAGCAGTGTTACTTCTCTCGGGAAGAATGGCATCTGATTCAGCAATGCCAAACTGAGCGCACAATTGACGGAAAACTCTGTACGATAAAGTAGAAGAGGCTCTTTCGGGAGGATTGACCAGAGGAGCCGGAATTACAGTTGCCTCTCCAGCCTGAACCGTTGTATCTTGTTCCTGAGAAGTCATTCTACACAAGCAACTGGATATTCAAATGTGAAGGTGCACGTTTCCTAAAAGTGTGAAGTGTCATGCAAAACTAATAAAAATAGCAAGTAAATATAACTGGAATTAAACTAGTCGATGATTGATCGATTACAAAATTTTAGAACTTGTTAATATAAAGTTCAAGCATAATATTAGTGCAGGCTGGTCAGTTTCAATTGACTATTTCAGTGTTGCTGTAATATTTTACTTGAAATTGATGAAAGCACTTCGTTCACACAATTTATTTGAGTTAATTATCTGTTATTAACTAATCTGTCATTTGACGTGGACAGTCGATGGCAGTATATTTGTCCCATTTTTCTGCAAGTGTTGTGTTTAACAGGTTGATAGCGTCAAAGTTAGAATAATCTGTGAAGAAACACAACAAAGTTCAAGCAGTATATTCTGGCAATTCAAATAGGAAATACAATTAAGTTCTATCAACATCTCTAAGTTTTCAAATTTTGTTCAAATCATTGAGTCACAGTCCGAAGAATTCTCTAAGTCATAAGTCGTCCACGACCTAAAAGTTAAGTCGTCCACGAATTAAAAGATAAAGTCTTAGCTCAGCTGCAACTCAAGGCTAAGTCGTGCACAACCTAGAGGCCAAGTCGTAAAGTCTCAAATCAAGACAGAACAAATGAAGTGCAAATGAAGCTAAGTCTTGAGTCGTCCAGAAGCAAACATAACCTAAGGGGTTAAGTTGTATGCAATTAAGGTCATGGGGGATCTTGAGTCAGTCACTTCGAAAACTATGCAAATTGGCAAAGTCGCAAAAACTTCACGATATCTCTTCTCAACCCACTGATCCTTCTCCAACCCAATAACCCGTTATCTTCCTAACTCCTAACCCGTTAACCCATGTAAGACGATATCGCCACCTCTAAATTCATGAATCAACTGAATCGAAATATGGTGACCCATTGCCTTCTCCTTGCAAGTCATTTAAAAAACTCAATCAAACTGCTTCAAGCTTGTCAGCAATCGATCATAACGCGATTCAAGAAGAAGCCTGATGTGAGGATTCGGATTGAGGTTGGAAAATGGGAAATCCATGTTCGAAAGGTAACAGTAATTGTGAAATTGGGCGAGCGATGAGTTTACTTATGCAGTGTAATGATGAAGGTGGCAGGAACTTAATTGGTGATTAGGTGAACTGATCGAATTCGTCTCTGAAAATCTTCGAAAGTCGTTACTGGCGGAAGTAAACACGAAAACAAGTAGGTGAAGAAGGAGCGACCTAAACCTTTTATATCTCGAGGCAGAGGAATTTGAAATGGCACACGAGTTAAGATAAGTCGAAGCACATGACCTACGACTTAGGCGTGTACTTCGAGGGGCAAATGTTAACCCCGTTAAGACAACGAGTTAAGGCCTGGGACGATTTACGACATAAGGTACTTAACGGGTCAAGAGAAGTTTACGGCTTAGCATCCTCACGACTTAAGATGCGTGACGATTTAACAAGACAAAGCATGAACGACTTATGACTTGAGGCCACCATGACCTAACAGTTTAAAGCACTCTGCGACTTAACAAGTTAAGGACTCAAGTTAGGGACGATCTACGACTTATGAATGGTGCGACTTAACGGTTTAACGTGTTAAAGAAATGGCCGACTCAACGACTCAAGGGAGACAGCGACTCAATGGATCAAGGAGGGTACACGACTTAGGGTCTCCACGACTTAACGAGTTAAGGTCCAGACGACTTAAGAATTGAAACGGACCAAGAAGTCTACGACTTAAGGAAGTCTACGGCTTAAGAGATGGCACGACTCAAGAAGGAAATAAGTTAACGACCTAAACCTGTCTACGACCTACGACCTAGCATGTGTCGTAAACGACTTAGGCAAACAAAGCACTGATGCTCATTAAACATAGCCTCCTAACTCGTGAACGGGTTAAGACTTGTGTTGCTATCTGAAATAAACAAGCTTACCAGTTAAGCCGTGACTCACGACTTAGCTTAAGTCGTCCATGACCTAAAGCCGCTAAGCTATAATCCGCTGCCACAACACTTATGCCGCATCCTGTTAACTCGGTCACGACCCACGATCTATGATGAGTCGTACACGACTTGAGTAAACAAATGAAGCCGCGTCCGGTTAAATTGTGCGCGACTTAGGACTTGACATGGATTCAAGCAGATGGGCAAATTTCTACCAAGCTACGAGCTAGACTCAATAAGTCGGCCACGACCTACCTTAACTCGGTCACGAGTTACGACTTAAGGGTAAAATTTTCCTATAAATACCAACCTACCACAAGCATGAGGGGGACTTTTGGGGCTCATTCTTTCCAAGCACCGATACTCTGCTACATTCCAAACCAACTCAACACTCAAAGCTTTCAAGACACGTAGAACGCTATCAACAACTTCAAGAAGAAATCTCATGCATCCGACATGGATTTGAGGACTTTCACTTACATTGAAGTTTAAGCTACTCGTTCAAAGTGTTTAGTAGTTCAAAGTGTATTGTACTTGGGAAGAATTGTATCAACTTGTAACGAAATCATCAATAAAGATATTCAGAGTGGACGTAGGCAAACTATTGAGCCGAACCACTATAAAATCGTGTTATTTACTGCTTTTTCTGTGGTTTTCTGCTTATACTCTATTCCCGAATCATCGGGTGGTGCTTTCACAACTACACTTTACACACCGGGGTGTTAGCGTTCAAATTTTAGCGTTAACAAGATCATTTGCCGTAAATGAAAATTTTCAAAATTTTCAAAAAATTTCTAACTCCCAAAATTTTCGAATTTTTTTGGCAAAGTCTCCTTTGTACGGAGGAGCTTTTGAAATTTTACAAGAGATATAAATATATATACATCGACCCACACGGTCGAAAAACAGAAAAACAGTTCATATTTCCTATTTGTATTGCGAAGGCATACCTTATTTAGCATTTTTAAGCAAGCATCTATTTATTTAAGCAATTAGCGCAGTCAAAACCAGTCAAACGGCTTCCAAAAACCTGTATTCACTCAATTTAAATAGGTAAGTGCTAAATATATGCAACTTATTAGCATTTCACTTATTTTTAAATAGCTAACACATGAATTTCGTAAGCAATGCATATAAACAAATTTCCACAAGCAACTTATAAGGTTCCAACCTAAATTTCAATTGCTTACAACCAATCCTCAAACAATTTTATTTAATCCTAAGTGATTTACACTCTCTTACCTCTACATAATTCTTTTTCAAACTCACTTTATATTAATTCTATTTTATTTTATTCATCATCGTACATTCTTATTTCCTTTACATTTTAAATTTACATTTTTTTCTTTCAATCCAGTCACTTGCGTTTCATTTCATTATCCAATCAAGTTTTATTCACAAACCATTTCATAAAGCTTGCCATCAACCATTTAAAATTTACCTTCGTTATTTAGTTACTTCAAGCAATTTCTGTTTGCGCCAAAATTGGTCACAAACACCCAATACCGTGAAAGCACCCGTTTATCAACACAGATCAGCAACAATCAATATATAATTCAGATCTAAGCAACAATAATCATAATAATTCACAGATAACAATCACAAACACAGGATTTATAGTGGTTCGGCGTTCGTGCCTACGTCCACTTTGAAGGTTATCTCTTTATTGATTCACTTGATGATTCTCAATCGATTACAGCAGATTACAACAAGTTGTAGCTTTGATACTTGATTAAAATGATCTTGGAAAGACCTAGAATTGAATCTGGCAGAGTCTGGGCTTGCTTTCTCTCTCTCGAATCTCCGACCCCTTTTCTGAATGACCAGGGGCTCTATTTATAGGTGTGGAAGGCTGAAATCCCGCCCAAAACCTGGGGAGGCCGCTTGGCACGTGAGGGGGGCCCATAAGCCCGCATTCTCGGAATCCGTGCCCAATTTGGGATCGATTCCAAGTAAGGTTCGAATCGATCAAAAATGCATCCAGTCGAGGCGAAATTTGGTATGGAGATTGTTCAGTGTATAATCAAGCTCCTATGAAAATTTCATAGCATTTGGATCAAGGGATTGAGAGTTATGATCGATTCAAGATGGTGCTCTTCGGTGCGCTGTTTGCTTCGAATCGATCCTATGGGTTCGTTTGAATCGATCAATTCGAAGCCATAGGGTCGAATCCATGCTCCTGTGACGTGGCACGCGTTCTTCGTGTCGATCCACTTTTTTCTCCGAGTTTATTGGGTCGACTCCATCATTTTCGCCATTTGACTTGGTGGATTCGAAGGAACGGATTCGAGGCAAGGTGCATTCATGGAGTCGAAGTAGGTGTGTCTTGGATGGATGCGAAGCTCAGCAACGCCTATGGATTCGAAGCAGGGGGAGCATGATGGATTCGATTATGTGTTACAGCGATGGATTCGAAGTATGGTTGCTTTACGGGTCCGAGGTGCTTGGCTACCTGATGGATTCAAAGGAAGGTTGTGGGATGGACACGAGGCTTGGCTACCTGATGGATTCGAAGGAAGGTCGTGGGATGGACACGAGGCTTGGCTACCTGATGGATTCGAAGGAGAGGTGACTTGATGAACTCGTACGTGTTGCCTCGGGTGATGGATTCTAAGTGGGGGTAATCCCATGGATTCGAAGTAAGAGGAGGCCGATGGGTTCAAACCTATGCTATTCCTGAGGGATTCGAACTAAGGGATACAGAAGTGGAGTCGAATCAATGGATTCGAACCGAACAAGGGCTATTTCTCTTACACTGAATCCATCATATCTTGAGCATACGAACTCGGATTGACTCGAAATTTGAAACGTTGGCTCTCGTGGATTTGCTAGCCATGTCCTATCAATCGTGGCCTGATCCGGGCTCGGAAAAAATTCATCGATATTCATAGCGAAGTGAAGTACAACCAATCTCTGAGACGAACTGTCTTTTGTTTTTGACCACTCTTTTGGTATCACGGCTTTGCCAAAAAGCGGGATAACATTTTTGGTGCTTTCATTGAGAGGGCTAATTCAGGAGTTCTACCAATTAGAAGTTGGTTCAGAAAGTTTAAAAGTTTAGATTTGAGAAATCATGACGAGACAAACAAGTAAGAAACAAAGGCCAGAGAGAAGTGAACACCAAGGAAGTCAAGAGGCTTCATCAGGAGCGAATCAAGCATCGATCTTCATCACTAGGGACAAGATGGAGATGATGATGAAGAAACAGGAGGAGCTGATCCAAAGTTTGTTTCAACAGATAGGACAACTTGGAGCACAGAATAGAGAAGTGAATGGATTTCAAAACGGAGCAGGACCATCCGACGTAGCACCTGAACTGGGGGACGCGCACATGGAGAATGTTGATCCAATCCCGGAGAGTGAGAGATGCATCTACCCAAGCTAGGAGTAGCAGAGGAGTGAACGCTCAGTCAAGGGGGAAAATCCCAGAATTCCCTCGTGAACTCGGGGGGCAGGTTGAAAGTGGTGAACGAAGATTGCATCTTGGAGACAATGACAAGTTGGCAGAGATAGTCAGGCGAGCCATGAGAGGCGGATTAGTGAACAAGGAATTGGAAGATGTTAATAGGAGTCCTTTTACTCCAGCAATCAGACGAGCTAGGAACCCACCGGATTTCAAATTACCATTGTTGGACATGTATGACGGGAGAATGGATCCCACGGTTCATCTAACGAAGTATATGAGGCATATGAAAGTGCTGGGGGCATCAGAGGAGGTTATGGCCTGGTGCTTTCCATTGTACTTGGCGGATATTGCAGCATTGTGGTTTAGACAATTGGAGAATGGATCCATCGGAACGTGGAATGGTTTAGTTGAGAGATTTATGAGGCAATTTAGGGTTCACAATACAAGACCCAAGAATGTGATGACTTTGGCAACCCTAAAGCAAAAAGCCGGAGAGACCTTAAGGAGTTATCTAGCGCGATTCAATGCAGCAGCAGCTTCGGGTGGATCGAACAGATCCGTCTATGTTGGTGATGGCAGCTGTGTCCGGAGTAGCTGACGGCACAGAGTTCAAAAATTCATTAACGAAAGATCCACCCGTGGATCTAGAGGAATTCTACAACGAGGCAGAAAAGTTTTTACGATTAGAGGATGCGAAGGCAGAAAGGGAAGAAGGAGAGGGAATAGAAGTTTATGTGCTTAAGGACAAAAAGCCTCTCGAAAAGGACTCAGACAAGGATAAAGGAAAACGAAGGGATGAGGATTATAATGACAGGTCAAAACAGCAACGGAGGGAGCCGCGATTCACTACTTACACCGAGCTGACTGAGAGTTTGGAGCGGATTTATCAGGATACCAAAGAGCAGGTTCCCTATCGTAGACCGATGCGAAGGGATCCAACTTCTGACGAAAGGAGATCTGATAAGTTTTGTGTATTTCATGAATTAAATGGTCATAACACTAGTGATTGTAGGCATCTGAAGGACGAGGCGGAAGGGCATATCAGGAACGGTATGCTCCTTCAGTATGTGAGTAGGCGAGCTTCAGCAGTGGAGCCGGAGCGACCACCGTCTACATCAGCCAGGGCTGGCCCTGAACCGGGACACCGTTTGATCATCAATTAATTGAATTAACGATGAACAAGTAGTAAACCTCTCACTAACATGGGTTAATCATTTGCACATGTACAAGATCGCGAACGGTCCACAGACATGCTCTGAATGGCTATTAACCTTATTGTTGTGAGAATTTACACTTTGACATCTTTGCTTTGCTTTTGTTTCGTGTTGATTTGGACATTTAAACTTGGTTTGTTTGGACATTTCTGTTTTTAAAATTCATCTGTTGAATAGATATTTGATCCTGATAATTCTAAAATGGCTAAGCTACTCACACATGTACGGGGTCTTGAACGGTCCTTAGGCATGCTCTGACATGGCGATAAACTGCCCTGACAAATGATCCAGGGACCCACGCGAACGTGAGCCTGGTATCGATAATACCAAGCCCTCCAGGGCACACTTTCTCGCCTCGAACGGCACCCGACTTCGAACAGTCACCACCCGCCACGAACGGCACTCGACTTCGAACAGTCACAACTCGCCACGAACGGCACTCGACCTTGAACGGTCACAAATCGCCTCGAACGGCACACGGTCGCGAACGGTCACAACTCACCTCGAACAGGCACGACTCGCCCCGAACATCACAACTCATCTCACCTCAAATTTACCTTCGTTATTTAGTTACTTCAAGCAATTTCCATCTCAAAACTTTAAGTTCATTTTCTTCCTTACACCAATTCTATTTTAATTTGATTCTAATCCAAATCAAACTCCATTTACTAATTTAATTCAGTTAATATACTCATCCGATTTATTTTTAATCCAAACAAGCTCATTTTCAACTTGACTCTGTTCGATTTAAATTCAATTAGTGTAGTCATTCAACCTATTTAAACATTATTTCTCATTTCAATTTACTTCTAACTTATTATATTAATAATAAAGCCATTTCAATTTTATTTCTATTCACTTGAATTTTATTTACCACTCAAACCATCACTATTTCAACTCTATTTTTCTTAACTTGAGTTCATTGCCAGCTCCCTTCGTTTAAATTAAATTAGTATATTTCATTGAATCAGTATTAATCTAATTCACATTCAATAATATATTTCAGAATTCCTCTCATTTTATAACGAGGCCATTTCCAATTTATCTCCACTTAGATTTTTATTTGCAACATAAATCATTTCTATGTTAATCCAATTCCATTCAACTTCAATTCAAATTTAATTCACTTACAATTTCAAGTTGAATTTCTATTAATAACTCAAACTTCACTGTCAAATTCTATCATTTATTCACAACTCAAATTTTATTAACCAATTCGAGTTCCATTTCCATTTCCAAATTCCATTAACTAATTTATTACCAATTAGTTCATTCAAACTTTATACTCAATATTTGATTTTCATTTGAAAAAAAAATCACTCTAACCGTTTTACTTGAGTTCAATCTATTTTATATTTTAAGTTTTGGATTATATTTATTATCATTACAAACAATTTTATTTGGCCTATTCATTTTACTTCCAAGCTTTAAAAAACATAACTTATTTATATTCATATTTCATCTATTTACAACCAATCTCATTCACATTTTACTTTTTAACTTGGAATTATACCTTTTATTTAGCCAATATATTTTATTATTCCATAAACATTTTAAACAAAATTCCAGAGTTAAACAATTTTCCAAAATTTCAATATCACCTTAGAATTCAACTATATCCAAAATTCTTTGGCAAATTTATTAATTCCTTAATTTCAAAACCAAACCCTGTTCGCACACAATTCCAATTTAAAACAACTTGGTAGCAATTTCCCTTTTATAAACTCGAAAATGAACTTCGATGATGCTGCAGTCATCACCGAAATTATTTTCCAGCGATCGAAAGAGAATTAAATGCTTTTATCTCTTTAAAATTCCTTTCAAATATTTTTAAATTTCAAATTCCTCCACATTCAATTCCAACTCAAAAATATTTCCGAAATAATAACACAATTGTTTCTCCAAAACTTTTGAAAACCATTTCCAAATCCAAAGGGATTTAAACCCTTTTCCAAAATTCCAAATTTGAAATCCTTCCAATTTATATTCCGACATTACTCTGGGATTTCATCATAATTTATTTTCAAATATCCTCTGAAATTCTATTTCAAAATTATAATCTCATTTATATATGAAGTTTATTTCAAATTATAAATTACATTTATAATCTATATTCCCAATTTCAATTTTGTTATATAAATTTATTCTTCGACCTTGGTTATAAGTTTTCAATTTCTTACCTAATTCTATTTAATATTATCATTCCTTAACAAATCAAGCATCCAAATACTATAATACTTTACAAAAATTTATATCTTTTATATACAAAAATAATTTGGGTAAAATTATTTCATTTACCCTACTTTAAAAAAATACTCTGTCGAATTGTTCTATTCAAGTGTTTAGAGAACCCTATTTATAACGTTAATTACTCGTATTGATCAGAATCCATAAACCACTCAATAAACCAATCAACACAATATAAAAATCATTTTATATTAACTAACAAATACGCGCTCATATATATTAATACGCTTAACTCAGTCTAGAGTACTATTGACTCTATTCTATGAGTAATTCCCACCAAAGCCAAGGTAATCACCAACCTAAGCTCTAATACCAAGTGAAACGACCCGCAAATCCGTACCCCTTGAGTCAACACTATTCTACAACAATCAACTCAAGTTGTACAGAAGTACGAACCATTTGGGTTAAAGAAGAAGAGGTAGAAGAAGAAAATAGAAAACAACAATAGAATCTAACCATCGCAGCGGAATAAAATATAATAGATAATAAATAATCTTTACTCAAGAATCAAATATCTACGTTTATATATTACATCATCAGAGTACATCAATCATAGCTCAACATCAATATCATACCCATGGATACACAAAAACTCAAACACAGCGGAATATATATATACATAAACAAGTACGGAAATACATATCGTCATCCTGCTCGTCTCCTGAGCTCCACAGCATCATATCCTGTATTCTATAATACTCCGTCTGACACGAGCATTACAGTTAAATAACACCCGAGTCAGTCTGGAATACCAGCGTGAGAAAATCACACTCAATTGATTATTAAAGTTTCAAAAATCCTTTGAAAAACAAAAGCATCTCGTAAGACCACGCCACAAATAAACATGTCGGTTTTTACCTTATGATAGCTAAAACAATTTTTATAGAAATCCACTGATATTATAATAGTGTCTATATACAAATACTTATAAAATAGCCGAAATTGTTACATGATTAAATTCCAGCTACTAGCCACAGAGTGGGTAATACAAACAAAAATCGAACAAGGCTCGTAGGGAGAATGGATTTCCAACCAATGATTAGGCACTGGGGTACCACCTGCCACAGTATGAGGCCTAGATCACCATACCGAGGAGTACGCCCGCTCCCCTGCAACACAAGGCCGAAACTACCCCGTACTGGATAATCCCGAGTGAGATTACCCCGCGGTTGGGATCAACAACTGCCCACTAAGCCGAAATAAAAAGGGACATCTAGACAGGAATGACCTCACCCTACTTGGGTGCTACCCACCTAGCCTTGCTGCAAAACCACTGATTTTCAGTCATTCCCATTTGATGAGGCTTGAGGCTAAGCGTTACCTTTTTAGAACATATCCCTTAGAATGCCCATCGTCCACCTGATGATGTTTCACAAGCATTCATCCATACAAGTCCGTCCTGGGTTCGAACAGAACCGAAGGCACTATTCCTACAACATCCATATTGAAAATATCCTTAGGATTTGTAGCGACTAGCCCTTGCACTTCACTGCTCCATCTTCGACTCAGAACACGTTTCACGAAACGTACAAACCGGATCGAAGTGGTTTTCGAGAAATAAGTCTCGATCTCGTCTCTTCGAAACAATCAATGTATTTGTCCAATATTGATAGTTGGTGATTTAACTATCAATTAATATTCACAAACAACCTACAACCAATAAATAATTTTTCCACATTAATAATTTATCCAAAATATCTTTACAAGATATATTTCAGATTTTCAACCCTTTTTGAAACAATTCCAACCCAGTTTCCGCTCACGGAATACATTACCCAGATATTTCTTTCCTTTGGGACACCAAGCTCAAAACACTTTTAGATTTTAAAATAAATTTTAAAAGCACTTTATTATAGAACATACTTTATAACTTTAAACTCAAAACCACTTTAATACTTTATTAAAATATATATATTTTAAGAATATTTTAAATAAAACCACTTTATAAAATGTAAACTAATTTTTCTTTCAAAACATAATACCAAGTCACCTTTATATAATTACTACATTAATAGATTTTAAAACACTTGCTTTAAAAGTTAAACATTAGAGATAATAAATTTTCTAAACATGCTTTTTTAAAACCATTGTTAAAACTTTTACCTATATTTAAAATTGCTTTGAAAACCACACTTGGCTATCTCGAGAAATACTCTTCTCTTTCACATCCTTTAAAAAATAAATCTCCATTTATTTTTAAACAAATTTACCATTTCTTCAATAAATTCACACCTTGAATTTATACTTCCAAATCCACTTCACCTTTATAAACCCAGATTATAAAATTCAAGATCTCACTTTTCTTTAATTTCAATTCCAGACACTTAAATAAAATTTACAATTAACTTCTAATTTACTTCACTTTGAACTAAATTCCTTCACTTACTTTACTTATTTTAAATTCCATTAACTTTAAGGTTTTTACTACTTGATTATGAGTTAAAACCCTTTCAAGAATACCAATTTCAAATTTCCAAAATTCCTTCTTATCCTTTGATTAAATTTAACCCTTAATTTAAAAATGACTTCTTTAATCTTTAAACTAACATCACTTTAGTTTCAAATTTATTCCCCTGTTAATTCAAAATTCCCTCTTTTTCCATATTTATTAGAATTTGAAATTGCTTTTACTTTATTTTATTTTTCAATTCATTATTAAATTTATTCAAATTCTCGAGAATTTATTTTACTTAAAATTTTATTCTTTTATTTCTTTTCACAAATCCAATTCTATAGATTTTGATAACTCATTACATTGAGATATTCAATTCAACCATACCATCCAATACTTCAATTACCAATAAAATCATCACAGGATATCAAATATTCATAACACAGAATATTAAATGATCTAAATAAATTTCAGGAATCCAGTTGGATCCCTCCAACCTGTTTCCCTGCATCCACAGATGTTAGTACAATATATACTACCAATTTCAAATACATACTATACTATACATCACATCATTCAATTCATTCATTCAGAACATTTATATAAATTTAATCATTTAAAATTTAAATTTAAATTAACTGAGTGAGATTAACTCACCTTTGATTTTAGTTTGCAGTCTATTCCACTCCAGTTCCATTCCGACAGGTTCTTCTCGATTTTAGACCTCGTATAACATTTGATGATTTATTAATGTTTATGAAAATCGAACAAATCAATTATCATTTATTAATTTTAATCTAACTAAAAAAATTCCTATAAAAATCCTTTAGGAACTAAAATAATTTATATAAGTTAATTACACTAATCAATCCCCTTAATACGCTATTTTCAAATAAAGTAGAACTCCTTTCAAATTTTATATTAATTTAGAAACAGGATTTTTTTTTTATAAAACTTACTGCGAAAATATTTATGTACTTTTCCCATTCTATAATTAACCAAATAATAATTTTTTTTATCTTTTATCTCATCCATAAAAATTCATGTTTTCTGTAAATAGATATATATATAAAAATATTCTACATATATGTGCATACTTTATATTCACTGCCTATAAATACGTATTTATTAAATTGAACTAAATAAACAATACCTCACTGTTGCTCGACACCAAACACCACCGCCTTGCGAATCCACGCGCCACCATGCGGTCCCAACTCCCTACGCGACCTCAAATTCGCGACCCCAGTTTTCGCCATCGCGACACCCACTGACATGCCCCCTCCCTCTTCAACGCAATTAGTAAGCCATCGCTGTTGTAACCTCATGCCACAACTCAATGATGCTGAAATCGACCCAATCGCTCTTAGCCCTAACGTGATCACATCCCCTGGTTCGCTTCTAATTGACGCCGCCATGGACTCGAATTCGAAGGCCGACGTGCTTCAAATGAGAAGCGCTGCTCGATTTGAACTAGCGAGAAATCACGGCTATACGATTTGTTCTCATCTCAGTCGCCATTGTTTTTTTTTGAAGTCGAACAGAATGAAAATCGACAGGAAGCAGAAGGGAATCGCGAGTGGATATCGCGATTTTAATTTGAAGAGGATGGAAAAAATTTGATTTTTATTTGAGGAAGGATATGCGATTTTTCTCTCTTTGAATAGGATTGCTCTACTATCTGTTTGAAAGGATTACCCTGGATTTCGAAAAAGCAACCGGTTTATTATTTTACTTCGGCTTCCAGGAGAAGGCTCGGCTATTTCTTTTATTTATTTGATAAACTATGTTTTTTTTAACGAAGTGAAAGAATAAACAATGGCGTGTAGAGCTTGCTTATGCACAGTGACTTAAGGTGAAATGAAAAAAAAAACAGCTGATGTGAATGGAATTTTGACTGGTCAGACAATATATTTGACTATTAAATTTTAAATTTAAACCGTATCGAATTACGCAACTCAAAATCTTAACTTCCTATCGAGGCGTGCCGCTGGTCGTTTATAATGTTATCCCCCTATTTCGAAGGCAAATGGAAAAGGTTCCAAGTCCAAATACGACCGTATGGAGAAGATAGGTTTATGAACCCACTTGTTATATTAAATATTCGATATAGATTCAACGCATTTATATACCGTACGCTCACACAACAACTCCAATCACTACGAAAATTTAAACGCGGTAATAATACAATATTACGGATCCAATGGAACTAGTTTCGTCGAATTCCGAAACTGTGTCTCGGAAGACTATTTTTAAATTCAATATAAACGATATAAATTTTAAAACTGAACAACCCACTGTTTATTTCAATTTTACAACTTCTATTATCTTCAGTGTTATCAATATAGATTTTACAAGCCTTTAAATTATTTTTAACAGGCTTAGAACTCCAGATTCAACATCTTACACAAATTTTCAAATTATTAAATTCAATAGTTAAATTAACAATTTATTAGTGATATTTGAATTCTAGTTAAAAATTTACTTTTAGTTATTTCAAATCAATTAAATATTCCAATTTAATTTGCTTAAAAATTCCGGGCCGTCACAATAAGCAACAATCATTTCGTTATTTATAGATAAAAAGAAAAAAAATCTATAAACAGATTTCAGAAAACCTTTTATATGTGTTTAAACAATTAAAGTTTTTTTTCCACTCGCTGTTGGATGAGTGGGGTTTCCTCACATTTTTTCCCTACTATTTGCGTTTTTAGCCGTTTTGCTAAAGATGCTCTTATTGTTATAAGATTAGAGCTATAAATAATGTAGAGTACAACTCATGAAAATATTATTTCAATGCATTGAAATAAACCCACCGAACAATGTGAAACACATAAATATACGAATGTATAGTAATAAAAACATATATTTAAATGAAGAAAACCGAACAACTTTGAAAAGATAAAACAAATAAAAAAATTGTAAGACTAATGCTATAAATAATATTGTAGACTTTGTTCCTAAAAATCCAACATTAGATTATCATATAAAGTTGTATCACAATTAGTTGCATTAGGGTCATTTCAAATTTTGATAGAAATAGAAGAAAAAAATTATATGAAAAGAAAATATTATGACTCGTTAATAGTAAGGTAAACTACAGTAATATGTAATAATAATAATAATATTAGTTAGTCAAAGTTTCCATTTATTCCTTGCAACCCTAAGCTTGAGTAGAAGAAACAAAAATTAGAGAAGTTTAATAAAGCATAACATGATGTAATACTTTCAAAGTTTGCAACTTCCCGTGTGCGTAGCACGGGCTACTCACTAGTTAGTGTAAAATAGAGAAACCACCATATTTCACACTATTGCAAAATAGTAAAAGAAATATTTAGTAGTTAAAGATTATTGGTTAAAGTATTATTTAATATTAAAATATGGAAATGGATTTTTAAACATAGTTTTCAACCAACCAAATTAAATAGAATTACTTTCTAGAATATAAGATAATAAAGCAAAGTATGACATGAATCAAGTAAATTATTATATAAGAACTTTAAGCAATAAATGATAATGAACCAAATCCGCATTCATTACACAGACTAGCTAAGAAGATAGTTATTATGATAAGTGAATTATATAATATAAGAAATAAAGTAATATTCTATATCATAATAAAAGAAGGTAGATTAGAACAGAAAAAGAAATGCTGGAATTATGTACGGACTATAAAAGAAAAGAAAATGACAATTACAGGTAAAATTATAACATAGGTTATAATTAAGTAATAAGAACGGAAAAGCATATTTTGAGACTTTGAATAAATTAATGAGCAACAATAATGGTAGAAGCTTATTTAGATAATTTATATTAAGTCAATGAGAAAAAAAAGAAATGATAAAAGAGGCTTATTTTAATGAACATAAGATTTATATTAAGTTAAATAAGCAAGATAATTAATATGGCTCATACCAACAGCATTCCCTATTAAATAAGTGGAAATCTCACAATAGATAAAGGTGACACGAGAGAAAGGGTATGCTAATTAGGGTAAATAAGTAGTCAACAGAATAAAAAAAAGTGATCCAAGCCCAAATTAAAAGATTGGACTTAGGGTCTAATAAAAGAGTAAGATGCGTTTGGAGTAGCCCAAAGGATAAAGAGCCTAATGAAGTAGTTCATTACAGATTTCAGCAAAGGAGAAGCACGTCCATCTTAGTTATTTTGGACTAGAAGTACGAGACTTCAACAGTATGTCAGGATACTCTAGGATGGCCATTTGGTAGGCCTAACGAAGCTGCAACCCCAGAGGCAGGTCTGTATGTGTTCCATCAAGGGAGTATGCCTTGACTACATTTGCATTATAGGCTTTACGAAGCAGACCTTTGTAGGCAGTCAGAAGGGCTTGGAGTTTGGAGTAGGTACTCGTATGTCCAGTACTTGCAAGTCACTTTAAGTATAGTTGCATGTAGATATCGGTCAACATCAAGACCAAGAGCGATTTCGAGAATGACTAGAGTTAAAACATCAGGCCAATGATTCTTTCACTATCGAGACATTGGATGAGGGGCCCCGCCATTTGGATGTTAGATTGTTTGTAGTAGGGCGTGGCCACTTAACTCTTTAGAAATCCTTCGGTTAGTTGAAGGGTGGCTACGTGGGCCCAAAGCCACGATGAAAAAGAGACAGACCAAATAGAATATTTGTATTGTAATCCTAACGAAGCAGTCCTTTACAGGTATAGAAAATCCCCGACTGAATTCCGTACACGGTAGACCTTGTTGACGGATTCAGATAGTAGGTAGAACGATTACATAGTCCTCAATGTACGCACTGGTTGGTACATTGTGGTTGTCCGAGCACTGGCATAGACTAGTGCAGACGCGATTTACGTTTTCATAGTAAGTAGTGGAGCATCTGTATTGTAGGCCATACGAAGTAATCTTTTACAGATATAGTTACAGAACACTCTCGAAGCAAGACAATGAAGCCCTTTTCAAGGAGAATACGGAAGGAACCATGGGTGGTACCTAGGACCAATATGGTCATTGGGCGTATAGATACATATATGTATATAATAGTTATTAGGTTTCAATCTACTGTGGAGTAGATGGGCACGGTTCACGAACAGAGGCAAGAGTATTGTGACCTAATGAACCTAATATGTGTAAATGGAAATAAAACGATATATGTAGAATTAAGCCTAGAAGTATATAATTTATCCATGCACCGGAACTTTATTTCTGACCCCCTCCTCATAACATCCTATAGGTTAGGTAGATGGCAGAGACTTCCTAGCTTTAAGATACATGTTTAGAAAATGTTATTATATTGGTGAGTATTTACTTACTATTATATTTTAGTCAATTCAGGTGAGAGATATTTAATTGAGCTCTGATATATCCGTCTTTGTCTATTGGCGGGGTACTAGATTCCCAACTCGGGTTTCAGTGGGATTGGGTTTTAGCATTTTTGCGAAAAATCCAAACCCACCGGAATTTTGGTTGTTACATTTGGTATTTAGGCCTAGGTTTAGGATTCCTAGGTAGATAGTGAGTGAACGTATTTGTATATTTGAATAAAATATAAATATATTATGTACTAAAATCCAAATAGTCCCCAACCATAATTTTAACATATGAAAAGTTTTTAGAAGTATATTTGTGCATAGTTTGCTAGTTGGGTTTGGGATGACCCAAGTATGTAGAGCCCCATGTTATTACTGATTTATAACTTACAAATAAGCCATGTTTTGAGAGAAAATTTGTATCCATATGTTTTAGGAAGTAGGAAAGTTCCTTAGGGATAGTAGGGAGAGTGTTTTTACTTCGAGAAGAATAAGAGGTTTTAGTATGAAGAAAATCCACTTTATGTCTAACCCGATAAAAATGAAACTTTTGAATTAAAATGTTGAAAAATATAATTGTTAATATATTTAAGGAAGTAAACATTGGGTTTTTGTAAAATAAGTGGTACGAAATTTAAATTGGTTTTTATATGATGTAAATTTTGTTAAAAGTAAAATTCATTTCGAAGAATTATAGATCATGTATAGGTCGTTAGTTTCTTTGTAAGTAAACAATGATTTTAAATATAAAAACCTAGAGTGTGTTAAGTATCGAAAACGTAGGTTATAACATTTATTGTTGTAATAATTGGTTTCAGCAAAAATAAAGGAAACATAGACTATGACACTATTGTTATAGTAGGTGGCTCCCAAAGTAAATGTTTTTACATAGCATATGTGATTTGTTAATATTTATTTTAATTGAATCCGTATATTAATATTTTTTGGGTTGTAGTAACGGTATTTTACGCAACATCTGTTTTGACCCAAATGAGTGTGGAGATAATTTCTAGAGTGGTTTGTATGTACACTTATTATTTAAATAAGCACATGAAAATATTTTCTAGTTACAAAGAAGCTTTAAAAATGAGTTCTTTTGAAATATAATGTACGATAAATTAATGAATTTTATAGGAAATATCTTATGTAAGTAAATATAGAGTAAACATGCCCTAATCTATTGGAATGAAATGAATAATGATATAATTTTGTATGAATCACAAATAAAGATTTTTGTGCAAGCTATAAGGAATACGTGAAAGAGATGTACAAGGTATGGAAAGCATCATATTTTGTATAGACTATATTGAAAAAATATATAATGAATTCCTTATAATTTCACATAAACATGAAATCCTCCTTTAAAGGATTCATAAAAGGTTTTGGTGTTAATGGTTTCTCATAAGAGTAAGTAATTCCAATACATTAAGGTACAAAACCATTAATTGTGCTAGGCTAGTAACTCCTTCAAGGTTAAGTAATTGGAAGAGTAGGAAAATTAAGAGATTTTTGATAAAGATATTATTCTTATTTACCTCAATTTTAGTATATTTGAAAATCTATAGAAGAATAGTGAAATGACATTATTAAGATGATAAGACAACGTGGTTAAGATAGGAAGAATAGTGAAATAATATTTTTTAGAGTAGTAGCCTAAATCCCAAGTACAGAGGAAGATGTATGCAAAATAAAATTGGAGAAATATGAAGTTTTTTCGTTTTCCACCTTCTTTATAACATAAGAAACCGAATTTGGAAAATTTGAATTTTCTAAAATTCGAAAATTAATAGTTTTTTGGTAGGTTTAGACATAAAATTTTTTGAACTATGCTCCTATTCAGTAGGAGTGTGGAAAAATTGAATCAAAAATGTTTTGAGTTTTCAAAAGATTGCATTCATAAAGAAATTACAAGTATATTTAGGATGTATGCATCATGTTATAAAAGGAATTTCTAAAAGAAAAAGCAATCATATAGGAGGTACCGCATAGAAATTCTTGTACATGCATATACTTTATAATGTATTGCACTTTGCACTATGCACGGATTGTTGCAAAAAATTGGATATATACAAAATGTTTGTGATTAGTACAAGAAATTACAAAATCGAACCCTTATCAAATTTCAGGAATGAAATTTCCGAAGGGGGGAGAATGTCACACCCGATGTTAAATTACAGTTATATATGCAAATAATTTAATTAAGTTATATATGTTTGAAATTTTAAAACAAATAAATGATTGTAAATGAGGCAACTAATTAATATTATTTGGAATACATATATATTTGTGTAACAAATAAATTAGAGAGAGAGAAATTATATAAAATCAATTAGTAGGGAAGGTTAATTGACGGTGTTTGTTTAAAAAGGGAAATTAATATCCAATTAATTAGTAAAGGTGATTAATTGAGAGGAACTGACAAGAAAGGGAGCATATATTGTAGTAACTAATCGATATGATTAGAAACATATATGTAGTGCAAGAGAATAAAATGGTGGAAGGGTAATTTATGCAAGTAATCAATTGTCAATTAGTAAACGTGGAGACTTATGGTAACATAAGATTGTGATTTAAAGTTCAATTGTAGAATATATGCATGCAATAATTATAAGAATAAAATAAATTAATATACATATATGTGACGAATTAGTATGGTGTTGATTGGTATATTAATTTGGTAAGTAATAACAGTGCAAGAAGGGATTAACTGGATAGTAGATAATTTCTAGGCATATATGAAATCTATTAACTGGGTGATTAATAGTGGAATCTTATTTAAAACAAACATCACATTTAAAAATATATGTTTCCATAGATTGCGAGAGAGAAGGGAAAGTGATTAATGAAAAGATTGTTGGAGAATCAATTTGAAATAAAAACAAATGCAGAAGAAAACATATTAATTTAATGTCCATAGACTAAGTGTACGCTTTAGATTTCAGGGTTTTATATCTAATGGTTAGCACTATTTGAACCATAATAAATATTGATGCAGAGCCTCTTTTTTATTCTCATTATTTTTCTCTTGCCTACAAAAGCTCTGCCAATTTTCTATCTCTTCTACACTTTCATAATAACAAATTTTAGATCTAATTTACATGAATTTAGATCTAAATAGAAAAAGAATAGAATTAATTAGGAAATTATGAATTGGTTTAAATGAGAAGGCTATGTCAACGGTAAAATCCTAGATCTGAGTTTTATTTGCTATTTCTAATTCAATTCTCTTTCTTTTCTCTTTCAAATCTATAGATATATAAATATATAATTTGTAATTCCAAATAGGGATTACACAGGAGGTGAATATAGATGTTAGAGCGGATTTGAAATAAAAAACAGGGAGATTTGGAAAGCTAGCAGTGTGTGTGGATTTAAGTATATCTTTTATGTTTATGATATATTATCATTAAATTACCATTTAGATAATTTTATTCTAATTAAGTTATGCTGAACTGTAAGGAATTTACAGTATTAGTATTTATTTACATCTGTTTCTACATTTTGGATTTCTACGCAAGCGTCATTCTTATTCTGTTTTCTCCACTTTCTTCACGTATGAATTAGAATAGATTAAACGTGAATATGGATTGAATAATTAAGAGTAATGAAATAAAGGAAATAAGATGTAAATTAATAAAAGTTTGAGGAATGAAATTATTGTCATAAATTACGTTAAAATAAGAAAGTTTAATTAATCTGACAATTGGATTTGGAAGTAACTAAAAGGTTAATTGGTTGGATTAGAAAATATGATACATTTGTATAATTTAATATATAAAAGAAAACAATGAACGTAATTTCTAGAATAAAAGAAAGGAAAAGAGAATCGGTGTAAAATAGAGAAAGCACTGTATTTTACACTATTCCAAAATAGTAAAAGAAATATCTATCTGTTACGGATTATGGTTTATAGTATTATTTAACATTAAAATATGGAAATGGATTTTTAAATTTCATAATCAGCCAAATAAAATTGAATTACTTTCTAGAATAGAAGATAATAAAGCAAAGTATGACATGAACCAAGTATATTATTAGATAGGAACTTGAAGATGTAAACGATAATGAACCTAGGTCTGCATTCACTACGCAACTATTTAAGAAGATAGTTATTATGACAAGTGAATTATTAGCCATCACCCTTCGTAGTACAAGATTCCACTTGCAGAAGTTTCTTTCCTTGATCCTGACACTGTTGTTCTTTGTCGTCCATTGTTGGTTAGTAGCAGATACTACCGTCTCCACATCCCTTCTGTCCTGAATGAGATCTAGGGAAACTTCCTTTCGCCTTTTGTTCTTTTCTACCATATATGGTATTCTTCTGTATAGTGGAACTTCTACTTCAATAGGGGCATGCTTCATATCCATAGGTTAGTGAAAAAGGAGTACGGCCCATTGGGTATCTACTCGAGGTTCAAAAATCCCATAATACCAAAGATAGTTCTTCTGCCCACTTTCGCTTAGCTTTCTACAATCTTTTCTTAAGTAGCTTATTAATGGTTTTGTTTGCGGCGTCAACTTGTCCATTCAGTTGTGGGTGTGCAATAGAGGAAAAACTCTTAATTATGCCATTCCTCACACAAAGCTCCGCAAACTCCTTACTTTCGAACTGGGTACTGCTTTCGAAAATTATCTTGCAGGGATTTTAAATCTGGTGATTATGTTTATTACCACAAAAGTGACTATCTTCTTTATTGTGATCATTGCTAAGGGTTCCGCCTCTACCCACTTGGTGAAGTAGTTTATTGCCACTATGGCGTACTTTGCCCCTCCCTTCGACATAGGAAATGGTCATGTCAAATCTATGCCCTATATGTCTAATGGCCATGGGCTAGTAAGGGGGATGAGATTGTGAGATGGCAGTCTAGGGATACGTGCGAATCGTCGACATCTATCGCATCTTCTTACAAGCTCCATCACATCCTAAAGCACTATGGGCTAGTAATAACCATGGCTCGATACTTTCTTTTCTAACTTGATCCCTCCGGAATGATTCTTGCATTAGCCCTTATGTATTTCTCTCATGACTCGTAATCCTTCTTCTTCAGAAATGCACCTAAGATAAGGGATTGAGTACCCTCTCTTGCATAATGTTCCATCAAGGAAAGAGTAGTATGGAGCCCAGTATCTTATTTTTCGAGCTTTGTTTCTTTTCTGGGGTAGGGCCTCGTTTAGAAAGAATTGTTTGATAAAGTCATCCAGGAGTTCTCTTCCATTTGTTAAATCGTGGGTTTAATTGGGGACTGTTAACGATTTTCCATGGTTTCCTGACCTTAAGCCCCTTATATTATTGCCCATTAGACTTGGGTTAAGAATAAAATCTGACTTAATTCTATTATGCTTGGCTCTTCCTGATGCTCTACTGGTACTGCCTTAATTTCATTTTCCACTTTGGAGTTTGCAATTTTGGCTAGTGAGTTGGTAGATGAGTTGTATTCGTGTGGAATTTATTCTATGTTAAATTGTTCAAACTGCTCTAATAATTCCTTAGAAAGATCCAGATATTTGGTCAAGATTGGTTCCTTTGCTTGGTAATTTCCTTGAACATGTTTAACAAATAATTGATAATCATTATGAATTTTAATGTGGGTAGCCATCGTTACCTGGGCCATTGTCAGTCCTAGGAGGAGAGCTTCGTATTCTGCAACGTTGTTGGTTTCTTTGAAACTAAAATATACTGCTCCATATAGCTTCTACTTATCTAGAGTGATTAGTATATACCCAGTTCCTTCATTTTGTTCGTTTGATGGTCCATCTACGAATAGTAGCCAGAACTGAGGAGTTTGGGCTTGTTACTCTGTTTAGGTTCGGCTGATAACTTGCATCCTACGATGAAGTCTGCCATTGCTTGAATATTGATTACCTTTCGAGGACTATAGATTATGTCATATTGACTGGGATTAATTGCCCATTTTAGTAAGAAGCCCAATGTTTCTGGATTCTACAATATATACCTTAGGGTTCGCCTATGAGAACTTTGACGAGATGTGCTTGGAAATAGGGCCGTAGCTTCCTTGTTTTAAGGAGCGGATTGTAAGCTAGCTTCTTAATTTCTGAGAAGCTCAACTCTTCTCTAGACAACCACTTGCTTGTGAAGTAGACAGGTATTAGGGTCCATTTGGCCTCCCGTATTACTATAGCACTAACAGCTTTATTAGTTACATTTAAATAAACATGCAAGTCCTCGTCTATTACCGGTTTAGATAGTGTTCGAGTGTTGAGAAAACGATCTTTAAATTTTGGAATGCAGCTTTGCACTCCTCTATCAATTCAAAAAATTTCCTTTCTTTAGCTTGTCGAAGAATAGGATGCACTTGTCTATTGCTTTTGACATGAACCTGCTCGGTGCTTCCACCCTACCATTTTGGCTTATCAGATATTTTAGTTTTTCTAGGATCCCTATTTGGCTTATTGCTGTGATCTTCTTAAGGTTTGCTTCTATTCCACGTGCACTTACTATTTATCCAAGGAACTACACATATTGAATAGCGAAGGTATATTTTAGAGGATTCAACTTCATATTACACTGCCTTAAGACTTTAAATGTTTCCTCTAGATCTTGAACCTGACTTGATGCTACCTTTGACTTGACCAGTGTATCATTACATATACCTCGACATTTTTTTCGATTTGATTCGAGAACATCATATTGACCAGCCTTTGATAAGTTGCTTCGGCATTTTGAGTCCAAATGGCATGACCTTGTAGCAGTACAATCCCTTGTCCATTATGAAACTGGCATGCTCTTGGTGTGGTTCAAATATAGATATTTGATTATATCTTGAACATGCATCCATAAACGAGAGCATTTCATGTCCATTAATTGCATCCACTAACCGATCGATCCTAGGTTATGGGAAGCTATCCTTCGAACAAGCCTTGTTGAGGTTGATATAATTAATGTAGATTCTCTAATTTCCATTGGGTTTTTTTAGAGCATTGGGTTAGTGATCAATTATGGGTGATATACCTCCTTAACGAATTCATTTTCCTTTAAATTTTTGACTTCTTCATGTAGGGCATTGTATCATTCTTGATCTATAGTTCTTTTCTTTTGTCTGACTGGATGGGCATTTGGATTGATGTTAAGTGCATAATAGATGATGGCTAGGTCTATTCCTACCATATTCGAACGAGTCCAAGAAAATACATCCGTTGATCTCTTTAAGAAGTCTACCAACTCAACTAGAGCTTCTACACTAAGGCACTTTTCTATCTTGAGTACCTTGTGGGGTCCTTTCGATCTATTTGTACATCTTCATGATCATCTATCAAATCTAGCTCTTTCTTTGATACCCCTAATTGGGTCTATCTCGCTTCGCACTTCCTCTTATAGTTTTGAGTTCATTGAAGATGCCATTTTCTAGGCTTCTTCAAAGAAGTACTTCATGTGAAGTGAACTATATTCATCGGCCCAATCATGTGCATATATATTCTTTATGGATTTCGAGGTCATAAAATGGTCTGCTTGGTATTGGGTTTAGTACTTTAAGCTAATGTAGTTCTTTGAACTGATTTATTTTCTTGCTTACTACTACTGTTGCCAATATCAGAAGAGACAACAAAATAGTTTGGAACAATTTTATTGCTAGAGTTAAGAGTTACATTATATAGTTCCCTAGCTAAAAATTGTTCCCCACTCATTGACCCTATCCCAGTAGGTGTTGAATTTCGTAAGCATTGTATGGCAAGGGTAGGTCTTTTTATGAGATGATTGCCCTCGAGTTAATCATTGTAGGTCTTCCGAAGAAAGCATTGTATGGTGAGGGCTAATCAATGATTAAGAAGCTTGCATAAACAACTTATGTAGTGGGTCGGTTCAACCTGTAACAAGGAACATGCTGATCCTACTGGGACATTGGCAATATTATTGAAACCATAGATCGATTTCGGACTAGATTGTAGGATCTCTAATGGTAGTTTCATTTGATCATTTGCAGACTTGAAATGACGTTGACCGATCTTCCAGAATTGAAGAAGACTTTCTTCATAGTACATTTTGATATCTGCACTGTGATAATAAGTGGATTAGGTATGGGAACATGATTTCTACCTCATCAGCTAATATGAATGTTATTTACAGTGCAGGCTTCTTCTTGATATGGAAAAGTTATTGTTGCTGGATCTTGGCTTCTTCCACATATTTCTACTGCAACTTTTTACTTGCGTCAGTAAGGTGTGGTTCTCTATGAATTAAGGCTATAAGGTTAGAGGGATTTCTAGATTGATTCACATTCAGGTCTGGGGTTAGGTTTCCTGTCCTATCAGCATGATTTGCCTTCTAGAAGCTTCCCAAGTAACCTTTCTCGATTAGCCTCTTTTTTTCATTATTGAGATGTCATCATCAGTTGTCGATATGGCGACCATTAGCTTGATGAAAGCGGCAATATACACCACCGTGGTTTTGTTCTAGTTTCTTCCCCTTGTTTGGCACGTGGTACGAAGGCTTAGCCCTGGTCATATCATTTATCTATCCAAGGGTGTGAGTAAAGAAGGTCTTTGTAGTGAGGTTTAATTTTTTTTGTTGCTTCGTAGGTGGGTAATATCCTTTTGCCCCCTTTTCTTGTCATAGATGGAGGCGGAAGTTCTTTAAGGTTGCACCACATATACAGCTTCCCCATTTTGATATAGCCAACTGCTCTTTCGTTGAAAGCCTTCATGTTGTGGTACGACTTTCTACTATTTTTATCATACAAAGCAGTTCCTTTTCTAATTCTGATGTACGTTGCCATTATTAATGCTTCTTCAATTGTCACTCTGATCTGGGATGCTTTGACTTTGAAGCGCTTAATGAAATTGCACATGCTTTCATTTTCACCTAAATTTACACATGACATGGTATTGACATCTAAGGAAGCATCTATCACTGAATTGAATTGCCTCAAAAAATTAGCGTATAGTAATCTTCAAGATCAAAACTTCCTTAGTCCGTACCTCCGAAATCATCACGGGGCTACACCGGCTAAGTAAACAGGGAACAACTTGCATTGGCCTATTCTTCTTACCTTCAGGATGGCCATGCATGTAACGACCTGGAATATTATCATTTAAAATTGTGAATATTTAAATTAATTTGAATATTCAGTTAATTGTTTTATTTAATTTAGTAACCCTCTTTTAAGTAATAATGGAAAATTTAATTTTAAAATTGGTTTACGTAAATACATAGTTCGGCGGAAAACTAGAAATGTGACACAAACGCAATTTTCGGATTTTCATCTAATTATTGAATAACAAGTTATATTAAATGTAATATTTATGTGTGGTTTTAGAACAACTTTTTAGATGTAAAACTGCTTCATTTTTAGTGTGTGTGTGTATGATAAGCAATTTTAAGTAAATTTTATTTAAAATAAAAATAAAAATGGATGTAACATGAAATGGAGTTTAAGTGCAAAGTTATCTAAAGGTACATAAACCCTCCTTAATATCCTCCATATTATCAGAAGGAAACGTAACACCTTATCAACCTCATGTTTTCAAAGGCTTGATACTTTTGATGGTTTAGGATGTGATAGGAAATTTGAAAATTTTAATTAAGGGTAAATTTGACTTTTGCCTTATTTTATTTTATATATACCATTCTTTTCCATGATACTTCTCATTCTTACTTCATCTCTTAATCCTCTTTTTCCATGCTATATGCCTTTTGAAAATTTAAACAAAAATCTCATCTTCAGTTCAAAATCCTAATTTGCCTCAAGATCAAAGCTCTAAAGCACTTCAATTTATGTGGAAGGTAAGCATAGAAATTTTCAAACTTTATTTAGTTTTTGGAAGAAAATATAAATGTTGTGAATTTATTGGTAATTACTATTTGATATGAAAAATATTTATGATATTGTTTAAATCCATAAATATTTTATGCTTTGCATTGGTAAATATATTACTGGAAATGAACATATACATACACAGGCACACCCCACCCAGGCGGAGACTTCTTTTCTCCCTTCTTCTTATTCTTTCTCTGTTGATGGAAGTAAATACCCAGCTAAAGTTCAAAATCATTGTCTTCCAATCCGTAGTGAATTAGCAAAACTGATCAAACGAAAGTTGATCTTAGTAGTCTCCAGTATAAATTGATCATCCGAGTTTTAGTGGCCATGGTAGTTCGATAACGGTAAATAGGGAAAATACGATATAAATTTCAAAAATTAAATTCTCTTGATTCACATAGAATTTAACGACGTCGTTTGCATCACTGGGTTCGGGTAATGATGTAGTATTCTTGGTAAGGATTTGGCAGAGATTGGTGATGGTCGTCAATAATGATAGGAGGCTAGGTTTATTGGTTTGGCAGAGTTAGAGGAGTCAAGGAAGGAAATGGAGCATGCCATTAGACTCGGGTTAGAAGAGGCATCTTGTAACCGAGTTTGGTGGCATTCGATAATCGGATGGAGGTCACTTTGATCTAAAGCCGTGGGTTTTTATGGTGCAGATCGTGATCATGGTGATGAGGGCAGAGTGGTGGTGCAGTTTTTAGTTTCGTAGCCAGATTCTTATGTTTACAAAAATTCCATTTTTGGTATTTATTGTTTACATTAATTAATTACTCAAATTTGTAGGGTGTTACAATTTGCAGTGAGATTTAGCAAATAAACATTGAACGAACTCCTCCTGAGATTATTGGACATGGCTTCTGGATCCCACTAATGATTTTAGTCTTGAAGGCAACAAACTGGAATGTGTATGTATTTGGAATAGTTCATGTGCACTAAAAATGTTTGCTTGTGCAATTACCAGCTAACCTAGACAAGCCTGACACTAAACCAAAGAATTAGTGGTAGATGGAGCTAAGAAGTAGATCTAATATGTAACTTTTATTATCAACAAATTGAAAACAAAGATCGCCTTATCTTCAATTATCAATACTCAAGATTCTTATCAGACTGCACAGGACATATTCATCGAAGCATAAATTATATAGAATCAATGAAAATTTCAATAGTTTGGATTGCATAGTGATGCCATAATATTGTTTTTGAGATGTTTACAATAGTTTGGACCGCTAACAGTAAATGTTGTAAACAATTTTATAGTAAACAAAGTACATGTTGCTTCTAAAAAAGGAATCTTATGTTGAAGGAAATTTCAGGTGGATAGAAAATAGGGATCGCTATAAGAGTGTTCTTTCTATGGGTGAAAGTAGCGCTTTAAAGACCTGCCTAACCTTGGTTCAACCACAATTAACCTTCAAATTTAGAGCATTAGGGTTCTGAGGATTAAATAACCTTTTGCCTGCATAAACCCACCCTCTAACCTTCAAACCTTGAAAAAACATCTAGATTGACATCTTTAAACCACACTGTTCTTCAAATTTGAAGAAACACTATCACTACACCCTTTATTTTTTCACATAATCAATCTAACAAATAATTTTATAAGCTTAGCCACCAAATTATTTGACTATATTATCAATTTTGGACAGCATGATACATTATTAGTGTGCATTTCGATTCATTATGGAATCAAACTACTTCTATCCTAAAAAATAAGGAAATTTACAATTTTCTCTAGATAATTATTATATAATTATTTCATTTAATACTTTTTATTAAAATTACAACAATGATAGTTTTAAAATTCAATACATTAATTTTAATTGGTTAAAATTTAACATCACTTGAAATAACTTTACATTTAAATCAAATAAATAAAAAATAACAATCAATGAGGTTCTCACAATCTGATGAGTTAAACCAGTAAAATCTTTGACTCTGCATTAACGCTATTTGACTCAATGTTCGGTCTTCAGAACTATGGATGAGAGTAAAGATCTGAATAGAATTAGTGATTGAAATGGTTGCTTTTGTTGTAATAAATGCAGTGAAAATTTGACCACTTTACCTAAATGCTTGGCTTGTAATCATATATAATGACTTCTCATAATGTTTGATACGTTTATATAATATTTGACAATATCATTTATCAGAATAACCTGAACTAAAATTACATAGCAAAACAATGAGAATAATGGCAAAACTTGATCTTATAAGTCAAAAACGTTAGATCCCACCAATCTTATTTCCATTTTAAACCAGTGTTTCGTGCATGGTTCCAAATTCTGATCGACAAGATTTTAAAAATTCTTGTTCGGTTCCAATGATGACCGTGTAGGAATAAGCCTATAATTATAATTCTAGAAATAAAATAAAATAAAATGATGTATATTTATAAATACCTCTAAGAGATGAAGAAGGAGAGGCGATGTCGACTAGGAGAGAAGCGCTGTCGATTAGGGAGGGAAGCGGTGTCAAGTGGGAGAGAAGCAATATCGAGAAAGAAATAATAAGAGAGAGAAGCAGTTTTCTGATATATTTTTTCTTTCTCAATTCGGTCTTTGATTTTCCTATAATACCTATATTTTTGGCCTAGTGTGTAATAATTTTATTAGAGTATATTTATGAGGGGGAAATCATCAGTAATTTATCACATCTAAAGCAAATATAACTAGAGTGAATAAGAATTGCTTCAATCTTGAATTAGTCGAAAAAAGAAATTTAGGGTTTTCCTCGTCCATGGGGGAAATTCACTCTCCTCGCAAAAATCAATCTCATCTTTCGTTTTCAAGGCCTCAAAATAGATCACCTGAATCTCACATCAGAGAATCAAATGATGGTATCATCATAGAGGACGATGTCTTTCAATTGGTTCAGTCAAGATCATAAAGAAAACATCTGCCCAATAATAATCAGAGATTGCCACGGGTCAATGATGGTGAAATGAAGAAAAAAAGGGTCAGAATCCGACCTTCACCCAACAGAATAATGGAAATCAACTGTTCCAATCTAGAAAATTGGTAACTTTTTCTCTGAATAATGAACAGGGACAAAAATCATGGGCAGATATCATTCTGAGCAATCTAAGGACCCAAAAGAAGATGAATTCAATCTTGAAACTATTGCTCTGATCAAAATTAATAATAAGAGATATGGTATGATAAAGGAAAACTTTTGCAAAAGAGCAATCGAATGCTAGAATAATTCGATCTTGGTTTATGTTGATGGCACCAAACCATACTATATGTTTTTCAAAGCTTATATGCAACGTGTCTGGAAACCAATTGGAGAATTTGAAATATTTACCAGAGAAAATGGATTCTTTCTTGTTAATTTCAAAGAGTTTCAAGATTGCAATTCAGTTATTCAGAATGGACATACTTCTACAATGGAAAACTCGTCATAATGAGAAGATGGTCTAAATCCCTGAAAATGGACAGAGATCTTTCTTACTACCATGCCGATATGGGTTAAGTTACCCAATGTCAATCTTAAATTGTAGGATCGCTAGGCTTTCAGCGTGATGGCTAGTATTATTGGAAAACCCATAAAAATGAATGCAGCTACGACCATGAAGACGAGATTGAATTACGCTCATCTTCTTGTGGAGTTATCTACAAATGATGAACTTCCTCAAGAATCGATATTACACTCTACAATGGCGAAAATATTACTCAAACAATTGAATATGAATGGGTTCCAACGAAGTGTAGTATCTGTAACTGCTTCAGACACACTAGAGAACAATGTAATCCGAAACAAATGTGGATACCCAAAGCCAATAACCAAAACAGAGAAATCTCTGTAGTCTAGTAAATTAATTTAGTTGAGACATCTCAAGAACCAAATCTCAATGAAGAGGCAATAAATCAGTCAAGAATCCAAAAGAACAAGGATCGAATCAACCATGAAGGTATCATCTTCAATCAAGAAACAATATCAAAATCACTCACCGATCAAAACGACCAGATCCTTGCTATGAAAGTTCATCATTTAGACGGTTGGAAAGAAAATTCGAAGGATATAATACAACACAGTACAGAAGAGGGAAATAATAATAAAAAGGTTTTAACTCTGAAATCCCTCCCATTTCAGAGTCATGTTTAATTACAGGCAATTATGGTACAGTTATAAACAAAATCCCTCATCAAAGAACCAGCCAGAGTCGGGAAAATAACATGGAGAGTGAACCTCACTCAGTAAATGCTGTAGAAGTTGAGGACAGTGTTGGAATCTACTCAACTTTGCCTCACAATGCTGAGGAGTTTGACATCTCTCTTATCTGAATTCCAAACAGTACTATTGTACCAACCAATGACTATCTTATGAATGAATCTGAAGAATAATTTGATATATAAGAATTACATATTGCCAAGGTTAAAGCAAATGGAAAGAATAAGAGCAAAATTAAAGAGAAGAAGGCTTTTAGGCAAAAATACATATTAGTCCATCTAGATTGGAATGAAACGACTACTAAGCTTAAAGCTAAAAGCACTGAAAAAAGAAGAAGGGTTAGGGTATCAGTGCATCAGTTTCAATCTGAAACACTTTTTGTTTCATATATTTTCATCTACAACATCAATATATTTTATTATATCTATCATGGCTTGAAATGTCAGGGGTATGAATTCCCCTGCAAAGAAAACTAATATTATAAATATGGTCAGGATTTATAAACCATCATTGTTTTCCCTCATTGAAAATAAGATGGATGATGCTAATATTGAGAAATTCTGTTTTAGACTGTCCACTAATTGGAAATCTATCAACAATAATGACTGTGGAAGCAAGTGTAGAATTTTAGTTATTTGGGACTCAAATGTTTGGGATATGGTTAATTATAATAAGGACATCCAATTTATTGATTGCAATTTAAGAAATGTTGGTGGTTTCTCATTAAAAATTACTAATATCTATGGTAGCAATTTTGAAAATGAAAGAAATAGTTTATGGTATAGGTTAAAAGCCTTAAGTCAAAGCTATGATTTTCCTTGGCTTATTACAGAAGATTATAATACTGTTTTCCATGCATATGAGAAATTTGGTGGTAATAAAATCCCCCATAGTAAATTAGAAAAAAATAATAAATTTTTACTTGAATCGGTCCTATAGAACCTAGTACAATTGGAAACAAATACACTTGGAAATCTGGTAAAGAAAAGAATATACATTTTAAACTTGATAGAGTATTAATTAATAAAGACTTCTATGATGTTTTCACAGATTTCAGTTGTTTCTCTATTGGGCAAAACACTAGTGATCATACCCCTTTACTTATAAATTTTTTTATAATCAGAATAATAATAATAATAATAAAGCTGCTACTTTTAGGTTTAAAAATGGATGGGTGGCTAACAATGAATACAATGAGATAGTTAAAGAGTGTTTCAGTTTCTCTTATACTGGTTTTTACCAATTTTAGTTTAACATGTTCTTAAAAATACAGAAAATAAAATTAAAAACTGGAATAAGGATAACTGTAGTAAGAATGATATTCTAAACAAACTAAGAGAGGAAGGAAAATTTTTGCAAAAACTAGCTAATGATAACCTTGGTAATATTAATATTATTGATAAATTCTTTTCTAACCAAGAAAAACTTTCTCATGAGCTTTATATTAACAAGGTTAACTATAAGCAAAAAGCTAAAGTGGATTGGCTTACTATAGGAGATGACTGCACTAAATTTTTTCATGCTAAAATGAGTTGCAGAAAACACATTAATAATATAGGGAAGATTATTGACAATAGGAGTGCTTGCATTAATGACTATGATAGGATTGTTAGTGAAGCTATTAGTTTTTATTCTCATTTATATTACTCAGATTCTACTGAAAATAATTTTCCTGATATTGTTTGTAAAAAATGTGTTTAATGATATTGCAACAGACATTTTATTGGCTCCTTTAAACCCGGATGAAACTAAACCCATTATTTTTAGTGCTGGTGATAATAAAAGTCCTAGTTCAGATGGTTTAATGCAAAAAAAAAAAACTCACTTGGAAAAGATTAAGGAACAGATTATTAGAGTTTTCAATGAATTTTTGGACAAAGGAAAGTTGCTTAAAAGTTTTAATCATACCTTCATTACTTTAATTCCAAAAAACAAAAATCCAAAAAAGTATTGGAGATTATAGACCAATTTCTTGCTATAATTTTGTTTACAAAATCATTGCTGCCATTTTGAGCAATAGGATAAAACTATTTCTTCCCTTTTTAATCTCAAAAAATCAGAATGCTCATTATTCCTGGTAGACTTAATAGTAAAAGTGTTGATAATATGTGTCTTAAAGTTGACTTACAGAAAGCCTATGATAAAGTGAACATAAATTTCATAAATCATATCATGAAATGTATGAGGTTTCCTACTAAATTTTGTACGTTAATTTTTGAGTGTATCAATACACCCAACTTCTCTATTTTATTTCAAGGTAAACCTGAGGGTTTTATCAAAAGTAATATGGGTATTAGACAGGGTGATCCGCTTTCTCCCTATCTTTTACTTTGGCTATGGAATATTTTTCTATTCTTATTGATATATAAACTATTAAAAATAATATTCCTCCAATCAATAGAGTTCAACCATCAATTACTTACCTTATTTATGCTGATGATCTTATGTTGTTCTCTAAGGCCAATAAAAATAATGCAGATGCTATTAGTCAAGTTTTTGAGAATATGTACAAATATGCAGGACTTTAAATTAATGATTTAAAACCAAGGCATATTTCAGTACGCATTGCACGTATAAAAAGGAGGTTTTGGATGTTCTTAAAGTGGGTGAAAGTAATCTTCCTATTAAATATTTAGGTCACCCTTTATCAGCCAATCAGATTAAGGATAGTGATTGTTCTAATCTGATTGAGAAAATTCAAGGCAGAATAGAGACCTGGTCTTGTAAACTTCTATCTACTGCGGTAGAATTGAACTTTTAAAGATGTTGTGTATGCCATCATTATATACTGGTTTCAAACATATCATATCCCTGTAGCTATAATAAAAAAATTTGAGAGTACGTGTGCTGACTTTCTATGGAGGGGTAAATACCATAAAATTAGTTGGGATAAAATATGCAGACCCCAAAAAGAAGGTTGCCTTTGTGTTAGAAATCTGAATGACCTTAGTTTAACATGTAAATTTAAACTTTTTTGGAGATTTGTAAGTGGAGACTCTTTATTGACTAAATGGATGACATGCAAATATCTTAAAAATGGTAATTTTTGGACAGCTTTACCAAAAAATAATCAATCCAATGCTTGGTGTCAAATCTTAAAATGTAATGATTTAGGAAAATCTTTAATTCAAAGAAAATTCAAATCTGGTATTGAAACTAGTTTATGGTTTGACCCTTGGTTTCAAAATGATTCTTTTATAAATAGGTAGGATGGGATAATCTAGTTATTTGTGGCGGTGCTAATGCTAATGTGGATGTCATTATTAAAAATAATCAATGGCAACCTTATCAACACCCAATTACTCATCCACATAAAAACATTATTACTAATATTCCTTTAGGTCCTAATGTAGAATGTGATTATTGGGAATGGTTAGCCAGCAGCAAAGGTAAATTTTCTTTTAAAAAAACTTAGGAACATATCAGAAGTAAACTGTCTAATGTTGATTAGCATAAATGCATTTGGAACAAGCTGAATGATCCTAAGATGGCTATCTGTACATACTTTGCAATTAATAACGGATTGCCAACTTTGGCTATAATCAATAAATGGGGGAGAAATACTTATTCACTCTGTTCACTATTAACTTTGCTAATGAAAGTGCTAATCATCTGTTATTTGAATGTAATTATAGTTATTTCATATGGAGCCAGATTAGAACTACACTGAGCATAAACAATAAAAGCTGCATGGATCTTAAACATATTATAATGGATATCAACAACAAATTCAGAAACAAATTACTGGAAAGAGATCTTGCGTATGTATTATTGACTACAGCCGTATATCATATATGGAAAGAGAAAAATAATCGTACTCATAACAAGTTGAAACTTTCCAAAGGGCAAAGATGGCTTATTATAGAAAGTGACAGCAGAGTTATTCTTCATAAGTCAAAGAAAAAAGTTAAAGACCAAACTAGTTTTGACTTCCTTGTGGATTTTTGGAGTAAAAAGGCTGGCAGTAAGTGCATCGAACATTATCTCTACAATCCAAAGGCCTGCCAAATTGATTTGAGCATTCATCAGCAATTTTATCAAGGTGCTAATGAGCTTTAGACGAACAGTCAGCCTAAAACTTACAAAATTAGCTACAGATCTGAGTCGCGATGACATCAGATCAGTAAATCTAACTTCACTGAACTATTACTTTGCTTCGAAATGCTACACTATCACAATCAAAGCCGACAAAAGTATGAGAAACAAATTTAATCAGCGTCTTTCTTACTGGGAAAGAGGAGAAAGTAGCGGAAAGAGGCAGGCGAACAAGATCTGAAGTTTCGCATTTTATAAAACCACACCGCCATTGCTTTTTTTTATATTGTTATATTGTGTCGGTAACCCTAATTTAGACAAGATTTTGTAATAAGTGACTTGGGTCTTTACCCGTTTTTATATTTTGGCTTGGCCCTTTTACCATCTTTCAAAAAAAAGTTAGGATTGATTATTTTTTTGTGTATATTTTATGACCTACTATAAATTGGTTTTCTTTAAATTACTTCATGTACTATATTATGCAAGCAGTAATGCCAAAGATGAAGATAACAACTAGTACAACACAATTGAAGCTTAAAACATAGTTTTTCACTGTTAAAATTATTGCACATTGTATATTTTCTTGCAAATATGTTGTATATAATGCAAAGAATATGCCATAAATTTAAGTTTATATTAGATATTTATAATAACCATATGACTCTACAATAAACAAAAGTTAGTCCGATAGTCGTTTACCTTCGGCGGCCTTCGAAAATCGTCTGAAGCCAAAGGAAATAGCCATTGAAAAGTGGTTGTTGAACAACTAATCTTCGACACACTTTTCGATGGCTTCGTCGGCAATTTTCCGATGGCTACCATCGACATTTCGATGGCTTTCGATGCCCCGTCATGTACTAGTCACACCTTTACCAATTTAATTCAAAATAGTAGTATTAGTTTTAAATTATTCATTTAAAACTAATATAAACTAATTTGAATGAAATTTAGTTAATATATATGAATGCTACTGCTAATGTAACTAATAATAGCATGGAAGTGTTTTTTAGCTAATGTTAGTATTAATTAATGTTATTCCTTATAAACAATTTTCCATGGTTCATAAATACCAGTATTAATTTTATGCTAATGTTAGAATTTTTGGCTTGTTAAGTTGTTAGCCTGGTTTCTTGTAAAAGACACGATTATGCTCTTTATGTACCATGGATGAGTTCCTAAGCTTGAAATTTCTAAAAATGTTGGACTGAAGGGGATAATTGCACCATTAGCGTTCTTTTTTCTTTAAAAACTGGAAGAAGAAGAACCTAACAACAATTTACTCAAGAACATTGATGTGTATTCTTTGATAAGATTCGAAGTGTTTCATAAAATTTACTTCTTGATACCAAATAATGCAACTTTTTACTACAAACTTGAATGTTAAGAGATTGAAAATATCAAATCGGAATGAGTGACTTAGAAGAGATAGATGTGACATTAGACATAAAATAAGGCAACTTGAAAATGGATTTCCCATAAATCATTTTGACCATACTAAAAAACTTGAAATGGCTTTATTGATCTGGTACAAAGCACATGCAAACTCTCTGTGATCCTAATATTCACCGTAAGAAGAATTAGGGGAACCTAGTAAATATGTTGAAATTGAGGGAAGCGATGTGTTTCTTTTGAATTATTAAAAAAAATATTTACTATGATATGAGTAAACGCACTTATAAGCTAGTGATGAACATTATAATTTAAACAAGAATGTATAATGGAAGGAAAATACAAATCTATTTCAGATCTAAAATAATTAAGAAATTGGCGAAAGGAGTAATCTCATCAAAATGAATAGAGTCAAATAGAACATGGTAGATCCCTTTTTAAATTATTTTGAAAGAAATTAGTCTTTGAATGTTCAAGAGGAATGACCCCCAAGGCTAGAGTGGTGGAAAATGTGACGAATACCCATTAGTGGCCAAATAATGAAACATGATTACTCTTCTCCTTTCAATTTCAGTGTTTATTAGTTTGATAACTTTTATCTAATCCATAACCAATTTTTTGTATCATGCTTTTAGAACGAACATGATGGACTTTGCTCTTTGATATGATTTAGAGTTTCCTTGCCTTTATATAATCCATAACCAATTTTTGGTGTTGCCTTTGAGATGCATTTAATGGACTTTTCTATTTAAAATGACCTTAAGTTCTTTTATTTTATTTGATACGATTTTGAGCTTCTTCATTTTTAAATAATCTAGAACTAATTTTTGGTTGTGCTTTTGAGATGCACTAGGTGGATTTATTATTTGATATGATTTTAAACTTATTTTCTTTATATATTCCTTAACCAATTTTTGGTGGTGCATTTGAGATGCATTTGATAAATTCTTTTATTTGATATGAGTTTGAGATTTTTTGTTTTAATGTTATCCATAACCAATTTTCGATGGTGCTTTTGAAATGCAATTGATGGATATTTCTATTCGATATGATTTTAAGCTTCCTTTTTTATAATTCATAACCACTTTTTGGTGGTATTTTTGACATGCATTTGATGGATTCTACTACTTGACAAAAGTTCAAGCTTCTTTACTTTGATATATTCCACAGCTAGTTTTTATTGGTGCTTTTGAGATGCACTTAAAGGATTCTACTATTTGTTATAAGTTTGAGCTTCTTGGCTTTTATATAATTCATAACCACTATTTTGTGCTGCTTTTGAGATTCACTTGATGAATTCAACTGTTTGATATGAATTTTTCCTTCTTTGATTTTATAAAATGCATAATCATTTTTTGTATGTACTTTCGAGATGCACTTGATGAATTATTCTATTTAATATGAGTACAAACTTTTTTTATATAAGCCTTAACCAATTTTTGGTGGCGCTTTTGGGACGCACTTAATGGATTCTACTATTTATTATGAGTTTGAGTTTCTTTACTTTTATATATTCCATAATCCGTTTTTGGTATTGCTTTAGAGACATACTTGATGGATTTATCTTCGTTTGATCCTATTTACTCATTTAAATTCCATAACAAGCATTGGTAGGTAGTGCTTTTGAGCCACACTTAATAAATTTCATTAATTTATTTGAATCAACGCCTTTTTATCCATACATAATTCATATCCAATAATAATGGGGCTTATAAGATGCATTTAAAGAATCGATTATATTTATTTTTCGAGGTTGAGCCTTTTGTTCTCAACGAGTCCATAGTCAAAAGTCCTAATGCTAGAGCGGAGCACTTTATGAACTCACCAAAATGGATGCGAAGGTGGGCCACCTTATATTAGAGATTTGAGCCCTATAGAGCAATCATTAGTTCTCAAAATTGGCGCATAACCATTAAAAGAGCATATTTATTGTGGAGTTTATAGAAATTGAAAATGTAGTACGTGTTATGAGATTCAACAAAAATATTTGTAGTTCCAGAGAAATTAACTAGTTAGACTAAGTTGATCAACCTAAACACATATAGTAAAGAAGAAATGCATTGCTTAGATTAAGTTTTAAACTCATTTCTTAATGTATTAATTCAATCGAAAGGCATTGGTACTTATGTATCAAACTTTCTTCTTCACTAGGTTATTTTTATTCATCTTCTTTGATTTTTTGTTTTAATTAGTGGGAGATTATTGGGTAATTATGGATATAATCAAAGGCTTTTCATTGTTCGACCTTTTTCATTCTTATTAATGATAAAATATTTCTGGTTATGGAATGCTTATTTATTATGATTGAGGGTTCAAGGACAGAAGAATAATTTTTACATAATTTTTATTCTCTCACATATTTCTCTCTTCTTGGAAAACAGAACTATAAAATTTCCAGTTAATGGAATTACATTCTTCATCTCCTCTCTCTACAATTTCATCTGGAAAAATATTTCAAATATACTTAAAACTCTTAGGCAATGACTTCTATAAATCTCTAGATTCTTCAACCTTGAGTCCATAAGGTTGAAGGTTTGTTGTGTTAACCATGGGGAGCGGACAACAATCGTCGATTGCACCATGTTCGTGTTGAATTTCACTTTTAAGGCAGTGGCCTCAACCATGATACAACTCCCATCACTTTCTTTTTGTTATTCCTACCCATCAATTTCTAACAGTTTTATCTTCAATATAGATTTTGCAAATTCAGTACAATGGTCCTATAGACCTAAAATAACAATATACTTTGAATATTTTGAGGAATATGAAGAGATCAAAGGAAGATGATTAGGATTCGAATACAAAATCTTTTATATTCTATGATTTGTAATCCTTGAAGATTTGGAGTGATAGAGTATGGATTTGCAAAGAGAGTGGAAGAATATTTATTGAATTTCACATAAAGTATAGAAATGATAAAGTAAAAGAAAAATGAGAAAATTGCATCTAAAAATTCATTTTCTAAAGTCTTTATATAGAGAATGAAGACACATGAATTTGGACGAAAGGATGAAGAGAAATATCCATTTGTTTTAATTTGAAAATATGTCCAACGGTTGGTATGTCGACATATTCATTTTGATACATGCCTCTATGTCGACATAGTCAGAGTGATATATATACGCACACACAGAGAACATAGACAACAGAAGTATGTTAACATACTTTGTACAATTTCGGATTTTTTTTTTTTTGAAATTGAAATATAGACTTCATGTTTTAAAACTCAAATGTTATGTTTATTAAAGATGTTAGGAATTAAAATAGAGCTAAATAAAAGGATAACTTGAAGGACATTTGGTAATGGGCTTTTAACAAAATTCAAAGACTCAAACGGGCTTGCTAACTACTTCGATTATCTTTGTCTTGAAGCGCTTGTATTCAGTAGTCTTGAGTTAGTTTAGTTCTTTCATTTGCTCTGATTAATCTTCATTTGTTTCCACTAAGTTCAAGTTTTTCTTTGTAAAATGTCCCTGTACTATGTGTGAAAATGCCACACAGCTTGGAGAAATATTAGTAGTAATATTTATATGGTTGTTGTCATCAAAATAAATACTCATTGTTTTAACAGTTAAATGCATTGATTTTGTTTAGGGCTTACCTTTATCTTTTATATATTAGTTCGGAGAAAAAGATTTGATGCAGCCCAGCCTAATGAAGAAGCAGCGCAATCTATAGAATCAATGGATTTGAGTTGTCCAAAGGAAGGAGCATTAGGTCGTTCACGACCTAGTGAGGGTCGCTTGCGAGTTAGCGAGCTAAGAAATCCAACATGTGCCTTAGGTCGTTCAGATGTTTCAGCTGCTTTAGGTCGCTCGAGTACTTTAAGTCGTTCGCGACCTAACAACTTGGAGTTTAGACCGTCCCAGCGACCTAGCGCACCAATTCCTAAGGCGCACGCAAGCTGTGTGGGCCAACCTAACGAGTTAAGGAAGCCGGTGCACATTTCGTTAGGTCGCTCCGACCTTTCGAGTTAAGAACTTGACAAGCTACGACCTAAGTTAGGTCGCTCAGGCCTCTTTAAGTCGCTGGAACTTCTGATGCAAGCATTCCTTAGGTCGCTGCTGTCTTGGGTCATGTTGTATATATGTTAAGTCGTTAAAGATAAGTCGTTTGTATTGTGCCTTGGGTTAGGTCGTTGGAGTGTTGTAATTTTGGGTCGCTTGATATTTATTTTATTTGTTAACTCATGTGTGTTGTATTTTGTGATCTGTACAAAGTCGTGAGTGTATGAGTCGTAAACCGTGTTGTCTAGGTCGCTAGCGACCTATGTTGGTTCGGTGAAATTGCTGAGTCGTGTGAGTTGTAGCCTATGAATAGGCATGATGGGTCATTGTAAGGTGGGTGGTTGAATTTTGAATAAAATTTGTTTGTGCTTTGTGCCTGCATTCAAATTGGTAGTTGAGTGTAATCTCCTATCTCCACTTTCGGCATTCGAATGCGCTCGAATCAACGATTGTTGAAGCCAATTCACGGAATCAAGTGCGCTTGATCAACATTCGAAGAATTGAAGATCTTCTCTCACGGTATCGTGCACGATAAACGTGTGAAAGATTGCTAAAGTCCGGTATCTTTATGATCAACGGATTTGGGCCTTTCGGTATTCTTAAATTCAGCGATTTATCATCGATTCACCGATTATTCCCGCTAATCGTGTGAGATCCTGGACGGATTCAATTTACCTCATTGAGTTCGCTTCCCACGCTGCATCAGTTTGGTATCAAAGCTAGACTTAACCAATCATAGCTAAGCCGAGTCTTGGAGCCAAGGAGTTTGAAGCTTGGTGTTCATCGTGTTCATCGTGAAGTTGCAACAAGTTTGGAAATTTCGATTCATATCATTTGGGATCAAAGTTCGAAAAGTGTTTGAAATTTCGTTTGTTGGAATTTTGCGTGCCAAAGTGAGTTTGAAGTTGAAAGCCGTGTATAGCTTTGTGTAGAAGTGTTGAAGTTCATTGTGTAAGTCAAGGCCGAGAGTTTGAACTAGAAGATTTGTGAAGATTTGAACGATGCCGCCGAGAAGAGCCAATCGCCATCAAAATGTTGAAGATTTGTACAAGAGAGAAGATGCTGAACAGATGGAACAACGCATTAGCAACAAATTCAATGAGAAGTTAGATGAAGGCATTGGTAGATTGGAGAAATTGATGATAGATATGAATCAAAGGAGAAGGTCGCCAGTCTCGAACCATGGAGGAAACAGGGTTTCACCATCGGTTACGGAAGCGAGGAGGGTGTCGCCGCAATCTTTTAGAGAAAGAAGAGTAACATCAATTTCATCAAGAAGAGATCACCATGAATATAGACATGAAGAGAGAAGAACTCCACATGAGTTTGAAGATGAGCCATATCGAGATGAAGAGAGACATGGTAGAAGAGACATGCGTGATCGAAGGGATGTTGATGGTCGGGATCGATATAGACGTACATTTGATTTTGCCGAAGAGGGTGATAGAGCAAGCATGCATTATCGAGATCGAGACCAAGTTCGAAATCAATATCGAGATGTTGAAGATGATCATAAGTGGAGTCAGGGATGAAGACTGAAATTCTAGAATTCAAAGGTGGAATGATAGCTGAAGAATTTCTTGATTGGTTATCTAATGTTGAAGAGATTTTTGATTTTATGGTAGTTCCCGAGCATCGTAGAGTTAAGTTAGTTGCTACTCGTTTGAGAGGAAGAGCTATGGTGAGACGACCCGACTTTCAACTCCCAGAAAATCGCATCATCTTGAAGAAAGAAAGGGATAGAAGAAGAAAAGAAAGAGAAAGAAGAAACAGAACAACATCAAAGAACTCACAGCGGAACGAATAAAATATAATATATAACATAAAATATTACATAGTATCTCATTACATCAGAGTACACAACTTAAACAACAGATAATAGACAGTTATAAACTTCTGTCTAACTATACAACTCAAGATACAAGAGAAACAGATATAACAAACACAGCGGAATCAATATATCTCTACACGTCGAAGCCTCCTGCTCCATATCTTCTCCAGAATTCGTCGAGCTACCCTGAATCACTTGACTACTCATACATAATATGAGTACCCAAGAGTTTAATAAAACAGAAAATAAATACTCGGGTCAGACAGGGGTCTGGTGTGAGTAAAGGGTTAAAGTTGCTTAATTTTAGAAAACCTTTGAAAAGAAAAGGTATCACGTAAGACTTCCCACACATAAACATGGAAAAGTTTTTACCTTACGCTAACCAAAACATTTGATAGGAAATCCAGTGATATTATAATAATGTCTGGGGTTTTCAAGTAAATAAGAAATAGCCGAAATTGTTACATTCATTAAATTCCAGGTACTAGCCACAAAAGTGGGTAATACAATCAAAACCGTAGGGTCTCGTAGGAAGAATGGGTTTCCATCAATGGCAGGGCTACTGGGGTACCGCCCGTCACAGTACGTGGCCTAGATCGACGTACCAAGGAGTACTCCCACTCCCCTGAACACAAGGCCGGAAGCATCCCTTACTGGACAGTCCCGAACAAGACAACCCCGAAGTTGGCCGCGACCCAACGGCCCACACAGCCGAATAAAAAGGGACTTCTACACAGGGGAAAATCTTGCTCTCCAGTGGGAGCTACCCACGAAGCCTTGCTTCACCTCCCCTGTTTTAGCCATTCCCGGTTGATGAGGCTTGAGGTTACGATTACCTTTATAGAACACATCTATCTTAGAATGCTCATCGTCCACCTGACGATGTGCTGAAAGCATTCAATCCATACAAGTTCGTTCTGGGTTCGAACGAAACCGAAGGCACTATCTCGTTGCACTCATTATTGGAATCACCCTCAGAGTCAACGACCATAGCCCTTGCACTTTGATTCACCATCTCGAATCTATAAGCACTATTCCGTCAAACTCATTACGGAATCACCCATAGAGTTATACTGACGTATAGCCCTTAAACCTCGAGTCTTCTCTTGCTCCACTTGGATTAACGACCTAATGTTTAATTGGAATCGATGTGGTTTTCGGATTCCAAATATGGAAACCCGATCCCGGTCTCACCGAAACCAAACGCCATTTTAATGCCCAAGTTATACTTAAGGGTTTAAACAGTTTAAACGCATATACAGAATGATATAAACAAATAGATGAATCATATTATCACAAGAGATAATTAAAAACAACATTCATCTACAAAGCAGCATATCACATAACTCATAGATATCCAAATCATCCAGTATCAACCAATCACCCAATATCATTCAACATCCAATATCAACCTGTCATCCAATATCAATTATTCACCCATAACAGAATTGATTAAATCTGATCAATTAGATTACTTAAATCCTTCTTCATTTACTTATTCTAAATAATAAATTAATCATCTCTAATGATTTTCTTTAATTAATCTTTCTTTGATTAATTATCTTTTAATTACATTCAAGTAATTATCCTTAACCATATTCAGTAATTAAATCTTTAATTACTATGATTAATTACAATAATTAATGATCCTATATTTACTTTTATTAATTAACTATAATTAATTACATTAATTCTTAATTAATTACAATTAATTAACCACATTTAAATTATTTACTTATATTAATCAACCTTGATTAATATCATTAATCACATTAATTAATGATCCTTATTAATTAATTAATAATACTTTAAATAATTAACTTATAATTAATTAATTCATTAATCATAATTAGTAATTAACAATTTGTAATTATTCAATTAAATTAATTGACCTCTTATTAATTAACTTCTAATTTAATTATATTAATCCTTGATTAATTAATCCAATTAATTAATCCTTAATTACTTCACTAAGTAATTATTATTCAATTAAATAAATCCTTAATTAATTACTTTATTAATTAATTACAGTTATAATTAATTACACTTAGTAATTGATTCTTAAGTTTAACTCATTCATTAATTACTTAATCACATTAATTAATTAACTAAAATAATTAAGTAATTAACTCTTAATTATTTATATAAGTAATTATCTTTAATTACTTCCATAAATAAATCTTAATTACTTCCTCAATTACATACTTAATAAATAATTAATCCCATCATTACATCCTTAATTCTTTAATTAATTAATTATTCCATAATTAATTAACTTCAAAAACAATTATATTAATCAATTCTTAATTGGTAACATTAAGTGATTAACCTTTAATCACTTCCACTTTAATTACTTCTATAAGTAATTACTTTTTTAATTACATTCAAAAATTAACCATTGATTACTTCATTAAGTAATTACACTTAATTAATCCATAATTAAGTGAATATTTAAAATTAAATAAATAATTAACTAATTATTTAAAATTAATTATAAAAATTAATTAATTAACTTCTTATATTTCAAAATCCTTAATTAATCAAGAAAACATTTGTCTCAATTAATTCTTAACTTATTAGCAAATCTTATTGAATAAGTATTCTTAAGTTAATTATCCAAATAATTTATTCTTATTTATTTTCATAAATAAATTATTTGGATAATTTAAATCTTATTTATTCAAAGACAAGTTTTTAAATTTGGTTTCCAAAATCATAATAACAATCTTACTTGAGTAAAAAGAATTTATAAATCATTTCCAAATTTGAAACATTTTAAATTATCAACTTTTAAACTTATTTAATTCAATAAAATTTGAAAACTTTAATTATTAACTTTTCTTAAAAATTCTGCTTCAAACGTTGGTCTACTATTTAAATTCAAACACTTCTTTTAAAATTGGGTTCCAAAATTTAATTAAGATACTCATTTTCAAACAATTATCTTGAAACATTTTAAACTTGAAATATAAATTCAATTTACACTTTTATCAGTTTGATTAACATTTATTTTTAAGGTTTTTGGTTCACATTTATTTTAAACAACAAGTTAAACTTTGTATTTTGGTTTCCTTTTTGAACTTGCTTTATAATACAAAGCTTACTTTCATTAACTCAACAAAAGTTACACATCAACTTGCCACAACACAGACCAATTCCCAAAAATATACACGCAACTCCAAACCCGAGTCGAACACAGCAAACAACACAGTTCGTCCCCCATACGCTCTAGCTCCATTCTTCTTCGAGATAGACACGAGAATGACTCGAGAACTCACCCGAGACTGCACCGAATCAAACCCAACCCTCCTGTCTTCGAGTCGCCCCCGAGTCGCACGCGAACTTCCCTCCGAGTTCCATTCGTCTTCTCCAACACGAAATTTCCAGTTCACAAATTTTCCAGTGTACAGAACGTACACGGTGCACCTTGCACGGTGAACTAAACTACGCCGTTCCTTCCTCCGGCCATCTCCAAGTTGTCGACAACCACGACAACCCTTACAGGATCCCAGAATCCACAATCCAATCGCAAATCAAAATTCAACCCTTATGCTCGAAAAACTGCAGCAGTCACTGCCACAGAACCACCCACGGCTGATCCCTACATCGCCGTTAAACCCCTCCGTCCCTACCACAGAACCGCCACAACACGAGCTACATCCTATCCAAACGTGAACAACTCCGGTCGAATAAAACCAAGACGCGACAGCCTCTACAGTCGAACCAAAAACACAGACAAGCTGAACCCTAATCGACCCAAATCTCATCGATTCAAGCTTCAATCATCAAGTAGTTCATCGGCAAATCACAAAAACACCCCAAAAGTTCAAACCCCAAATTCTCACTAATTACACAACTAAAAATCACAAATTTCATATCAAAATTCATGATTTACTATCAAGATTACATGCATGTACTTCAAATTGAAAATTAAAATAGTTGATTTTTAACAAAAACTTAGTTTTCACTGTTATTTTGCAGAATTCAATATGAATATCTATTTTAAACATCTGGAATGATTTTAGTAGTGAAGTTACATGATCTCAATCGTTTATTGTTTGCAAATTACATGTTATAAATGAATAAAGGATGAGATATTGAATTTACAGAGGGAAAAACAAAAAAACTGTAACAACAGAACCTATTTTATTGTTTCAGGCATTCTAAACAAAGCAAGCATTCATATGAACAAATATTCATTATCAAGCAAATTTCTTTGCTTGCAACATCATTCAATCTCAGATTTAATTTAAAACTGTTTTTAAAATATAATTTACTCACCTCATTTAAGCAGAGCAGATTGTAGAGAACAAGTTTTAATTCCAGGCTTGAATTACTGCAGATCACTTTAGTTTTGCTGTTGAAAAGTGATCAATGAATGTCTCAATTTGTTGCTTAAAAATGATTGAAACTTGGAGTAGATCATCCATTTGTATTACAGGTTGAAGTCCATTTCAATTTGCAGGTTGATTCTTTGTTTTAGTTGAAGCTTTAGTTTGAATTGCAGGTTGATTGAAGATTTGAACTTCATGCAGGTTGAAGTTGATATTGTAGGTTGAACTTGATTCTATTTGTTGCAGGTTGAACATTATTTGAATTGCAGATTCAGGTTGAAAAAGATTTCTGCTTGAGCTTTTGATTAAATTTTGCTTTTGATTTTCTAATCTCAGATTTGGATTTCCAGGTTTTTAGTTTACTGAATTGCCATAAATTTAAGAGGAGGGAAGAAAGTTTTGAAAAAAATGAAAAAGGAGAAACTATTTTCTTTTATGTTGTAAATTTCAAATATATGAAAGATGAATGCCACTTGTTGTTAATTGAACAAATGTCATTTAGCTTGCTTAATTTCTTACAAGTGTGTTAGAGATGCCTTATCATGTTTACACATGTTATTAAGTGTTTTTAATTTAATTTTCACCTAAATTAAATATAAATATAACTTACTTATTTAATTTTATTAATAATTATAATTTACATATGTATACATAAATTTACTTTTAAAAGAAATTATTCTAAAACTAGTTATAATATACTTCTTATACATGTTATTTTAAACCTAAAGCTTATACATATACATTTTTAACCATTTAAATCAAACACTTTAAAGAAAACATAAATAAGACTTTGATATAAATCCTTTCTAAACTATCATATTTTTAAAACAACAATTATCTTATATTTTAAAAACAAATGAATTAATATTTAAATTAACTTTTGAAAACTATTAAATTTTAAACAAAGCTTTAAATTATAATCCCAAACATATTCAAATTATTAATAGATTAAATTTAAATTTCAAAACAATATCAAGCTATAACATATACATACATATATGTTACAATCTGAAAATTAATCTTTAATTAAAAGAGTAGATATCATATTCACAATATATATATATATATATCAAATGTATATATTATAAACAGAATAAAAATTTAATTAGCATTTGAAAAACAATTCTTATCAAATTTAAATTGTCAGAAAGATATAAATTACAGTTATCAGATTAAATATTTATTAACCATTAAAAAGAATAAATTTATCAATTTAAATTAAGATTATAAAGAAAATTATCAAACCAATTAAATTATTAACACAGATTATTAAATTTAAATTGCCCAAATTCCGGGTCGTTACATATGGCATGGTGGCAGCAAACTAAACTTACATGGGAAAGAATGGGGAAGTCAAAGATTGAGTCATGGGAGAAGATGAAGAAACTGTTGAAGGCTACATTCTTGCCTTACAATTATCAATCACTCATGTATCAGTGGTTGCAGAATCTGAGGCAAGGGACGAAGACTATTAATGATTATGCTGATGAATTTTATCAACTGATTGCTCGAAATGACATTATGGAGACAGAGGAACAGTTGACTGCTAGGTTTGTTGGAGGGTTGAGAATGCAGATTCAAGATATGGTGAACATGTTTGATCCTAGATCTGTCGCTGAAGCGCACCAGAAAGCGTTGGCTTGGGTGAACCGGGGAAGACGAGGAGGTGGTGTGTTTCCAAGTTCTAATACTCAGAACAAAGGTGGTAGTGGGAGTTCCCATGTTTCGAAAGCTGTCAGTAAACCAGTTGTGAATGAGGTTGCAAAGGCAAAGGTCAACAACAGTTTCAAATGTTATAATTGCCAGGAAGTGGGTCACAAGTGTAATGAATGTCCAAAGCCTAAGAAGTGAACAATGATTGCTGAAATGGAAGGTGAGGATGTTGGTGAAGGTTATTCTAGTCCAGTTGAGGAGGATGAACAGGATATCGCGTCGGGAGATGAAGGATGTAATCTTATGATGAGCAGATCTTGTTTAACACCAAAGCAAGAGGATGAGGCTAGTTGGTTGAGAAGTAATATCTTTCAGCCGACATGCACTATACTTGGGAAGGTTTGTAAATTTGTGATTGACGCGGGAAGTTGTGACAATATCATTTCAACCAAAGCTGAGAGAAAGTTGAAGTTGAAGACAGAGAAGCATCCAAACCCTTACAAGTTAGCGTGGTTGAGGAAAGGAGGAGAGGTGAAGGTGGATAGGCGAGTTCAAGTTCCATTTTCGATTGGGAAGAAGTATAAAGATGAGATCTGGTGTGATGTGGTGGAGATGGATGTTTGTCACTTGCTTTTGGGAAGACCATGGCAGTATGATCGAGCAGTGCAGCATGATGGTCGAACCAATAGCTACAGTTTTATGTTTGAGGGTACTAAGATCATTTTAGTTCTGAAGAAGAGACAACAAGGAGAGAGCAAGTCAGAGGAGATTGAGGAGCTGAAGACTCTGTTGACTTTGAAGGAGTTTATTGAAGAAATAGAGGAGAGTCCAGAGGTATTCTTGTTGATTGGATATGAAGCTATTGAATCTGTTGAAGTTCCAAAGGGAGTAAAGCCCGTATTGGAGGAATTTGAAGACGTGTTCCCTAAAGAGTAGCCCAAGGAGATACCACCGCCGAGGGACATTCAACATCAGATAGATCTTGTTCCAGGAGCAGTACTACCTCACAGGCCACATTACAGGATGAGTCCTAAGGAGCAAGAGGAACTGAGAAGGCAGGTGGAGGAGTTGTTAGAACAGTGGCGTGTTCAGGAGAGCTTGAGTCCTTGTACAGTGCCAGCCTTATTGGTACCGAAGAAGGATGGGACTTGGCAGATGTGTACGGACAATCGAGCTCTAAACAAGATCACCATGAGATACAGGTTTCCTATAACGAGGTTCGATGATTTGATTGATCAGTTGAGTGGGGCTGTCGTGTTCTCAAAGATTGACTTGAAGAGTGAATACCATCAGATCCGTATTAGGCCTGGGGATGAGTGGAAGACTACTTTTAAAACTAGAGAAGGTCTATGCGTATGGCTGGTTATGCCGTTTGGCTTGTCAAATGATCCTAGTACTTTTATAAGAGTGATGAACCAGATTTTCATACCATTCATTGGGAAGTTCGTAGTAGTTTACTTCGAAGATATTTTGATCTATAGTGGGAGTATCGAAGAGCATATCTAGCATTCGCGAGAAGTGCTGTTGATTCTAAGAAAGGAGCAATTTTATGCTGCAACAAAGAAGTGCGTGTTCATGACACACAGTGTTTTGTTTCTGGGGTATGTTCTGTCGAAGGAGGGTATTCAAGTGGATGAAAGCAAAGTGGAAGCTGCCTGGAGTTGGCCACAACCCAAGACAATTACTGAAGTGAGAAGCTTTCATGGGTTGGTATCTTTTTATCGAAGATTTATTCCACATTTTAGCAGTGTAATGGCACCTGTGACCGATTGCATGAAAAGAAAGAAGTCCGTGTGGACAGAGGAAGCAGAGTTAGCTTTTGAGAAGATTAAGACACTTTTGATGTCAGCACCAATTCTAGTATTGCCGGACTTTCAGTTGTTGTTTGAGCTACATACTGATTCTTCGAAGGTTGGGATTGGTGGAATATTGAGTCAGAAGGGCAAACCAGTTGCTTATTTCACTGAGAAGTTGAATGGAGCCAAGCTGAGATATAGCACTTATGACATGGAATTTTACGCGATTGTTCAAGCTGTGAAGTACTGGAGACATTATCTATTTCAGAAGGAGTTTGTTCTTTACACGGATCACGAAGCTTTGAAACATTAACAAGGGCAGGACAAAATTTCAGCTAGACACACTTCATGGGTCGCGTATCTAAAACAATTTACTTTTGTTGTGAAGCACAAATCAGGGGTGAGGAATCGTGTAACTGATGCCTTGAGCAGGAGGAATCATGTGTTGACAACAATGAAGGTTGAAGTGACAGGATTTGAGCTATTGCCAAAGTTATTTGAAGAAGATCCTTACTTTACGAAGATTGTTGAGAAAGTCAAGGATGGGAGTACTGATGAGTTTGTGTTGGTAGATGGATTCTTATTCAAGGGGAATCGATTATGCGTACCAAATTGCAGCTTGAGAATGAAAATTGTAAAAGAGCTGCATGAAGAAGGACATGTTGGACGAGATCGCACATTACAGTTGACATCTCAATCTTACTACTGGCCCTCGATGAGGCGGGAAGTTGAAAAGTTTGTTCGTAGATGTCATGTTTGTCAAGTTTCAAAAGGGACAGCTACAAATGCGGGTTTATATACGCCTTTACCTGTTCCTACAAAACCATGGGTGGATGTAAGCATGGATTTTGTGTTGGGCTTAGCGAGGACTCAACGGGGAAATGACTCCGTTTCTCGAAGATGGTACATTTTGTTACTTGTAAAAAGACGACAGATGCAGTCCATGTGGCACAGTTGTTCTTTAGGGAGATCTATCGCTTGCATGGTTTACTAGAATCTATAGTTTCAAACAGGGATACCAGATTTCTGAGTCATTTTTGGCTGAGTTTGTGGAAGATGGTAGGAACGAAGCTGAATTTCAGTAGTGCTTATCATCCACAAACTGATGGACAAACGGAGGTTGTGAACAGATTGCTGGAAAACTTATTGCGGTGTCTTGTGAAGGATAATATGAAGTGCTGGGATGTGAAGTTATGTCAAGCAGAGTTTGCTCATAATCATGCTAACAACCGTAGTATGGGTTTCAGTCCATTTCAGATTGTATATTCAAGCTTGCCAAAGAGACCGTTGGATTTAACGATAGTGCCACAACCGAAGGGTACAGTTAAGAAGGCTACTGATTTCGTTGATGGGTTGACAGAATTCCATAGAATCGTTCAGGAACGATTGGGGAAGACAAATGAGAAATATAAACGATCTACGGATCTGAAGTGAAGAAGTGTTGAATTTAATGAAGGAGACTTAGTATATGCTGTACTAACAAAGGATCATTTTCCAGTAGGAGCATACAATAAACTTAAGGCTCGAAAGATTGGTCCTGTAAAGATTGTGAAACGGATCAATGAAAACGCTTATAGGTTGAAGCTGCCAGAGGATGTGTACACTTCTGATGTGTTTAATGTTAAACATCTTATACCTTATTATGGAGATGAACAATCCATTGAGGAGGAACTTTCAAATTCGAGGACGAATTTTTCCCAACATGGGAAGGATGATGCAGCCCAGCCTAACGAAGAAGCAGCGCAATCTATAGAATCAATGGATTTGAGTTGTCCAAAGGAAGGAGTATTAGGTTGTTCACGACCTAGTGAGTGAAGTGACCCGCTATTTTGGACCATTCAAATCGACAATAAAACCATACATGTCCGACTTGAATAATTCAAAATACCGAATTGTTAATTAAAATTTGGCAAAACTTAACATATATGGTAAATAAATCATCACAGATCACAGACACAGAGTAATATATTGCAGCGGAATAGATAAAGAATAGTAGTTCATGAAGCTACTATACACATTGGAGTTAGAAATAAAATACAACTGAATATCTTAGATGTAGTGAAGTCTCCAGTATACGCAGATGACTTCTCTGAACAAATCAACAGGATGACTGAAAGGACAGATAGCCAGATCTTCAAGCAAGGCTCCAACTTCGAAGGTGAGTCTCAAATGTTGTATCACTCGGTCTGACCCGAGCGTAAAGCAAAACACAAAACACTCGAGTCAGGATTAACATTCTTATATCAATAAATCCAACTCAAGTGAAATATCAACTGAAATACAAATAACTTAAAGGATGTTTGGAATAACCATCCTCTAAGGGTCCATGGAACTATCTACAGGGTAGAAATATACACCATAACGCCGTGATTCTTTCATCTTAATTTATACCTTAAAATCAAATATCATTTCACTTCAAATATAGCTATTTTCCAAAATAGTATTTAGATATATTAAATAATTTATACCACAAAATATTTTCAATTCCCACATCAACCCGACCTTCCCATTTAAATTAAATTCAATCTCAATTTATCAATTTAAATTCAACTCAGTTCCTAAAATAACCACTTCAATTTTATCGATCTCAAATTCGGATTTGTAATCACAAAATACCCCTTTATGTTCAATATTTTTAAACCTTTAAGTATTCAAAGTTTCAACTAAATTTCTATTCAATTAAGTTTTCTAAATAATAAATTCAAATTTAGTTCAACCTAAATTTTCATTTTAATTCAATTTAGTTTCTAAATAACAAATTCAACTATACTGATTTCAAATACAGATCCGAATCTCAAATTTAAACCGTTTAAATTCCAATATAGTTTAAGGCTTAAAAATTTTAATGTTCAATTTAACCGTTTCATATAGATCTCGATTTATGTAACATTCCTGAGAATTTATCAAGTTTAATTTGGCAACTAAATTTATTATTGAAAATAAATTGTGCATTAATTAGAGATTTCTAGAATAAATGAATAATTTTTATCATAAATAGAAATTTAATTAGAAATTTAAGTGTAAGTATCTTACACATAAATATTGGATTTAGGAAAAATAAGATGTATATTTATATAAATGAATTATAAATAGGAATTTGAGATTTATAAGATTTCAAAATAAAATGCATTAAAAATAAAGTAGAATTGAAAAACTTTAAAAAGCTAATGATAGTTTGTTTTCTAAAATATTAAATATATGTGGGAGATGTAAAAAAATTCAAAAGATTATTTTTAAAGATTTAATTATCTTATATAAATAAATATGACTATTGTTAATATGAAATTTAAATTTTTAAAACCCTTCTTTTCTTTTATAAAATTGCACAAAAAATAAATAAATAATAAAATAATGTATGAATGAAAATTGTAAATATATATATATATATATGTATATAAACATGTTGAACAAAAATTAAATGTAAGAAAATAATTGCAATAAAATTTTCTTGTGTAAACATAAATATAAACATGAAGGAAAATGTAAACAATTTTGAAATAAAGACATATGTATACATGTATATACCAATGAATAAAAGTTATGTTTATTTATAAAAGAATATGATATAAAATTTATTTTTAAAATTCTTTTATCTTTGAAAATTACAAATGTAAACATACCTTTAGATCTTACATACACACACACACACAAAATGACATCATTACTTTTTTTTAAATATTGAAATTTAAAATTACAAGAAACTATGCATCTCCCCATAAGTAATCATATCACATCTTGGAAAATCTAAACAAAATAGTAGAAAAGAGATTTGCCTCACACATTTCAACATCATAAAGCTGAACCTGTTTCAGTCCATATTCATCAAGCTCGTCTTGTCTCAATTCGAAATGGAAAGCACAGATTAAATTTAAAAAAAAACTGAAAACACATAGCAGCTCAAAGCCTTCAACCTGGGAGATCAATTTAATCTTCAACCTGAGACAAGTATCAGCAGCTTGAAATCAAAGCATCCCAATAAAAAAGTCTGTTTCAAGTGCAACCTGGTAAACCTCAAGCTGAAAAAAAAATCACCTCAAACTCAAAAGCTTCGGATCATCTTCCAGTTTGCCAGTTCAAACAAAACAAATTATTCAAGAGCAATAGATCTGAAAGCAAACTAAAAAGAAATCTCAAGCCAAAGATTTAAATCAAAGTCTGGGGATTCATACAGCAACTAGGAAACTCAAAAACATTAAGGCAAGTAAAGTTTTCTTGAAAAAAAATAAAAATAAATTGAGTTTGTTAAACATTAAGGAAACAAGGATTTAAACCACTGAAACCATCAATTATTTCCAGCGAAGTTTAAAAACAAATCAAATGCAAAGGTTCAAATTAATGTGGATATCAAGTATCAGATCAAAGATAAAGGTTTTCAAAATCAAAATGCTCGGTTTCAAAGCCACTGATCGAAAGTTCAAATCCAAGTTCCATTCCTGGCTCTGCTTTTAAACCATTCACTGTGAGCAATCCTTCATCCTCTTTTATCTGATGCTCATATATAAAACTCTGTTGTTAATTGCTTCTTTGTTTTCATGCTTGTGAGCAAATTTTTCCACCCTGTTATATGTTGTTGTTTGTGACAAAATCATCCAAGTCTTCAATCATGATTTTGTGTGGTAGGATAATTGATGCATGCCTGTATCTATGTAGATATCCAACTCTGTTACATTTACAGTTTCAAAAACACAACTGTGAGCAAAATTTCTAAAACTAAAAGCTTGAATCTGTTTTGATGATGCTTGAAATGATGTTACTGTGATATGTTTGAGTGTTTTCTGGAATATGATTGAATGGCTTTGGGTGTATGAATGTAGATGTCTGTATGTGAATATACCTTGTCCCTGTTGTAACTACAGTTTAGAAACAACAAAAAAAAAAATCCATATCTCTTAATATAAACTATATTAAACTATGATTCCTGAAGAGAAATTGCTTGAAAACAAGGCAACATTAATTTTAAAAATGATATCACAATTTTAAATTCAGTGATTATTTCAAAAATAGTAAATTACAATAAGAAAATGACCTGAGTCCTCTCTGTTCATAGTTCCTAGGACTTAAGTTTTGATCTAAATTTAAAACCTCTTGAATTTGTCGCTGTTTAAACTCAAGATTCAAATCAAACAAGTTTGTTCCATCACCTACTTTAGTTTAAAGTTATACTTAAGTTAAAATAACCTTAGATTATCACTGGAAAACTAAACTTACAGCTAAAATATACATCTCTGTTTATATAACAGGGTTTGTAAATCTGTTCAAAAATCTATACCACTCGAAAGAATCAATATCATGATTCGGTATTTAAAGAAAACTTGTTTGTACTTACCAAATCCATATTTTAAAAATGATCCCAAGATTTTTTTATTCAAAAAAATATTCAAAAAAATATGGAGTTACAGTAACATATATGCAAAACAGGAAAAACCAATTATCAAGAATTCAAAATTGGATTTCATAATTTGATTTGGAGTGGAAAATGATGATTTTAGGTGACAAATTCATGATTTTTAGGATTTGGGATATCGAGATAAATTGAGTTGAACGGAAAACTTACTTTTGTTAAATTCTAGTGATTGGGTTGTTGATTCATCTCTTGATTGGAACTGAAGCTCGCTGGATGATCGTAGATTTAGGGAAAAATACTAAGAAGATTTATCAAATCATTTTGGAGCTGAGCGAAGTGGATTTGGGTCGGCAACCCTAGTTTTACTGGGTTGAACATTTCATTTTTTTTCTTTTTCCTCAAGCGATCGAGTGCTACCACACCTGGGAGGATCGGTGCACTGAACTTTGGCGAAGGTTTGGATGCAGTGGTGGGGCGTCAGATCGAAGGTGGTGGTGATGCGTGACATTTTTTATTCGATGAGTTTCATCTGGTCAGGTTCCAAACTTTAGATTTTGATTTATGGTTTTTCCACGAGTTTGGGTAGTCGCGAGGATCGAAAGCATTGTTGTTGACTTGCTGGTGATCACGACAGTGATCGGAGGCGATCATAGTCAGTGTACACGTGCACGCGTGGGATCGTGTATCTGGGTTGTTGAAGTTGGGGAAGAAGGTGTCATCTCGGGGTTGTCTCGAAGTAATTAAGGGTTTGGCTCGGGGAAAACTTGCTTTGGCTCGTGTTCGATATCGAGGCGTTGTGTGAGTTAAATCAGTGTATCAGGTTTTGACAAAAAAAAGAGGGAGGCTCGAAGCTAACTCCGGGGAAAGTGGTACCTGGCTCGGGTAAGAACTCGAGCCATCTCGGGGTTGAAGTTTTTACCGTTCAAAATTTAAAAATAAAACAAGCTTTTATCCAAATTTAATTAAATCAAGCTGAAACTTTTTCCGATCCATCCTTGGGGAAAAATAAATGTTTTGACTTAGTTGTGGGATCAAGTTTGGAGTAATTATTTTAAAGCTAATTGAGTTCAAGTTTAATTAAGAAATTAAATAAATTTAAAAGAAGGAGGAAATGATGAGGTTTAAAAATTTGTTGCTCGACTTTAAAGTCTCAAGTTGATTTATGAAAAAAATATACTTTGTTTCAAAGAGTAAAGATTTAAGGATTAAATGTTTTAAAGTAATTGATTTAAAGAGATAATCAGTTTTTGGTAATTCAATTAAGATTAATAAATTTGAGGTTAATGAAATAAAATATAGTTAATTAATTCCTTAATTGATGTTTGTAAATAATAATTGATTACTTAAGGATAGTTACTTAATAAAAGTAATCAAGAATAATTGATTAAAATAGTATAATAACTCAATGTAATTAAACTAGTAATTACAAATTATAATTGATTTAGATGATCACTTATAAATTAAAAGATAATTAATCATTAAGGTAAGGTAATTAATTGCTTAGAGGTAAATTACTTAATTAAAAGTAATAAATTGATAACTTAAAGTTGATTAACCAAGTGATCAAACAATAATTCATTTAAGGATAACTAATTGGAAGATGATAAATGAAATGATGAATTAAATAAGTTAAGATAAATTAGTTTATAATTTAAGGTTGATGAATTAAAATTAAAGGTTAATTAATTTATTATTAATTATTAATTAGTAATTGATTAAAGAAAAATTGATCAAAATGATTGTTATAAATTTATATTAAGTAACCAGGATTAGTAATTCATAAGTAATTAATCGGATTTGAATTAATCAGACAATTAATCGATTTTACTCATGGATGTTTGGATTCGATTTGATGATGGAATTGTTTGATATCCCTGATTGTGATGCTCTATTTTGATTTGAGCTATGTTTACTGTAATTTATTATCTGTGATACATACCCGTGATCTGTAAATGAAAGATTAGCGTTACAATTTGGTTTGTTCCGCTTATCAAATATAAGCGTTATAGTTTATACCGCTTATTAAATATATTGTTGTTTTTGTATATGTGCTGATTGATGATGTGGCACTTTTATTGTGTAAAACCCCTGGACCACACTTATACACACGCAAATATGGATTGCACGTGGAAATGGGTTAAGTCACAGATTTTGAAATAGTTTTAAAGATTTAATTTTTGAATCCAAAATAGTTTTGGAATTGAAAGCTTTTGAAAAGTAAATTTCAAAAATAAAGGCTATTTTGAATAACTTGATTGAGTTTTGGAATTTAAATAATTTGATTTGAATTCAATATTTGAAATTGAATTCTATGATTTGGAAATCATGGTTTAAAAAGGTTATTCAACTTATAAATGTGTTTATATGGGTTTTTAAACCATTTTTAAAAGTGTTGGTTTGGGAATTTAAATTTAACCCAAAGATTTAACTTGTATAAATGAAATCGGATTTTTCAAAAACGAAAACTATTTGTTCTCAAAAAATAAAAGCTTCCACATAAGAAATGAACTTCCAATTCGTGTTAAAAGGAATTCAGGTTTGAAACGAAAATAATTTTCCAAGTTATGAATAAATCTTTGGAAACGAGTTTGAAAGCTATAAATTAAATCCTTGATTTAATGATTTAATGAGTTAACCCAATTGAAATGGAAATTGTTTTGGAAATCTATAAATAGATCTTTGTAAAACTGAGTGAACTTTGTGGAATAAATCATTTTGTTTAAAGATTTAGAATGGTAATTTGTTTAACCATTTAAAAGAAAGGTTTTGGGTTTTATAAGTTGTGACTTAACTGAAATCCCATATCCATATGTTTTTAAATATCACGCTCGCTATTCGGTTTAGCCGGGAGAGGAACTTGTGTCATATAACCCATTCCGAATAGTGATACGACGTTATGGATTGCAATTGAAGACCGGTGTTGAAGACCGGGTGGTCTTCGAGAACGGTAGGATAACCTGTCGATTGACTCTGCACTGAGTTGCTCCGGTATAGAGTTCTCCCTATGTGATGGGAAGTCCGATCGGGATTGTGGATACTCGGATTGGCAAGGGCTTCTTCGGAAGTGCCTTTGGTTCTGTTCGAACCCGGAACAGACTTGTATGGTTGTATGTCTGACACTGCGCTTTGAGATATTAAACTGATCTCTATCAAATACATTTCTGCTTGGTGGCGGAGAATTTATTCTCTTAGCTTAACACCCTTCTCTGAGACGTACGAGCTCAGAGGTTATGTAGTTGATATTTATCAGTGATATACTCCCAAATTTGGTAGTGTGGCATGCTGAGTGCTGTTGTGTATCATTTGTTGATCAAAGCATGGCTTTTGTATAAAGCGTAGCTTTGTGGACGAGACTGCATCAGGACCTCACACCCCGGAAATGGTCGAAACAGGAAAGATGCGGCAAGGTTATGAGGGTCGCGCCCTTTAGGGTTTGTCATTCCCTTCTGGTAAAGGGTGGTATCATGGTATGGAGCCCAGAAGCTTACTCATGTGGATACCGCAGATCTATTACTTTGTGATTGCTTTGTGGTTGTTGGATTAGAGGTACCTCGGATAAAGGTCCCAAAGGACCGGGGGATGGTACGCTCGTGTAGTAGTTACCTAGTTACAGAGGTAACCCGGCTTTGTGTTGGCAGAGATCTAACCGTAACGTTAGTTTCTCGGGACGTCCCGCCAGAAGCGATCCCATGCGGCAGTAGGAAGTTCCTTAGCCTGACCATTTGTTGGAAATCCATTCTTCAATACGCGCCTTGTACGGTTTTAGTTGTATTACCTGCCATCTACTTATGGTGGCGCCTCACTGTTTAGATGATAGCTATAGTAGGCATACGATACTGGTCGATGTTGGCTAGGATTTATATTATACTTTCGAAAGGGTTTTTCTACACTATGCACTTATAATAATAATATCAAAGAAATTTTTCGTATCAAGCATATTTGACTATCATAAGGAGAAATCTCCTCCAATTCTGCGAATGCATTGTGTGTGTGGCGGGAGGCCTTATGGTAGTTTCATTTTCCAAAAAGCATTGCGAATTTCAAATTCAAATTCTTTTTTTTGTTTTGAAGACCAAATATTTTTTGTTTGCTCATACCAGTCCCATGACTGACCTGCAGTTTATTGTTCTTTTCCTAAACTCTGGGTGCCCACTATTTTCCCACACGGGCAGTCTAGAGTTGGGGTTTTCAGTTAATCAATAGTAGGTGTAGATTCGATAGCTTTCAGCCTAGGATTTTGCAATCCTTTGTGGACGAGACCTGCTTATCTTTATGCATCGTGATTGGGAGTTCGAGCTATTGCTGGATTGGTGTTTTGAAGATGGAGTTCTTTCTTGAAGACTATATTGGAGATTTTTGTTCCGCTGTTAGTGTTGTCTTTATCTTTCCGCTGCTATCTTCTTGTATCTCTGATAGTATTGTTATCCATTGTACCATTCTATTGTATTCTGTTGTATCAGATATTGTATCAAATGTTATATATCAAATGTATATTCTGTTCTTCTGTTGCGTTGTACTTAATGTGTTATATGCTCCGGCACGACTCGAATTTCAACGTTTGAATCTGCGGCATTCAAGTACAGCGGAGTACGGATGTCGATTCTCGAACGATGGAATTTGGATCGTGACATTTTGGTATCAGAGCTAAGGTAAAACTTTAGCTCAGGAGTATAACACATTAAGTGACTAATTAGAGATAGGGTGAAGTATACCCTAGAATGAGTAATCCCTAAGATATCCATTCGAATGCCTCAGTAAATTCTCTTACTATCCACTAATAGTAAGTATGAGTGCGAGAAGAGGATGAGATAGGGGACGGGGAAATACCAGTACAAATGGTCAATACCTTGCAATAGCGGAATAACTTTCTCTATCAATCTCCTTAGATTCGATTTCGAAATTCTTTTGATTTCTTTGTATCAACTCCAGGAAGAAGTTTCGGTGTGATGGTGGTACTACGAATTGTCGTAGAAGATTCTTACTTCGTATCTTCATCAGTTCTTATCAGCTTTTCGTTTTAAGCTCTAATGAATTTGGAAATTGAAAGTTTTAAATAAATTGGAAATTTAAATTAAGTTAAAATTGGTTAATAGAATATAAAGCTAAATTTGAATTGTATCAATAAAACGATATCGATTAAAACCAAATTTGAAATTCTATTGTAATTTCTTGTGTAAACTGAAGTCCTAAGAGGGACAAATTATATATACTTAGGGGTATTCCGACCCAAATTTGAAATCCCTATCTAGTGTTTGAGAAATTGTAGAAAATTGAACCCATCTATCTATTCTCTGGGGACCCACATTTCCACGAATGATTAGTTATCCCTTCGAACTAATCAATGCCCTTGCATATTCGTAGACCAGTGGACCTGAATATCTTGTGTGATAATTGTTAGCGCCAAAATTGGTCACTGACACCCAAATCCAAGTGAAAGTACCAAACAACAATTACAGTTCACGGGTAGGATGTATGTAGAGGATATTTAATATGAAGAATAACAGAAATTAAAATGAAAGCAGTAAAGACACGGAATTTATAGTGGTTCGGCTAACTCTGGCCTACGTCCACTCCAATAATTTCTTTTTTATTGCTGTAACAATCGATTACAGTTACAAAGTGATAGGTTCGCCTTAGCCTTAGGGGATAGAAAGTTAGAGAGCAGGAGAGAGAATCCGGATCCCTTTTCTGAACCCCCACGTGCTGTATTTATAGGCAAATCCTGAGTTGTTAGGCCTTTGCGAGATTCAGGCCCACCGAGTTTATGGCTGGTCCACATATGCCGAGCCATGTAATGTCGATCCATCAATGTCGAATGTTCCATGCCGAACGAAGCGTCTGGAGGAAGAATGCCGAACGAAGTCTGATAGAATAATGCCGGACGAGGCATTTGGGTGATGCATGTCGATCGATGCTGGGGTGAGGTGTGCCGAGCGCATTTTAATGCTGAGTTTAAATGCCGAGTGGAAGATGCCGAGTGAAAGAATGCCGGACGTACTTCAATGCCGAGTACAAATGCCGAGTGGAGGATGCCGAGTGAAAGAATGCCGGACGTACTTCAATGCCGAGTACAAATGCCGAGTGAAGGATGCCGAGTGAAGGAATGCCGGACGTACATCAATGCCGAATATGCCGAACAAACTATCATGCCGAACATAACTAGGTGCCGAACACAAGCAAATGCCGAATATACTTATCATGCCGATTATACATAAATACCGGACCTATCTTCATGTCGAACATAGTTAGCATGTCGAGCATAATTAAGCGCCGAGCACGCATAAATGCCAGACATATACAAATGCCGAACATACTCTCCTTGCCCAATTTCATAACTGGTCTTCTGCCTAATCAATTTATGCCGAATGATTGCCAATGCCGAACCATATTTCCTAGACCCAATCCATAGTTGATTCATCTTTATCCAATCATATTTCCATCTCCTAAGCACGTTGCGTCATCCATCCATTCAGTCCACTGAATCCATCGTACACCAGCCTTGGCGAACGTGCAACCGGTTATGTTAATCCCGCATGTCCATGGCCTGGTAAAAAGGCGGGTTAACACTTGCCCCCCAAAACATGCCTTGCTATTGGAAGGTGTGTTTTGAATAGCCTCAAATCTGATATCCAAAGTCCACATCCTTTTTGTAACCATATCATCAAATTCACGACCTCTCCGGGCTTAATCTTGATTTTGTAGACCTTGTCGGGTCGTGTTATCCTGTTCCAGCCTTGACTTTTCCATCACGGGCTTGTATGTTCTCCGGCCTCGACTCTCCGGTCAAAGACTTTTTATATTCTCCGGCCTGGACTCTCTGGTCAAGGTCTTTTTATATTCTCCGGCCTCGACTCTCCGGTCAAGGACTTTTTATATTCTCCGGCCTGGACTCTTCGGTCAAGGACATTTTATATTCTCCGGCCTCGACTCTCCGGTCAAGGACTTTTTATATTCTCCGGCCTCGACTCTCCGGTCAAGGGCCATTTATATTCTCTGGCCTCGACTCTCCGGTCAAGGACTTTTTATATTCTCTGGCCTCGACTCTCCGGTCAAGGACTTTTTATATTCCGCCCGAGTCCATTTCTTCGCTCTCCGGCGAAGGGACTCATAACTTGTGACCATTGCCCCGTCTATCCGGTAGGGGCAGTAATTATAAAACCTGAACTGTTTATTACATTGATCCAAAACCAAATATAAAACCAGAAATCCGTATCAAAAAATCAAACATCCAAACCAGAATGGGAAACCAAGAAAAAACCAACCAAATCGGGAGTTCAATCCAAACTCCAAAGCCATACCAAAGAAAAGTAAATGTCCGAAATACGAAAGAGAGAACCAAAGTTTGCAGAAAACTAGAAAGAAAACAGAATTTCATAGACTCGAGTAGTACAGTTTTCAGTTATCTCAGAGCACGCCTAGGGACCGTCCTCAATCCCGTACGTGTATAAGTGACCTAGCCATATTACTTTGAGTTCTATTACTTATTTAAAACCATAAACCGGTTTAGTTGATAGTAAACCGGCGTTGACCAGACCCAATGCCGCCATTGCTAGAGGTAGGTGGTGGCTGCTCTTGCTCCCCTGCCGTAGTTCGATTCCTGACATACTGCTGTAGGTGACCATTCCTTACATGCTCCTCAATGATATCCCTCAAATGCCTACAGTCGTTTGTGTTGTGCCCATCCAGCTCATGGAATAGGCAATGCTTTCCCGATGTCCGTTCGTATTCTGAAGGCTCTCTCTTTACTGGCCTTCGGTACTGGAGCCGCCCTCGAGTGTCCAAGTAAATCCTTTCTAGAGTCTCAGTTAAATCTGTGTAAGAAGAAAACTTTGACTCCCTCCGAGGTTTCTTCGAAGTGCCACCATTTCCATTCGTTTTCCTTTTTCCTTTATCATCTTTACTCAGATCCTCCCCGGATGAACCTCCACCCCTCACTGCATAAGATTCAGCCTCTCTCCCTACTCTCTCAGCCTACGCATCCTCCTGTCTTAAGAACCTTTCCGCCTCATGATAGAACTCCCCGAGATCCCTCGGTGGGTCCCGTTCCAATGATATTTTGAAATCCGACTTATCCGCGATTCCCGAGACGGCTGCCATCAAAACCATTGACGGATCGGGTCGATCCACTGAGGCTACCGCTGCGTTGAATCTGGTTAAGAAGTCCCTGAGCGATTCCCCTTTCCATTGTTTCATAGATGTCAGAGTCATCACGTTCTTGGGTCTAACTATATGGACCCGAAACTGTCTCATAAACCTCTCAATTAGCTCCGTCCATGTGCCGATAGAACCATTCTCCAGCTGTCTAAACCACATAGCTGTGATATCTGTCAAATACAATAGGAAGCATCTAGCCATGACCTCATCCGATGCCCCCAATACCTCCATATGCCTTATGTATTTCGTCAGATGAACCGTTGGTTCCGCCTTCCCATTATACATTTCCAAATTTGGTAGCTTAAATTCGGGTGGGTTCCTAGCTTGCCTGATAGTAGGAGTAAAGGGACTCCTATTTACATCCTCCAAGTCTCTATTTACCAATCCACCTCTCATAGCCCGTCTATCCATCTCCGCTAGTCTGTCGTTGCCCCCAAGATGTAATCCTTGTCCATCGCCTCTGGTCTGCCTCCCGAGTTTATGAGGGAATTCTGGCACATACTCCTCATCTCGCACTCCTGCACTCCTGTTGGTGTCGGGTTGCACAACATCGTCTGGTATCCCTCCATGGGTTGGTCCAACATTTCCTGGTGGTATGCCCCCAAGTCTAGATCTATCTGGATTGATAGCTGTTTGCTGATTGGGGGTTGCCCCCCGCCGAGCTATTCCCTCTGCTTGCTGGTTGAGTGCTTCTGATCCAGCTCCACGGATCTGAGCTCCTGCATTTTCTGTTTGTGCAAATTGTCTGAGAAGAGTCTGCATCATCTCCTCTTGTCTTTTCATCATCGCCTCCATTTCCTCTCTAGTGATGTAAATGGATGCTCCACCTGCTCCATCTCCAGAGGAAGCCTCTTGACTTCCCTCCTGATTGCTCCTTTCCATTACTTGTTTCCTTGCTGATGGTCTAGCCATTGCTCTTTTAAATCCAAGTTTCTAGCTCCAAAATTCCCGAGTTCAGTTCTCAGTGAAAGCACCAAAATGTTAGCGCCAAAATTGGTCACTAACACCCAAATCCAAGTGAAAGTACCAAACAACAATCACAGTTCACGGGTAGGATGTATGTAGAGGATATTTAATATGAAGAATAATAGAAATTAAAATGAAAGCGGTAAAGACACGGAATTTATAGTGGTTCGGCTAACTCTGGCCTACGTCCACTCCAATAATTTCTTTTTTATTGCTGTAACAATCGATTACAGTTACAAAGTGATAGGTTAGCCTTAGCCTTAGGGGATAGAAAGTTAGAGAGCAGGAGAGAGAATCCGGATCCCTTTTCTGAACCCCCACATGCTGTATTTATAGGCAAATCCTGAATTATTGGGCCTTTGCGTGATTCAGGCCCACCGAATTTATGGCTAGTCCACATATGCCGAGCCATGTAATGTCGATACATCAATGCCGAACGTTCCATGCCGAACGAAGCGTCTGGAGGAAGAATGCCGAACGAAGTCTGATAGAATAATGCCGGACGAGGCATTTGGGTGATGCATGCCGATCGATGCTGGGGTGAGGTGTGCCGAGCGCATTTTAATGCCGAGTTCAATTGCCGAGTAGAATATGCCGAGTGAAAGAATGCCGACGTACTTCAATGCCGAGTACAAATGCCGAGTGGAGGATGCCGAGTGAAAGAATGCCAGACGTACTTCAATGCCGAGTACAAATGCCGAGTGAAGGATGCCGAATGAAGGAATGCCGGACGTACATCAATGCCGAATATGCCGAACAAACTATCATGCCGAACATAACTAGGTGCCGAACACAAGCAAATGCCGAATATACTTATCATGCCGATCATACATAAATACCGACCTTTCTTCATGTCGAACATAGTTAGCATGCCGAGCATAATTAAGCGCCGAGCACACATAAATGCCGGACATATACAAATGCCGAACATACTCTCCTTGCCCAATTTCATAACTGGTCTTCTGCCTAATAAATTTATGCCGAATGATTGCTAGTGCCGAACCATATTTCCTAGACCCAAACCATAGTTGATTCATCTTTATCCAATCGTATTTCCATCTCCTAAGCACGTTGCGTCATCCATCCATTTAGTCGACTGAATCCATCGTACACCAGCCTTGGCGAACGTGCAACCGATTATGTTAATCCCGCATGTCCATGGCCTGGTAAAAAGGCAGGTTAACAATAATTGTATGAGTTTGTTCTCATATTGTTGATATCATGATTTGATAAACCAAATGCAGAATAAATATTTCGATATGATTTGATCAATTGTTTCTTTATCTATCGTCTTTTCTTTCTCGTCTCTCTTGCAAATTTCGGGGATGAAATTTTTTTAAGGGGGAATCTGTAACATTCCTGGGAATTTATTAAGTTTAATTTGGCAACTAAATTTATTTTTGAAAATAAATTGTTCATTAATTAGAGATTTCTAGGATAAATGAATAATTTTTGATTATAAATAGAAATTTAATTAGAAATTTAAGTGTAAGTATCTTACACATAAATACTGGATTTAGGAAAAATAAGATGTATATTTATATAAATGAATTATAAATAGGAATTTGAGATTTATAAGATTTCAAAATAAAATGCATTAAAAATAAAGTAGAATTGAAAAACTTTAAAAAGCTAATGATAGTTTGTTTTCTAAAATATTAAATATATGTGGGAAACGTAAAAAAATTCGAAAGATTATTTTTAAAGATTTTATTATCTTATATAAATAAATATGATTATTGTTAATATGAAATTTAAATTTTTAAAACCCTTCTTTTCTTTTATAAAATTGTACAAAAAATAAATAAATAATAAAATAATGTATGAATGAAAATTGTAAAAATATATATATGTATATAAACATGTTGAACAAAAATTAAATGTAAGAAAATAATTGGAATAAAATTTTCTTGTGTAAACATAAATATAAACATGAAGGAAAATGTAAACAATTTTGAAATAAAGACATATGTATACATGTATATACCAATGAATAAAAGTTATGTTTATTTATAAAAGAATATGATATAAAATTTATTTTTAAAAATCTTTTATCTTTGAAAATTACAAATGTAAACATACCTTTAGATCTTACATACACACACACACACACACACACACACAAAATGACATCATTACTTTTTTTTAAATATTGAAATTTAAAATTACAAGAAACTATGCATCTCCCCATAAGTAATCATATCACATCTTGGAAAATCTAAACGAAATAGTAGAAAAGAGATTTGCCTCACACATTTCAACATCATAAAGCTGAACCTGTTTCAGTCCATATTCATCAAGCTCATCTTGTCTCAATTCGAAATGGAAAGCACAGTTTAAATAAAAAAAAAATGAAAACACATAGCAGGTCAAAGCCTTCAACCTGGGAGATCAATTTAATCTTCAACCTGAGACAAGTATCAGCAGCTTGAAATCAAAGCATCCCAATATAAAAGTCTGTTTCAAGTGCAACCTGGTAATACTCAAGCTGAAAAAAAAAATCACCTCAAACTCAAAAGCTTCGGATCATCTTCCAGTTTGCCAGTTCAAACAAAACAAAGTATTCAAGAGCAACAGATCTGAAAGCAAACTAAAAAGAAATCTCAAGCCAAAGATTTAAATCAAAGTCTAGGGATTCATACTGCAACTAGGAAACTCAAAAACATCAAGGCAAGTAATGTTTTCTTTAAAAAAAATATAAAAAAATTGAGTTTGTTAAACATTAAGGAAATAAGGATTTAAACCACTGAAACCAACAATTATTTCCAGCAAAGTTTAAAAACAAATCAAATGCAAAGGTTCAACTTAATGTTGATATCAAGTATCAGATCAAAGATAAAGGTTTTCAAAATCAGAATGCTCGGTTTCAAAGCCACTGATCAAAAGTTCAAATCCAAGTTCCATTCCTGGCTCTGCTTTTAAACCATTCACTGTGAGCAATCCTTCATCCTCTTTTATCCGATGCTTATATATAAAACTCTGTTGTTAATTGCTTCTTTGTTTTCATGCTTGTGAGCAAATTTTTCCACCCTGTTATATGTTGTTGTTTGTGACAAAATCATCCATGTCTTCATTCATGATTTTGTGTGGTAGGATAATTAATGCATGCCTGTGTCTATGTAGATATCCAACTCTGTTACATTTTACAGTTTCAAAAACACAACTGTGAGCAAAATTTCTAAAACTAAAAGCTTGAATCTGTTTTGATGATGCTTGAAATGATGTTACTGTGATATGTTTGAGTGTTTTCTGGAATATAATTGAATGGCTTTGGGTGTATGAATGTAGATGTCTGTATGTGAATATACCTTGTCCCTGTTGTAACTACAGTTTAGAAACAACAACAAAAAAAAATCCATATCTCTCAATATAAACTATATTAAACTATGATTCCTGAAGAGAAATTGCTTGAAAACAAGGCAACATTAATTTTAAAAATGATATCACAATTTTAAATTCAGTGATTATTTCAAAAATAGTAAATTACAGTAAGAAAATGACCTGAGTCCTCTCTGTTCATAGTTCCTAGGACTTAAGTTTTGATCTAAATTTAAAACCTCTTGAATTTGTCGCTGTTTAAACTCAAGATTCAAATCAAACAAGTTTGTTCCATCACCTACTTTAGTTTAAAGTTATACTTAAGTTAAAATGACTTTAGATTATCACTGGAAAACTAAACTTACAGCTAAAATATACATCTCTTTTTATATAACAGGGTTTGTAAATCTGTTCAAAAATCTATACCACTCGAAAGAATCAATATCATGCTTCGGTATTTAAAGAAAACTTGTTTGTACTTACCAAATCCATATTTTAAAAATGATCCCAAGATTTTTTTATTCAAAAAAATATTCAAAAAAATATGGAGTTACAGTAACATATATGCAAAACATGAAAGGCAGAACATGAAAGGCACTCAATTGCTTGCATTTACAAAGCACTTATTGGAGAAACAGGTAACTCTGAATTTAGATGGTATTCAAGAGTGTGGAATAGCTTTACGTCTCATAGCCTCAATTTCTCCTTGTGGAAGACTCTCAGAAATGCTTTGATGACAAAGGTGAAATTATGTAGTAGAGGGTTTACTGTGGACTTGAGGTGTGTTTTCTGCAATATTGTTGCTGAAGATACTGACCACCTGTTTTTTGGCTGTGGTTTTACATCAAAAATTTGGAAAGCTTGTCTCAATAGTGCTGGCTACAATGATACCATACTGCATGGTGATGCTGAGTGGAATAGGTTGTTCAGGAAGACTAGGTGGATGACTTCAACAACCTTGTGGCATTTGTTAATATTGAAGGTGTACGTGAATGCAATTTGGGCAGAGAGAAATGCAAGGGAATTTGAAAACAGTAGGAAGTCTGCTACTGCCTTAATCAGTGTTATTACTGCTAAGGTTAGGGAGAAGGCTTCACATCAATCTGCGTATGATACTATGGATTAAGGGGTTGGTGTATGTACTTGTGTTCTTGCTTGTTTGTCTTGTGTTTTTCTTTCAATTCTAAGTTGTATCTCTGTGTTTGTTGGAGCAGTTTGGCCTGCTCTGTTTTGTTTACTGTTTGTGTGTTTAATAAACATGGTTAGGGTCCATTCAACCCTCCTTGCCGTTCAAAAAAAAAAACATATATGCAAAACAGGAAAAACCAATTATCAAGAATTCAGAATTGGATTTCATAATTTTATTTGGAGTATAAAATGATGATTTTAGGTGACAAATTCATGATTTTTAGGATATGGGATATCGAGATAAATTGAGTTGAACGGAAAACTTACTTTTGTTAAATTCTGGTGATTGGGTTGTTGATTCATCTCTTGATTGGAACTGAAGCTCGCTGGATGATCGTAGATTTAGGGAAAAATACTAAGAAGATTTATCAAATCATTGTGGAGCTGAGCAAAGTGGATTTGGGTCGGCAACCCTAGTTTTACTGGGTTGAACATTTCATTTTTTTTCTTTTTCCTCAAGCGATCGAGTGCTACCGCACCTGGGAGGATCGGTGCACTGAACTTTGGCGAAGGTTTGGATGCAGTGGTGGGGCGTCAGATCGAAGGTGGTGGTGATGCGTGACGTTTTTTGTTCGATGAGTTTCATCTGGTCAGGTCTCAAACTTTAGATTTTGATTGATGGTTTTTCCGCGACTTTGGGTAGTCGCGAGGATCGAAAGCATTGTTGTTGACTTGCTGGTGATCACGACAGTAATCGGAGGCGATCGTAGTCAGTGTACACATGCACGCGTGGGATCGTGTATCTGGGTTGTTGAAGTTGGGGAAGAAGGTGTCATCTCGGGGTTGTCTCGAAGTAAATAAGGCTTTGGCTCGGGGAAAACTTTCTTTGGCTCGTGTTCGATATCGAGGCGTTGCGTGAGTTAAATCTGTGTATCAGGTTTTGACAAAAAAAAGAGGGAGGCTCGAAGCTAACTCCGGGGAAAGTGGTACCTGGCTCGGGTAAGAACTCGAGCCTTCTCGGGGTTGAAGTTTTCACCGTTCAAAATTTAAAAATAAAACAAGCTTTTATCCAAATTTAATTAAATCAAGCTGAAACTTTTTCCGATCCATCCTGGGGGAAAAATAAATGTTTTGACTTAGTTGTGGGATCAAGTTTGGAGTAATTATTTTAAATCTAATTGAGTTCAAGTTTAATTAAGAAATTAAATAAATTTAAAAGAAGGAGGAAATGATGAGGTTTAAAAATTTGTTGCTCGACTTTAAAGTCTCAAGTTGATTTATGAAAAAAATATACATTGTTTCAAAGAGTAAAGATTTAAGGATTAAATGTTGTAAAGTAATTGATTTAAAGAGATAATCACTTTTTGGTTGTAACGGCCCATAAAATTTTAATAAATTTTAATTGGTTTTATAACATATTTAATTGAATTTTTGAGAAATTTTAATGATAATAATTTTGAAATAAAAATTTATTATTTGGATTACATCCAATAAAACATAGCAGATTTTAAATTTTCAATTTATTTTATCAAAGTTTATTTCATTGTGAAATTCTATTAAATTCAAGCTAGCTAATAATTGCTGATAATAAATTTATTTTCAAACCTGGATATTTTTCTATAGAAAAATTCTAAATCCTTTTCTGAGTAAGACATCATCTTTCGTTTTTCCAAATTCGGACGTCTACTGCTCCGTTTACCTTATTTCTGGCAAATTAGCAGTTTTTTTGGTACCGATCATCGACTTTTGATCGGATGATCGTACCACTGATATCTGTATACCGTTGTGATCGTCTCGTCGTGCTGATCTCAATAGTATACTTATTTATTTATTTTGAGGTCCGATACGCGACGAAACCAATAAGCTGTTCATGTAACGGTACACTAAATTGTGACTTTACTTCTTTCTTCCGTTTCAAAATTTGAAACGTCATGTCCAATCAAGCTATTAATTGCTGTAATTGTTTTTTTTGAAATAATGTGTAGCTGTTACTTTTTCTACCCTTCAAATTTTAATTGTTTTAATAATTTATTTGCACAATTCAAGGGCCATCTGTTACCACTTTCATCTTTTCCATTTATTGTACAGTGGTCTCTTTCTCTACCATCTTTCGTACTGTTCTTTTCCAATTGTTGTATATTTTAGCTGAGGCTATTCCACTTTTTCATTTTGAACACCAGCCTACAAATTCCTTTTTCTCCTCCTCCTCACATTCTTTCTTCTGTACACAGTAAGCTCTCCTCTCTTATCCACCTTACTTTCTCAAATTCTTCTCCTCCCTCTTATAAAAAATAAAAATAAAAGCAAACACACAGCTTTCATATCTTCTCCCGGTTGTAACTCGTCATTTCCCCATGGCCTCACCCATCCCCAGATCTTCCGTGCCCGTCCCCTTCATCACTGCCTACCGAGCCTCTCTTTCCTTCCTCTGCCTGAAACCGTGGCTTTCCCCTTGAACCAAGCTTCCATTACCAAGCGCAGTTGCCCGCCGTGCTCCCTACCATTTTCGCCTCTACCCCTTTTATCTGCTCGCCGAGACAGCCGAGAGACCATCAACTCAGCCCCTATCCGCTTTTACTCCTCCACCACTTGAACCGTCCTCGCCCATGTTGGTCGCGCCACCACCCGAGTCTCACCTCAGCCAAGCAACGCCTTCGACCCAAACCTTCATCGGCATAGAAACCATCCCGACCACCGCCATTCCTTCTCCCCTCCTTTGCTTGAAACCGTAAGTGTACATATAGGGTTTTGTATATATATATTTGCTATTTTACATATATATTCGTTTATCTAAGAAATGATTTTTGATAAGTTATGTTTAAAGAAGGATGTATGCAAATATTTTACTTCTTAAGTTTGGTTTATACATAATCTACTGTTGTATGGGTATGTCTATATCACCTAGTTTTTAGATGTAAGCTTATGCAAAGTTTATATTTATACGGTCAGTTATATATATGTTGTTTCGGAAGTGGATATGGATGCCAGTTTATGATTGTTTAATTTTATGAATACATTAGTTACACGTTATATTGGTCTATCACATAAATAATATTATATAAACTTTACTATTTTATAAGTTGTATTTTGATTTGGAAGGGAGGTTTCATGTGGTTACTTAAGACATGTTACAATTTATATGCATCATGCTACAAAGGAATTTACGTTTGTAGGGCAGTTTGTATAATGGGTTTGTAAAGTTGTTTATGACTTTCTGTCACATGTATGCTCATAACCGCCTGTAAATATATATATGTATATATTTTTTAGTTTTATATGATTTGCAAAATGCATTGTATTCAAATCTGTTTTGCAGTTTTAAGTGTATATGTATAAACATTTCATGCATATTTTCTGTTGCCCAGTTTCAGAGTCTGCATATAAAATTTTATTAATATATATATGTCTCTATAGTTTATAAGATCTATTGCTTTATGACCGCATTGATAGTAGTTATGTATGATTGTTTGTTGAATATATTAAGTAGTTGGTATAAACTGAGATGTTGGTTAGTAAATAATAAAAAGGAGTGTATATATGTCTTGGATTAATATAATATGCAAGTATTTGTTTCAATTTGATGTATATATGATGATTAATTTCATTTAGTTGTTTTAAATTAAATTATTGATAGCATAGGAAATTGGTTTTATATACATAGACGTTATTTTATATTAAAGTTAAATTTTTGACTTGAAAATAAATATGTATGTTTTAATTTAAAGTACATTTAAATTTAGAATACGGTTTTATAAATATAGTTATATATATTCACAAGTTTACCTATATCAATTTTCTTCGTCAATCCAGCCGATTTGATTTCGTCTATTTCTATTTATCAGCTTTGTTCGTCAATTCGTGCCCATTTCGCTCTACTTTGGAATTCATGTTCGGAGTTCGTAACTCATCTTATTCTCGTTCGTCTCTAGCCTCGAAAGGTGAGCAATCACTCACGATTAACGTTCTTCTATTAGTTAAATTTAATTTCAATTGAAACGACAATTGAAATATGAGGCTCTAGTGATTTAAATTGTTATATATGCTATTAACTATAACTGTTCACTTATGGGATATGACACCATATCCTATTGTTTATATTTATTTTGATGATATATGCCTGTTGTTATTATTATTTTTATATCTGTTATCACTCTGCAAGTTCCCTGTTAGTATAGAAATCATTATGGGTTGAAATGATACATACCCGAACGGACTTTAGAATAGGAGAAAATCGTTATGGGTTGAAATGATAAACCCAAGCGATTTTCATTTAATTGAATTTGGGATTACGGGTTGAAATGATATCCACCCGTATATATTTAGTGTACGGGTTGAAATGATAAATATCCGTAGCACTTGACTATATGATAGGAAATATATACAGACACCGTTGGTCCATACAAATATTTTGAAAATAAATTTCTACAGTTGAAACGAAATATATGGGATTTAATAAATATTGGTTCTTAAAATATTATATATATATATAAATGGAAATTTTATATATAGATTTAATAATAATATTATTGAGAATGATTTAATCCATATAATATGTTTGAGTATTATTTAAGATTTATATTTTTGAAAATTTACCGTTGTAAAAGTTGAATAATTAAGATTGTGAGATAAATTTGGGTTTATTAAAATGGTTTTTAAATAAGGACTTATTTAATTAAATTGATTTGAAATTATTGAATGGAAAATTTTAAAGGTATGATTTCGTAACTGGATTTTTGATTTAAGGGATTTAATGAATATTTCACGTTTAATAAAATTAAAGAAAATATTGAGTAAAATGTAATTTAAGGTTACTTAAATGATATTGAATCAAATAAGGGAGTATTTCAAGACTAAATAATAATGAGGTTAAATCGTGATCTATATGAAACTGTTATATAGAACATTTAAATATTAAAGCCTTGAACTATATTGGAATTTAAATGACTTATGTTGAGATTCGGATCTGTATTTGAAATCAACGTAGTTGAATTTTGTTATTTAGAAACTAAATTGAATTAAAGTGAAATTTAGGTTGAACCAAATTTGAATTTATTATTTAGAAAACTAAATCGAACAACAATTTAGTTTGAAACGTTGAGTACTTAAAGTTTTGAAATATATTGAAATATAAAAGGATATTTGGTGATTACAAATCCGAATTTGAGATCGATAAAATTGATGTGGTTATTTTAGGAATTGAGTTGAATTTAAATTGATAAATCGAAATTGAACATAATTTGAATGGGAAGGTCGGGTTGATGTTGAAACGATTTGTTAAGTTGAGGGAATTGAAAACACGTTACTTTATAAATTATTTAATATATATAAATACTATTTTTGGAAATATGGAGATATTTGAAGTGAAATGATATTTGATTTTGATGTATAAATTAAGATGAAAGAACCACGGTGTTATAGTGTATATTTCTACCATGTAGATAGTTCCATGGACCCTTAGAGGATGGTTCTTCCAAACATCCTTTAAGTTATTTGTATTTCAGTTGATATTTCACTTGAGTTGGATTTATTGATATAAGAATGTTAATCCTGACTCGAGTGTTTTGTGTTTTGCTTTACGCTCGGGTCAGGCTGAGTGATACAACATTTGAGACTCACCTTCGAAGTTGGAGCCTTGCTTTAAGATCCAGCTATCTATCCTTTCAGTCATCCTGTTGATTTGTTCAGAGAAGTCATCTGCGCATACTGGAAACTTCACTACATCTAAGATATTCAGTTGTATTTTATTTCTAACTCCAATGTATATAGTAGCTTCGTGAACTACTATTCTTTATCTATTCCGCTGCATTATATTACTCTGTGTTTGTGATCTGTGATGATTTATTTACTATATATGTTAAGTTTTGCCAAATTTTAATTAACAATTCGGTATTTTGAATTATTCAAGTCGGACATGTATGGTTTTATTGTCGATTTGAATGGTCCAAAATAGCGGGTCGTTACAGTTGGTATCAGAGTTTTGGCTCTAGGCAAACCTTAGCATATATGGTAAATTTATATACAGAATCACTTTCTCTCGAGTCGAATCTCTTCCTTTCTGACTCGATTTCCTTTGAATTTTGGAATGTCCCTCGGTTCCAAAATTCATTCTTGTCTCTCTCTATTTATATTCTTTTGATTCTGGAGTATCCAATAACTCCACTAAATGATTTGTAAAGGGGGATGAAAACTCCTTTTCAATTGGCGTCGATTCACCGAAGAATTTTGTATCCTCAGTTTAGATGCTACTATCTCCTGTTATTCCAAAATTCTATCTCTAGCGATCGAATGTCGATTTGCCTTAGAATTCTGCATCCATCATATTGCTAAATGCACGATTAACCCGATTAAGGTCGCCCGTGATTTATAGAAGTATATCCATCTCCTATTTTGTAATTTAATCATCTTCGATCGAGTCTATCTTCGAATCAGGATTCTATTGGTTAGAGTCTTCTAATTTAAATCTCTACCTTTGTTTTGAAATCCATTCTTAAATCACCCTTTGAAAAATCGAGTATATTGTATTTTTGAAATTGTTTTGTACCGAAATTATCATTTTGATAACTATGATTTTATTCTATATATAAAAAGAAATTGTTTTCGATAAGGATTATATACCTATATATAAAACAAATAAGAAATGTTATTATATATATATATAAAAGTTTTAAAGATTTAAAAATTCGAAAGCTTGTAAGAAATTGATTTATATAAAAATGATTTACAACTGAAGGGTTAAATTTGAAATTCGAGAATTGAATTCCGGTTTTGAAATTGGATTTAAGATTTTGGAAAATATATAAAAATAATACGATTTAAAGGTATTTTTTCGAATAAGAAATGTTTCAAATGAGTTCAAATGAGTTCCAATAATTTTGAAAAAATTTAAAAGAAGTTTTCAAGAAAATAGAAGTCCAGAACTCACGTATGTCGCTGGAAAATAATTTCGGTGATGAGTGCACGCATCATCGACATTGATTTTCGAGTTTCAGAGTGGGGGAGAGGCCACTTTAATAGCTTCGCTATGCAAGTGATTTTGTAAAACCGTTTTTGATTTCAAATTCCGAAGTATAATTTGATATTTTTGAAAGAAATATGTATATATTGAAATGATTTAAAGTGTTGGTGTTCGATCCTCGAGTTTTTGATTTGACTTAGAATAACTTTATTTATAAAAAAATGATTTCCAACTTTGGATTCGAAATTTGATTTCACCGACTATTTTGAAGGTTCGAGCACTTCCAAATCAAGGTTTAAAAGTTTAAAGCTAAGAAATTTCGAAAAGTATAAAATATTTGATAAAGCATATAGGTTGAGTTTTGTATGAAACCTTTTGTTAAGTAAATGAATATGACTATTTTGAATTATACTAATATGGAATTTAGTTTTGAAATGTATTGAAAAAAAATTAGTTTTAAATAATGGTTTCAAAAAGGTAATTGGATATTTCAAATAGAAATAAATAGTTTAAAGGTTTTTTTTTTAAAAAGGGATAATTATAAATTTGGAAACCATTTTTAAGTATAATTGATTTTGAGAAAATATTTGGTTTTGAAAATTAAATTGAAATTAAAAACTAGTACTCTTATGGAGACTTTGGAAATGAATTTGTTTGACTTGAATTATTTTAATTTAGAAACTGGGATAATTTTCTAAACCTATTATTTTGGGAACTTTGAAATTTAGATACTTAATTTGGAAGAAAATCTGGTGAAATCATATATGATTTGGAAACTGAATGGATATTGAATGATTTGAAATTGAGAACCTTATATTATTAAGCACTTGATTTGGGAGTGGTCGAACTTATATAAATTGGATTTGTAAAAGTATGAAATTGATTTGAAATCCATTGATTTGAAGGTACTCAATTTGGAAAGATATTTTATATAATCGAAGTCTATATAAGTATGATTTGATCTACTATTGATTTGGAGAGTATTCGATTTGGGAAAAATGGAATCCTATATATATGGACTTTATATAAGTACGATATTTGAAAGTGATTTGAAAAGGTACTATATGATATATATTTTCGAAGTAAAGATATGGAAAGTGCCTTCTGCTTGATATCCGCTTTGTGGCCACATCGTGGGTTCATTCTATCGATATTATTCTTTTTGATGTTCGGTTTTCCGGATGTAATACTCGAGTGTTCCCACCGTGGCGTAACCCATGGTTTTTTTTTTCTCTCGTGAATGCATAGCGCAATTGCCTGGCTGAGTCTTGCCTAGGGGTACGGATTGTTTCCTGGGGGATCCAGGCGTAACCATTGTGTAACCTGCAATCTGTGTAGGTCGCGAATAGTAGCGCAAGTGCCTGGCTGAGTCTTGCCTAGGGGTACGGATTGTTTCCTGGGGGATCCAGGCGTAACCATTGTGTATCCTGCACTCTACTAGTCATCATGGCGTAACTCGCAGGGCTGAGAAAGCTTACAGATATGGATTGTTTCCTGGGGGACCCAGGCGTAACCATTGTGTATCAACGAACCATGATCGGACAAAGGTTTTGGTTTGGTTGTTTGTTTGGATTGTACTTTCCATATCTGTTTTTAAAAGGTTTTTCAAGTATTTTCACTGGGTGTTGAAACAAGTCTACTAAGTGCTTGAAGAATTCTAGCTTTGCGCCTGATCAATGCATGGCCACAGTCTGCACGAACGAGGATAAACTTGTTGAAACATCGAGTTATAAAAGTATTTTCGAAAGGAAAATTTATTTCGATATAATAGTACTTTATTATAAAAGTATTATTATAAAGGTATTTATTATAAAAGTATTTTTCCCAACAAAGGAATTTTGGATTAATATTTGAAATTTAAATTCTTATGGTTCTAGATTAATTATTCATGCCCGATACTATTCCTTGCATCTACCTTATCTGCTCAGTTTAGTTATTCACCTATATTCTGTTTCCTGAGTCTACCTACCTTCCTTTCCTTTTTGAATTTTTTTTTAAATATTGCTTATTTGTATACTACATTGTTTAATAGGAAATTTTAGTGTTATAAATATTTTGAAGTTATTAATTTAATAAAACATATTTAAAGTAAATGATTTATAATAATGTTTGAAAAGTATATAAAGACAAATTTATAAATTTATGAATTAGGGGTTTAATGTTTTCAATAACTTCCTTGTAAATATAACTAAAGATGCAAATAATTGTTTCCAAATAGCTTTCATATATAAAGGTGTTATTTAAACATATTTAATTCCAATGAGTTTTGAAACTTAAAGTATTAAAGATAACTGAATTGCAAATGTATATTTCAAGAAAAAAATTATATAGTTTTAAAAATTAATTGTTTATCTTGTCTTTCAATCTATTTTCTTTCTGGTTGTTTTATTCTCCTGCCTCCTTCCTTTTTGGGGACGAAAAGTTTTGAGTGGGGGAGAGTGTAACGGCCCATAAAATTTTAATAAATTTTAATTGGTTTTATAACATATTTAATTGAATTTTTGAGAAATTTTAATGATAATAATTTTGAAATAAAAATTTATTATTTGGATTACGTCCAATAAAATATAGCAGATTTTAAATTTTAAATTTATTTTATCAAAGTTTATTTCATTGTGAAATTCTATTAAATTCAAGCTAGCTAATAATTGCTGATAATAAATTTATTTTCAAACCTGGATATTTTTCTATAGAAAATTTCTAAATCTTTTCTGAGTAAGACTTCATCTTTCGTTTTTCCAAATGCGGACGTCTACTGCTCCGTTTACCTTATTTCTGACAAATTAGCAGTATTTTTTGGTACCGATCATCGACTTTTGATCGGATGATCGTACCACTGATATCTGTATACCGTTGTGATCGTCTCGTTGTGCTGATCTCAATAGTATATTTATTTATTTATTTTGAGGTCCGATACGCGACGGAACCAATAAGCTGTTCATGTAACGGTACCCTAAATTGTGACTTTACTTCTTTCTTCCGTTTCAAAATTTGAAACGTCATGTCCAATCAAGCTATTAATTGCTGTAATTGTTTTTTTGAAATAATGTGTAGCTGTTACTTTTTCTACCGTTCAAATTTTAATTGTTTTAATAATTTATTTTCATAATTCAAGGGCCAACTGTTTCCACTTTCATCTTTTCCATTTATTGTACAGTGGTCTCTTTCTCTGCCTTCTTTCGTACTGTTCTTTTCCAATTGTTGTATATTTTAGCTGAGGCTATTCCACTTTTTCATTTTGAACACCAGCCTACCAAATTCCTTTTTCTCTTCCTCCTCACATTCTTTCTTCTGTACACAGTAAGCTCTCCTCTCTTATCCACCTTACTTTCTCAAATTCTTCTCCTCCCTCTTATAAAAAATAAAAATAAAAGCAAACACACAGCTTGCATATCTTCTCCCGGTTGTAACTCGTCATTTCCCCACGGCCTCACCCATCCCCAGATCTTCCGTGCCCGTCCCCTTCATCACCGCCTACCGAGCCTCTCTTTCCTTCCTCTGCCTGAAACCGTGGCTTTCCCCTTGAACCAAGCTTCTATTACCAAGCGCAGTTGCCCGCCGTGCTCCCTACCAGTTTCGCCTCTACCCCTTTTATCTGCTCGCCGAGACAGCCGAGAGACCATCAACTCAGCCCATATCCGCTTTTACTCCTCCACCACTTGAACCGTCCTTGCTCATGTTGGTCGCGCCACCACCCGAGTATCACCTCAGCCAAGCAACGCCTTCGACCCAAACCTTCATCAGCATAGACAACATCCCGACCACCGCCATTCCTTCTCCCATCCTTTGCTTGAAACCGTAAGTGTACATATAGGGTTTTGTATATATATACTTGCTATTTTACATATATATTCGTTTATCTAAGAAATGATTTTTGATAAGTTATGTTTAAAGAAGGATGTATGCATATATTTTACTTATTAAGTTTGGTTTATACATAATCTACTGTTTTATGGGTATGTCTATATCACCTAGTTTTTAGATGTAAGCTTATGCAAAGTTTATATTTATACGGTCAGTTATATATATGTTGTTTCGGAAGTGGATATGGATGCCAGTTTATGATTGTTTAATTTTATGAATACATTAGTTACACGTTATATTGGTCTATCACATAAATAATATTATATAAACTTTACTATTTTATAAGTTGTATTTTGATTTGGAAGGGAGGTTTCATGTGGTTACTTAAGATATGTTACAATTTATATGCATCATGCTACAAAGGAATTTACGTTTGTAGGGCAGTTTGTATAATGGGTTTGTAAAGTTGTTTATAACTTTCTGTCACATGTATGCACTTAACCGCCTGTAAATATATATATATATGTATATATTTTTTAGTTTTATATGATTTGCAAAATGCATTGTATTCAAATCTGTTTTGCAGTTTTAAGTGTATATGTATAAACATTTCATGCATATTTTCTGTTGCCCTGTTTCGGAGTCTGCATATAAAATTTTATTAGTATATATATGTCTCTATAGTTTATAAGATCTATTGCTTTATGACCGCATTGATAGTAGTTATGTATGATTGTTTGTTGAATATATTAAGTAGTTGGTATAAACTGAGATGTTGGTTAGTAAATAATAAAAAGGAGTGTATATATGTCTTGGGTTAATATAATATGCAAGTTGTTTCAATTTGATGTATATAAGATGATTAATTTCATTTAGTTGTTTTAAATTAAATTATTGATAGCATAGGAAATTGGTTTTATGTACATAGACGTTATTTTATATTAAAGTTAAATTTTTGACTTGAAAATAAATATGTATGTTTTAATTTAAAATACATTTAAATTTAGAATACGGTTTTATAAATATAGTTATATATATTCACAAGTTTACCTATATCAATTTTCTTCGTCAATCCAGCCGATTTGATTTCGTCTATTTCTATTTATCAGCTTTGTTCGTCAATTCGTGCCTATTTCGCTCTACTTTGGAATTCATGTTCGGAGTTCGTAACTCATCTTATTCTCGTTCGTCTCTAGCCTCGAAAGGTGAGCAATCACTCACGATTAACGTTTTTCTATTTATTAAATTTAATTTCAATTGAAACGACAATTGAAATATGAGGCTCTAGTGATTTAAATTATTATATATGCTATTATCTATAACTGTTCACTTATGGGATATGACACCATATCCTATTGTTTATATTTATTTTGATGATATATGCCTGTTGTTATTATTATTTTTATATCTGTTATCACTCTGCAAGTTCCCTGTTAGTATAGAAATCATTATGGGTTGAAATGATACATACCCGAACGGACTTTAGAATAGGAGAAAATCGTTATGGGTTGAAATGATAAACCCAAGCGATTTTCATTTAATTGAATTTGGGATTACGGGTTGAAATGATATCCACCCGTATATATTTATTGTACGGGTTGAAATGATAAATATCCGTAGCACTTGACTATATGATAGGAAATATATACAGACACCGTTGGTCCATATAAATATTTTGAAAATAAATTTCTACAGTTGAAACGAAATATATGGGATTTAATAAATATTGGTTCTTAAAATATTTTATATATATATATATATATAAATGGAAATTTTATATATAGATTTTATAATAATATTATTGAGAATGATTTAATCCATATAATATGTTTGAGTATTATTTAAGATTTATATTTTTGAAAATTTACCGTTGTAAAAGTTGAATAATTAAGATTGTGAGATAAATTTGGTTTTATTAAAATGGTTTTTAAATAAGGATTTATTTAATTAAATCGATTTGAAATTATTGAATGGAAAATTTTAAAGGTATGATTTCGTAACTGGATTTTTGATTTAAGGGATTTAATGAATATTTCACGTTTAATAAAATTGAAGAAAATATTGAGTAAAATGTAATTTAAGGTTACTTAAATGATATTGAATCAAATAAGGGAGTATTTCAAGACTAAATAACAATGAGGTTAAATCGTGATCTATATGAAACTGTTATATAGAACATTTAAATAATAAAGCCTTGAACTATATTGGAATTTAAATGACTTATGTTGAGATTCAGATCTGTATTTGAAATCAACGTAGTTGAATTTTGTTATTTAGAAACTAAATTGAATTAAAGTGAAATTTAGGTTGAACCAAATTTGAATTTATTATTTAGAAAACTAAATCGAACAAAAATTTAGTTTGAAACGTTGAGTACTTAAAGTTTTGAAATATATTGAAATATAAAAGGATATTTGGTGATTACAAATCCGAATTTGAATTCAGTATTTGAAATTGAATTCTATGATTTGGAAATCATGGTTTAAAAAGGTTATTCAACTTATAAATGTGTTTATATGGGTTTTTAAACCATTTTTAAAAGTGTTGGTTTGGGAATTTAAATTTAACCCAAAGATTTAACTTGTATAAATGAAATCGGATTTTTCGAAAACGAAAACTATTTGTTTTCAAATAATAAAAGCTTCCACATAAGAAATGAACTTCCAATTCGTGTTAAAAGTAATTCAGGTTTGAAACGAAAATAATTTTCCAAGTTATGAATAAATCTTTGGAAACGAGTTTGAAAGCTATAAATTAAATCCTTGATTTAATGATTTAATGAGTTAACCCAATTGAAATGGAAATTGTTTTGGAAATCTATAAATAGATCTTTGTGAAACTGAGTGAACTTTGTGGAATAAATCTTTTTGTTTAAAGATTTAGAATGGTAATTTGTTTAACCATTTAAAAGAAAGGTTTTGGGTTTTATAAGTTGTGACTTAACTGAAATCCCAAATCCATATGTTTTTAAATATCGCGCTCGCTATTCGGTTTAGCCGGGAGAGGACCTTGTGTCATATAACCCATTCCGAATAGTGATATAACGTTATGGATTGCAATTGAAGACCGGTTATGAAGACCGGGTGGTCTTCGAGAACGGTAGGATAACCTGTCGATTGACTCTGCACTGAGTTGCTCCGGTATAGAGTTCTCCCTATGTGATGGGAAGTCCGATCGGGATTGTGGATACCCGGATTGGCAAGGGCTTCTTCAGAAGTGCCTTCGGTTCTGTTCGAACCCGGAACAGACTTGTATGGTTGTATGTCTGACACTGCGCTTTGAGATATTAAACTGATCTCTATCAAATACGTTTCTGCTTGGTGGCGGAGAATTTATTCTCTTAGCTTAACACCCTTCTCTGAGACGTACGAGCTCAGAGGTTATGTAGTTGATATTTATCAGTGATATACTCCCAAATTTGGTAGTGTGTCATGCTGAGTGTTGCTGTGTATCATTTGTTGATCAAAGCATGGCTTTTGTATAAAGCGTAGCTTTGTGGACGAGACTGCATCAGGACCTCACACCCCGAAAATGGTCGAAACAGGAAAGATGCAGCAAGGTTATGAGGGTCGTGCCCTTTAGGGTTTTTCATTCCCTTCTGGTAAAGGGTGGTATCATGGTATGGAGCCCAGATGCTTACTCATGTGGATACTGCAGATCTATTACTTTGTGATTGCTTTGTGGTTGTTGGATTAGAGGTACCTCGGATAAAGGTCCCAAAGGACCGGGGGATGGCACGCTCGTGAAGTAGTTACCTAGTTACAGAGGTAACCCGGCCTTGTGTTGGTAGAGATCTAACCGTAACGTTAGTTTCTCGGGACGTCCCGCCAGAGGCGATCCTATGTGGCAGTAGGAAGTTCCTTAGCCTGACCATTTGTTGGAAATCCATTCTTCAATACGTGCCTTGTAAGGTTTTAGTTGTATTACCTGCCATCTACTTATGGTGGCGCCCCACTGTTTAGATGGTAGCTATAGTAGGCATACGATACTGGTCGTATGTTGGCTAGGATTTGTATTATACTTTCGAAAATGTTTTTCTACACTATGCACTTATAATAATAATATCAAAGAAATTTCTCGTATCAAGCATATTTGACTATCATAAGGAGAAATCTCCTCCAATTCTGCGATTGCATTGTGTGTGTGGCGGGAGGCCTTATGGTAGTTTTATTTTCCAAAAAGCATTGCGAATTTCAAATTCAAATTCTTTTTTTTTGTTTTAAAGACCAAATATTTTTGTTTTCTCATACCAGTCTCATGACTGACCTGGAGTTTATTGTTCTTTTCCTTAACTCTGGGTGCCCACTATTTTCCCACATGGGCAGTCTAGAGTTGGGGTTTTCAGATAATCAATAGTGGGTGTAGATTCGATAGCTTTCAGCCTAGGATTTGGCAATCCTTTATGGACGAGACCTGCTTATCTTTATGCATCGTGATTGGGAGTTCGAACTATTGCTGGATTGGTGTTTTGAAGATGGAGTTCTTTCTTGAAGACTATATTGGAGATTTTTGTTCCGCTGTTAGTGTTGTCTTTATCTTTCCGCTGCTATCTTCTTGTATCTCTGATAGTATTGTTATCCATTGTACCATTCTATTGTATTTTGTTGTATCAGATATTGTATCAAATGTTATATATCAAATGTATATTCTGTTCTTCTGTTGCGTTGTAATTAATGTGTTATAAGCTCCGGCACGACTCGAATTTTAACGTTTGAATCTGCGGCATTCAAGTACAGTGGAGTACGGATGTCGATTCTCGAACGATGGAATTTGGATCATGACAATTTAACCTCATTATTATTTAGTCTTGAAATACTTCCTCATTTGATTCAAGATTATTCAATTAACCTTAAATTCCATTTTTCTCAATATTTTCTATTATTTACTTAAATGTGAAATATGCATTTAATCGCTTAAATCAAAAATCCAGTTATAAAATCCTACCTTTTTAAAATTTCCCATTTAAAAATTTTAGATTGATTTAATTAAATAAATCCTTATTTAGATACCATTTAATAAATTTAAATTTATCTCCCCATCTTAATTTATCCCAATTGTTTCAAAACTCTATTTGAAATATAATTTACATAAATATTAACATAGTTTATGTATTAAATCAAACTTAATTGAATTAAATATTATTAAATCTATATATATAGAAATTTGAGAATTAACATTTATTAAGAACATATATTTCTTTCCAAACAAAGAATTTGTTTCCAAAATATTTATATATGAACCACAGTGTCTGTATATATTCCTTATCATCTGGTCAAGTGTTACGGATATTTATCATTTAAATCCGTACACTAAATATATACGGGTGGATATCATTCCAATACGTAATCCCAAATTTAATTAAATAAAAATCGATTGGGTCTATCATTTCAACCCATAACGAAATTCTCCTATTCTAAAGTCTGTTCGGGTATGTATCATTTCAACCCATAGTGAATTCTAAAATACAGGGAACTTACAGAGTGATAACAGATAAAAAAAATATAGTAGGATATGATAATAATATACAACAGGAATATATCATCAGTAATTAAATAAAGGATAAACAATAGGATATGATGTCATATCCCGTAGGTGAACAGATACAGGTAATAACATAGATATAACAATTTAAATAACTACAGCAACAAATTTCAATTGTCGTTTCAATTGAAATCAAATTTAATAAATAAAAGAATGTAAATCGTGAGTGATTGCTCACCATTAAAGGTTAGAGAGATAGACAATGAAGTTGAGTTATGAAATGCAAGCACGACTTCCAAAGCAAAGTTAGATGGTACGATTTCGACGGAAAAGCTGAAAGATAGAAATTGATGAGAACGGATCAAATTAGCTTGATAAAATTGAAACGAAGATTATATGATTAATTTATTACTTTCTTTCAAAATGAACGTTAAATAAAAACACGCATTTTAAAAATGAAATATATATATATGTGTGTGTGTGTGTATATATATGCACACCCATGAAAACCATATAACTTTAAAACGCTTCCATTTCATATTAATGTTAAATACAAATATATAATTATTCAAAATGTCACATATATAGTATATTCATTTTATGGTTGTCGTTTCCATCTAATAAATATTCATTTTGAACCAATATTAAAATAATATATATGTATAGTTAAAAAAATCAATGTTCTAACATAAAACACATACATTAAAGATCAACACACACGCACACACACACACACAGATATATATATATAATATCTTTTGAAATGAATACTTACGTATGTATATAATTATTATAGTTTATTACTTTCCTTTTCAAAATATCCAGCAGGAAATCAAACAAACTTATGCACATATATGTGCAGATAAACAATATTCTTTATAATACATTGTTAACTTACTCCTTTTTTTTCTCTCTTTTTTTTTATTTTATAAAACCTTTATATATAACAAAATATATGAATAAAATAAAATATTTGTATATATAAAAGTCAAAACGTTTCAAACATATATTCAAAAACTGGATCATATAAATAACAATGTATTTAGTTAACGCATAGTATAAAATTCATTTATATAACACTCTTATATATATATATAAATCTTGTATAAGTAAACCTTTATAGCTTCATAACTTATTTACTTTCACATATGACAAGATCTGTACAAAAGAATGCAAACTTTTCTCAAATCCTTTTGAACGTTTATAAGAAAATTTTTAAGCAATAAATATACCTTCTTATTTAGGAAAGAAAGTAAGCAGGCACTTGTAGGAGAAACGTGAGTGGAGGTTGAGGGTTGTAGGCGGTGGGAAGGGAAGAGGGGCAGAGATAGCTTCAGGCGATGGGTATATACGTCATGCAAAAAAAATTCTTTTTCTTTTTTTTTATATCTGGCGTAGGCCATGGAAAAATTTGGGAGGAGGAAAAGTAAGCAATGGTGAGGAGTGGATCTCGAAAATGAAGAAGGAGCAGGCAACAATGAAATATATGAAGAGAGAGGTAGTGGACAGCTACAGAGAAAAATATAATATAAAAGGGAATAATAAATGAAATATCAACGTCCATGCGTTGATTTGGCAGAGAAGTTAAAGCAAATAAGAAGAGAATGGATTGATCTAAAGGAAAGGCAATGAATGGTTTAGGAATAAATAAATGTAAAACGTATACGTTTTAATTTCAAAAAGGAAAGAAATAAATACGGGGATGGCAACAATCAAAATGCAAGTTTAGGCTAATAATAGAATATAAAAGTAAGAAATTCAAAAGGATAGGCACAGAGACGTGAAATAAGGGAGACAAGGGACGCAAGTGATCTTTCAAATTTATAACGTTGGCAATAAATATAAAATAAATGAAAATTAATAGATGGATGCTTGATTGACGCAGTGATTAAAGTAAGGTTGCGTGTCAGTCACGATGAAATTTGAAATAGAAGAAAATGAAAATGAATAAAAGGGGTACGCCAGATTTTCCGCTTAGATTTAGAGAAGACACATCAAATGCTGAAAAAGGGAATTATGAAACGGCTAGATTCTAAGAAATAATAAATATGGTAAGAAAAGTAAATAGGCAGGTTATAAATCAGTTTGGAAAGAAAAGTGGAGAGGTTAATTGATAAAAGAATTAAGATAATGAAAATGCATAATAATATTGTTGGCATCTAATGTCATTTAACGTTAACTAGCATCAATCATGTCAAACACCAATGTTAAAAGAAGAAACGCGTATAGGAGCATGCATTTTCTTCTGACTTGCAACATCATTCATCATTTTGGCATTCGTGGCATTCAACAAATTAAGGTGGTGGTCAAAGTCGTGAAATGGTAGCAAATTAACGATGAATAGGATCCAATAATTCTTAGTGCAATGCACAAAATTGGAAAAATCGGCATGTGCCCTCTATGCATATGTTAAGATTTGCGTAATTTCACTAATAACCTTTATGATTTTGCATTTTTGCATGATAAATATAGATAGTTTGATTTTTTAACAATCTACACTGTGTATTAGTGATTATTTCTTGTTTGAGCTGTTGTTAGCATATGTTTACTGAATACATATTAACATAATCCCATAAAAATTTATGTGTACTTAAAATGTTCTTCTGATAAAGTTTTTTTTTTCAAGATTATTATTAACATTTAGAATATCATTTGACTTATCCGAAGGATGATGTTTTTCAAATCCTATTAAGATTAAGGTCGCTAATTGATTATTGTTGAAAGCTAAGGATACTAAGAAAATACTATTATGTAATCCATATCTTGTACACGGAATTTGTTATTAAAATCGTATCATTAGAGTTACATGTATGATTATAAACAATAACATTCATAATTTACAACTACGATGTTGCAGATCCTTTTAATTTATACTATTTATTCTCTACCTATTAATTTATACGTTTCATTCTCTACCTATTAATTTATATGTTTTATTCTCTACCTATTAATTTATACGTTTTATTCTCTACCTATTAATTTATATGTTTTATTCTCTACCTATTAATTTATACTATTATTCTCTACCTATTAATTTATTAAAAATTATTAAAATTTCATGGGTCGTTACACTCTCGCCCAATCAAAACTTTTCGTCCTCGAAAAGGAAGGAGGTAGGAGAATAGAACAACCAGAAATAAATGTAGATTGAAAGTCAGGGGTAAATAATTGATTTAACTATATAAATTTTACTTGAGATATTCATACTTTTCAAAACCCATTTGTAAAACTTCTTGCTTCCTTTATAAATACCATTTATATTTAAATAACACCTTTATAAGTATATGAAAACTATTTTGAAATAATTATTTACATCATTAGTTATATTTAAAGAAGCTATTTGAAAACATTAAATTCATAACTCATGAAAATTTTAACTTATCTCAAGATACCTTTCAAATATTATCAATAAATTAATAATCATTTTCTTTAAATATGTTTTATTTAATTAATAACTTCAAAAATATTTATACCACTGAAATTTTCTATTAACCAATGTAGTATACATATAAGAAATCTTTAAAAGATTATATTCAAAAAGGAAAGAAGGTAGATTCGCAAAACAGAATCAAGGTGAACAACGAAAGCTGAGAAGATAAGATAGATTTGAAGAATAGAATCGGGCATGAATCGTAAATTTCAAACCATAAGAGTTTCAATTTCAACTATTAACACAAAATTTCTTTGTTGAGAAATACCTTAATAATAAAAACCTTTATATAGAAATAAATCTTTCTTTCAAAAATACTTTTATAACTCGATGTTTCAACAAGTTTATCCTCGTTCTTGCAGACTTTGGCCATGCATTGATCAGGCGCAAAGCTAGAATTCTTCAAGTACTTGGTAGACCCGTTTCAACACCCAGTGAAAATACTTGAAAAACTTTAAAAAAAAACAGATATGGAAAGTACAATCCAAACAAAACAACAAAACGAAAACCTTTGTCCGACCATGTGATGCAGCGCAACCTGCAAAGTCACAAGACTTAGGTCGCTCACGACCTAAGGAAGAAGTTGTAGGTCGCTCACGACCTAATGAGGAAGCTTTAGGTCGTTCACGACCTAACGGAGTGAAGGATGACGAGCTAGAAAGTGTAGATGGCACAGTGGAAGTCAAGGAAGGTCGCTCACGACCTAACTGGAAACCAGAGGGGGAGGTTGTACTGAGTTCGCGACTTAACGAGCTTGCGAGTCGCGACCTAAAAGAGCCACGACCTAAGGGAGGAGTCTTAGGTCGTCTATGACCTAATGAGTCTCGTGAAAGGAAGCTACGACCTAACGAAGTCTTAAGTCGCTTGGTATCTTTAGGTCGTCTACGACCTATAGCTACGAGAGATAACAAAGGAGTGGCACGAGTTAACAGCCAACGACCTAACGGTCTGCTGCATTGTTGCTATATTGCAGAGTTAAGTCACTCAGAAGCTTAAGTCTTATCTTTTTAAGTCGTTAAATTGTGTTATTTTGAGTCATGTAATTTTGTTTGAACTATGTTGTACTTAGGTCGTAAGTCGCTATGTCCTTAAGTCGTTTGTGTTTTAGGTCGTTTCTTGTTGATTACCGTTGTTTTGAGTCGTGTGTGTTGTATATATAAGTATGCGATGTGTTAGGTCGCGTACGACCTAAGCTAAGTCGTGAGTCGTGTGGTCTTTATGTGATGAGTCACGGACGACTTAAGATAGGTCGGTGATACTTTTAGTTGAACCGTGAGATGTTGTAGCCTATAAATAGGCATTGTGTTGGTCATTTTTAACTAGGTTGATTTTGAATAAAACTTTTGTTTTGTAAGCTTTGTGCTTTCATTAAATTGGTAGTTGAGTGTGATCTCCTATCTCCACTTCCGGTTATTCGAGTGCGCTCGAATCAACGATCGTTGAAGCCAATTCACGGTATCAAGTGTGCTTGATCAACGTTTGAAGAATTGTAGATCTTCTTTCATGGTATCGTGCGCGATCAACGTATCGAAGATAGCTAGAATTCGGTATCTTTGTGATCAACGAATTTGGGCATTTCAGTATCTTCAATCCACCGTTTGCTACTTTTATCGTTTCATCTAATTTTTCGTATATCCTCTACGTCAGTTTGGTATCAGAGCTAGACTTAGCCAATCATAGCTAAGCCGAGTCTTGGAGCCAAGGAGTTTGAAGTGTTGAAGTGAAAGCCGAGCATAACTTTGTGTTAAGTGTGGACCGTACATCAGTTTGGTATCATTGGTTGAAGTTAGGGCCGAACTTGTTGAACTTGTACGAGCTAGTTGAAGTTTGATTTGTAGAAGATTTGTGAAGTTTTGAAGTGTTTGTATTGATTTAATCATGCTGCCGAGGAGAGCTAACCACCATCAAAATGTTGAAGCTCTGTATAGAAGAGAAGAGGCCGAGCAAATGGAACAACGTATTAATGAGATATTTGATGAAGGCATTGGGAAGTTAGAGAAGTTGATGAATGATTTGAATCATAATCAAAGGAGGAGATCACCAATCTCGAACCATGGAGGAAACAGAGTTTCACCATCGGTTACGGAAGCGAGGAGGGTATCACCACAATCTTTTAGAGAAAGAAGAGAAACATCAATTTCATCAAGGAGAGATCACCATGATTATGGACATGAAGAGAGAAGAACTCCACGTGAGTTTGAAGATGAGCCATATAGAGATGAAGAGAGACATAGTAGAAGGGACATGCGTGATCGAAGGGATGATAATGGTCGAGATCGATATAGATGTACATTTGATTTCGCTGAAGAGGGTGATAGAGCTAGCATCCATTATCGAGATCGAGAGCAAATTCAAAATTCGTATCGGGATGTTGAAGATGATCGACGTTGGGAGTCGGGTATGAAGATGGAAATTCCAAAATTCAAGGGTGGAAAGGTTGCAGAGGAATTCTTGGATTGGTTGTCTAATGTTGAAGAGATCTTTGATTTCAAGGAGGTTCCTGAGCATAGAAGAGTGAAGTTGATTGCTACTAGGTTCAGGGGAAGAGCTCTAGCATGTTGGCAGCAAACTAAACTTATAAGGGAGAGAATGGGAAAGTCAAAGATTGAATCATGGGAGAAGATGAAGAATTTAATGAAGGCTACATTTTTGCCTTATAATTGTCAATCACTCATGTATCAGAGGTTGCAAAATCTGAGGCAAGGGACGAAGACTGTTAATGATTATACTGACGAATTTTATCAACTGATTGCTCGAAATGACATTATGGAGACGGAGGAACAGCTGACTGCTAGATTTGTTGGAGGGTTGAGGATGCAGATTCAAGATATGGTGAATATGTTTGATCCTAGATCTGTAGTAGAAGCACATCAGAAAGCGTTGGCTTGGGAGAAGCAGGGAAGACGAGGAGGTGGTGTGTTTACAAGTTCCAATATTCAGAACAAAGGTGCTAGTGGGAGTTCCAATGTTTCGAAAACTGTCAATAAACCAGTTGTGAATGAAGTTGCGAAGGCGAAGGTCAAAAACAGTTTCAAATGTTATAATTTCCACGATGCGGGTCACAAGAGTAATGAATGTCCAAAGCCAAAGAAACGAACCATGATTGTTGAAGTTGAAGGTGAGGATGTCGGGGAAGGTTATTCTAGTCCAGTTGAGGAGGATGAACAGGATGTTGCGTCAGGAGATGAAGGATGTAATCAAATGATGAGGAGGTCTTGTTTAATACCGAAGCAGGAAGAAGAAGCTAGTTGGTTGAGGAGTAACATCTTTCAGTCAACATGCACTATTCTGGGAAAGGTTTGTAAATTTGTGATTGACGCAGGAAGTTGTGACAATATTATTCCTACCGAAGCTGTGAGAAAGTTGAAGCTGAAAATGGAGAAGCATCCGAATCCTTACAAGTTAGCGTGGCTGAGAAAAGGAGGAGAGGTGGACGTGGACAGGCGAGTTCGAGTTCCATTTTCTATTGGGAAGAAATATAAAGACGAGATTTGGTGTGATGTTGTGGAGATGGATGTTTGTCACTTGGTTTTGGGAAGACCATGGCAGTATGATCGAGCAGTGCAGCATGACGGTTTGACCAATAGCTACAGTTTTATGTTTGAGGGTGTTAAGATCATTTTAGTACCAAAGAAGAGACAACAAGGAGAAAGCAAGTCAGAAGAGATTGAGGAGCTAAAGACTTTATTGACTTTGAAGGAATTTATTAAAGAAGTAGAGGAGAGTCCAGAGGTGTTTTTGTTGATTGGACATGAAACGACTGAATCTGTTGAAGTTCCAGAGGAAGTAAAGCCGGTATTGGAAGAATTCAAAGATGTATTTCCTGAGGAGTTACCAACGGAGTTACCACCGTTGAGGGATATTCAGCAACAGATTGATCTTGTGCCAGGGGCAGTGCTACCACACAGGCCACATTACAGGATGAGTCCTAAAGAGCATGAGGAACTGAGAAGGCAGGTGGAGGAGTTGTTAGAACAGGGGCGTGTTCAGGAGAGCTTAAGTCCTTGTGCTGTGCCAGCTTTATTGGTGCCAAAGAAGGATGGTTCGTGGAGGATATGTACGGACAGTCGGGCTCTAAATAAGATCACTGTGAGATATAGATTTCCTATGCCGAGGTTTGATGATTTGATTGACCAGTTGAGTTGAGCTTTTGTGTTTTCGAAGATTGACTTGAAGAGTGGATACCATCAGATTCGTATTAGACCGGGTGATGAATGGAAGACTGCTTTTAAAACGAGGGAAGGTTTATACGAATGGTTGGTTATGCCGTTTGGCTTATCAAATGCTCCGAGTACTTTTATGAGAGTGATGAACCAGATTTCTAGACCATTTGTTGGGAAGTTCATGGTTGTTTACTTTGATGATATTCTGATTTATAGTAGGAGTACGGAAGAACACATCCAGCATTTACGAGAAGTATTGTTGATTCTACAATAAGAGCAGTTCTATGCAGCAGCAAAGAAGTGTGTGTTCATGACGCACAGTGTTTTGTTTCTGGGATATGTTCTATCGAAGGAAGGAATTCAAGTGGATGAAAGTAAAGTAGAAGCTGTCAGGAGTTGGCCACAACCCAAGACAATTAGTGAAATAAGGAGCTTTCATGGATTGGTATCTTTCTATCGAATATTCATTCCGCACTTCAGTAGTGTAATGGCACCTGTAACCGATTGCATGAAGGGAAAGAAGTTTGAGTGGTCAGAGGAAGCAGGGGTTGCTTTTGAGAAGATCAAGACACTATTGACGACAGCACCAATTCTAGTTTTACCGGATTTTCAATTGTTGTTTGAGTAACATACTGATGCATCAAAGGTTGGGGTTGGTGGAGTTTTGAGTCAGAAAGGAAGACCAGTTGCTTATTTCAGTGAGAAGTTGTATGGAGCTAAGTCGAGATATAGCACCTATGATGTTGAGTTTTACGCAATTGTTCAAGCTGTGAAGCACTGGAGACATTATCTGTTTCAGAAGGAGTTTGTTCTCTATACGGATCATGAAGCTTTGAAGCATTTGCAAGGGCAGGATAAAATTTTAGCTAGGCACGCTTCATGGGTCGCGTATCTACAACAGTTTACTTTTATTGTTAAGCACAAATCAGGGGTGACGAATCGTGTAGCAGATGCATTAAGCAGGAGGAATCATTTGTTAACGATAATGAAAGTAGAAGTGACAGGGTTTGAACTATTGCCAGAGTTGATTGAAGAAGATCCTTACTTTACGAAGTTTGTTGAGAAAGTCAAGGATGGGAGTACTGATGAATTTGTGTTGGTAGATGGATTCTTACTCAAGGGGAATCAATTATGCATACCAAATTGTAGTCTGAGGATGAAAATTGTGAAAGAGTTATATGTAGAAGGCCATGTGGGTAGAGATCGAACATTGCAGTTGGTTTCTCAGTCTTATTATTGGCCGTCAATGAGAAGGGAAGTTGAAAGGTTTATGCGTAGATGTCATATTTGTCAGGTTTCGAAAGGGACAGCTACAAATGCGGGATTGTATATGCCTTTACCTGTTCCTACAAAACCTTGGGTAGACATTAGCATGGATTTTGTGTTGGGTTTGCCGAGAACTCAAAGGGGAAATGAATCTATATATGTGGTGGTGGATCGTTTCTCGAAGATGGTACATTTTGTTGCTTGTAGGAAGACGGCAGATGCAGTCCATGTAGCACAGTTGTTCTTTAAAGAGATCTATCGTTTACATGAGTTACCAGAGTCTATTGTTTCGGATAGAGATACTCGTTTTCTGAGTCATTTTTGGCTAAGTTTGTGGAAGATGGTCGGAACGAAGCTGAATTTTAGTAGCGCTTACCATCCGCAAACTGATGGGCAAACGGAGGTGGTCAATAGGTCTTTGGGAAATTTATTACGATGTCTTGTGGAAGACAATTTGAAGAGTTGGGATTTGAAATTGTGTCAAGCCGAGTTCGCTCATAATCATGCGTTGAATCGTAGTACAGGGTTCAGTCCATTCCAGATTGTGTATTCAAGCTTACCGAAGGGACCGTTGGACTTAACAACAGTGCCATATCAGAACGGAGTTGTTAAGCGGGCTTGTGATTTCATAAACGAGTTGCAGGAGTGCAACAGAACTATTCATGGCCGGTTGCATGCATCAAATTAAAATTATAAACGACTGGCGGATAAGAAGCGGAGGAATGTGAATTTTGAGGAAGGTGATTTGGTTTATGCGGTGTTGGCAAAAGATCGTTTCGCGGTGGGAACATACAATAAATTGAAGGCGCGAAAGATTGGTCCTGTAGAAATTTTAAAGAAAATCAGTGAGAATGCATATCAATTGAAATTACCAAAAGATGTTCATACTTCAGATGTTTTCAACGTCAAATACTTGGTTCCGTATTATGAAAATGAACTTGTGGTGGAAGAAGATAGTGAAAATTCGAGGTCGAATTTCTATCAACCAGGGGAGGATGATGCAGCGCAACCTGCAAACTCACAAGACTTAGGTCGCTCACGACCTAAGGAAGAAGTTATAGGTCGCTCACGACCTAATGAGGAAGCTTTAGGTCGTTCACGACCTAACGGAGTGAAGGATGACGAGCTAGAAAGTGTAGATGGCACAGTAGAAGTCAAGGAAGGTCGCTCACGACCTAACTGAAAACCATAGGGGGAGGTTGTACTAAGTTCGCGACTTAACGAGCTTGCGAGTCACGACCTAAAAGAGCCACGACCAAAGGGAGGAGTCTTAGGTCGTCTACGACCTAATGAGTCTCGTGAAAGGAAGCTACGACCTAACGAAGTCTTAAGTCGCTTGGTATCTTTAAGTCGTCTACGACCTATAGCTACGAGAGATAACAGAGGAGCGGCACGAGTTAACAGCCAACGACCTAACGGTCTACTGCATTGTTGCTATATTGCAGAGTTAAGTCGCTCAGAAGCTTAAGTCGTATCTTTTTAAGTCGTTAAATCGTGTTATTTTGAGTCGTGTAATTTTGTTTGCGCTATGTTGTACTTAGGTCGTAAGTCGATATGTCCTTAAGTCGTTTGTGTTTTTGGTCGTTTCTTGTTGATTACCGTTGTTTTGAGTCGTGTGTGTTGTATATATGAGTACGCGATGTGTTTGGTCGCGTACGACCTAAGCTAAGTCGTGAGTCGTGTGGTCTTTATGTGATGAGTCGCGGACGACTTAAGATAGGTCGGTGATACTTTTAGTTGAACCGTGAGATGTTGTAGCCTATAAATAGGCATTGTGTTGGTCATTTGTAACTAGGTTGATTTTGAATAAAACTTTTTTTTGTAAGCTTTGTGCTTTCATTAAATTGGTAGTTGAGTGTGATCTCCACTTTCGGTTATTCGAGTGCGCTCGAATCAACGATCGTTGAAGCCAATTCACGTATCAGGTGCGCTTGATCAACGTTTGAAGAATTGTAGATCTTCTTTCACGGTATCGTGCGCGATCAACGTGTCGAAGATAGCTAGAATTCGGTATCTTTGTGATCAACGAATTTGGGCATTTCAGTATCTTCAATCCACTGTTTGCTACTTTTATCGTTTCATCTAATTTTTCGTATATCCGCTGCGTCACCATGGTTCGCAGATACACAATGGTTACGCCTGGATTCCCCACGAAACAATCCATATCCGTAAGCTTTCTCAGCCCTGCGAGTTACGCCATGATGACTAGTAGAGTGCAGGATACACAATGGTTACGCCTGGATCCCCCAGGAAACAATCCGTACCCCTAGGCAAGACTCAGCCAGGCACTTGCGCTACTATTCGCGACCTATACAGATTGCAGGATACACAACGGTAACGCCTGGATCCCCCAGGAAACAATCTGTACCCCTAGGCAAGACTCAGCCAGGCAATTGGGCTATGCATTCACGAGAGAAAAAAAACCCATGGGTTACGCCATGGTGGGAACACTCGAGTATTACATCCGGAAAACAAAAAATCAGAAAGAATAATATCGATAGAATGAATCCACGATGTGGCCACAAAGCGGATATCAAGCAGAAGGCACTTTCCATATCTTTATTTCGAAAATATATATCATATAGTACCTTTTCAAACCACTTTCAAATATCATACTTATATAAAGTCCATTATATATAGGATTCCCTTATTCCCCAAATCGCATACTTCCAAATCAATAGTAGATCAAATCATACTTATATAGACTTCGATTATATAAAATAGCTTTCCAAATTGAGTAACTTTGACGCAGCGGATTAATCAAACAAAACTTAAATCGGAGAAATGTAGCAATCGGTGAGTTGAAGATACCAAAATGCCCAAATTCGTTGATCCGAAGATACCGAATTCTAGCTATCTCAAACACGTTGATAGCGCACTATACCGTGTTCAAAGATCTACGATTCTTCGTACGTTGATCTAGCGCACTAGATACCGTGAATCGGCTTCAGCAAACGTGGATTCGAGCGCACTCGAATGACGTAAGTGGAGATAGGAGATTACACTCAACTACCAATTGGAGAAGAAAGCACAAAGCAATCAACAAGAAATTTTATTTCCCAAAATCAACTAACTAACAAATGTACAACACACGCCCCTATTTATAGAGTTTTCGACCCAGTCCTTAAGTCGTTGCCGACCTACGACTCACCTTAAGTCGTGACCGACTTAACACAAAGCGACTCAACCGACTCAACTACATACCGACCTACTATTTACAACACAAAGTACTCAACATAACGACTCAAAAACCTGGCCGACTTAACAAGTACGACCTACATATAACAACTTAAAGATTCACGACTTAACACCCAACACAACCTATAGGTCGGTAACGACCTAAATACAACACGACCCAATCCCCTACGACCTAACATAGAAGGCAGTTCAGCTTGCTTAGATCGGAACTCGGCGAAGTTATCTCGTTCAACATCACTAGTTCGTAACTCGGCACAGTTATCTCGTTCAATATCATTAAGTCGGAGCTTGTTAGGTCGGAATGCTTCTTCCTGTGTTTTCTTAGGTCGGAGACGACCCAAAACTCCGTTGTTAGGTCGTGACCATGCTTTCTTAGGTCGGACTACCTTCCCTCTTGGCTTGTTGACTCGTGGCCCTCCTTCCTTAGCTCGGTAACGACTCATGCCTTCACTGAGTCGTGAATGACTCATCACACTACACCACAAACTCATGTTTTCAGGAATTATAGTTTGTACAACTTCTTCTCTGGCCTTAGCTGCATCATCCTTCCCTGGTTGAGAAAAAATCGTCCTCGAATTTGTAAATTCTTCCCTCTCAGATTGTCCATCTCCATAATATGGCACAAGATGCTTAACATTGAATACGTCAGAAGTGTATACATCTTCCGGCAGCTTCAACTTATAAGCATTCTCATTGATCCGTTTCACAATTTCTACAGGTCCAATTTTCCTGGCTTTCAACTTATTATAAGTGCCCACTGGAAAACGATCCTTCGTTAACACAGCATACACCAAATCGCCTTCGTTAAATTCAACATTTCGTCGCTTCAAATCTGCAGACTTCTTATACTTCTCATTCGATTTCTCCAATCGTTCCTGAACGATTTTATGACATTCAGTCAGCTCATCAACAAAATCAACAGCTCGTTTAACTGTTCCCTTCAACTGTGGTACTACTGCCAAATCCAACGGTCCCCTGGGTAAATTTGAATAAATAATCTGAAATGGACTGAATCCCGTGCTACGATTCACTGCATGATTATGTGCAAATTCAGCTTGGCATAACTTCATGTCCCAACTTCTCAAATTATCCTGTACAAGACATCGCAACAAATTTCCTAATGACCTGTTAACAACTTCTGTCTGTCCATCAGTTTGTGGATGGTAAGCACTACTAAATTTCAGCTTCGTTCCCACCATCTTCCACAAACTCAACCAAAAGTGACTCAGAAAACGAGTATCTCTATCCGACACTATAGACTCTGGCAATCCATGAAGTCGATAGATCTCCTTGAAAAATAACTGTGCTACTCGAACTGCATCCGCTGTCTTCTTGCAAGCAACAAAATGTGCCATCTTCGAAAACCTGTCCACCACAACAAATATCGAATCATTTCCCCTTTGAGTTCTAGGCAAACCCAAAACGAAATCCATGCTAATATCAACCCATGGCTTAGACGGTACTGGTAATGGTATATACAACCCTGCATTCGTTGCTGTTCCCTTTGACACCTGGCAAATATGGCATCTCTCCACGAATCTTTCAACCTCTTTTCTCATCGACGGCCAAAAGTAAGACTGTGAAATCAATTTCAAAGTACGATCACGGCCCACATGCCCCTCCTCGTGTAATTCTTTGACAATTTTCAACCTCAAGCTACAGTCTGGAATACACAAACGATTCCCTTTAAACAGAAATCCATCAACCAACGTAAATTCATCGGTACTCTCACCCTTCACTTTCTCAACATATTTCACAAAGTAAGGATCTTCATTAATCATCTCCGGCAACATCTCAAAACCCGTCACTTCAACTTTCATTGTCGTTAATAAATGACTCCTCCTACTCAAAGCATCAGCTACTCGATTTGTCACCCCTGATTTGTGCTTAACGACAAAAGTAAACTGTTGTAAATATGCAATCCATGATGCATGTCTTGCTGAAATTTTATCCTGCCCCTGTAAGTGCTTCAATGCTTCATGATCAATGTAAAGAACAAATTCCTTCTGAAATAGGTAGTGTCTCCAATGCTTAACAGCTTGTACAACAGCATAGAATTCAACGTCATATGTACTGTATCTCATCTTTGCTCCTGACAACTTTTCGCTGAAATAAGCAACTGGCTTCCCATTCTGACTCAGAACTCCTCCAATACCAACCTTCGAAGCATCAGTATGCAATTCAAACAATAACTGAAAATTCGGTAAAACAAGAATTGGTGCTGTCGTCAATAATTCTTTGATCTTCTCAAAGGCAACCCCCGCTTCTTCTGACCATACAAACTGTTTCCCTTTCATGCAATCAGTCACTGGAGCCATCACGCTACTGAAGTGTGGAATGAATCTTCGGTAGAATGACGCTAGCCCATGAAAACTCCTTACTTCCGTAATTGTCTTTGGCTGAGGCCAATTCCTGACTGCCTCAACTTTACTCTGGTCAACTTGAATACCTTCCCCTGAGACAACATAACCCAGGCATAAAACACTGTGCGTCATAAACACACATTTCTTCGTAGCAGCATAAAATTGTTCCTCACGAAGAATAATCAACATTTCCCTCAAATGTAGAACATGCTCCTCCATGCTCCTGCTGTAAATCAGAATATCCTCGAAATAAACTACGACGAACTTCCCAATGAATGGTCTAAAGATTTGATTCATCACCCGCATGAATGTACTAGGTGCATTTGACAAACCAAATGGCATAACCAACCATTCGTACAACCCCTCTCTCGTCTTGAAAGCTGTCTTCCATTCGTCTCCAGGTCTGATTCGAATTTGATGATAACCACTCTTCAAATCAATTTTCGAAAATATAGTTGCCCCACTCAACTGATCTAACAAATCATCCAGCCTCGGCATAGGAAATCTATATCGAACAGTGATCTTATTCAAAGCTCTACTATCTGTGCACATCCTCCATGTTCTGTCCTTCTTTGGTACTAATAATGCTGGCACGGCACAAGGACTCAAGCTTTCCTGAACACGTCCTTGTTCCAACAACTCTTCCACCTGCCTTCGTAACTCTTCATGTTCCTTCGGACTCATTCGGTAATGTGGTCGATGTGGTAACACTGCTCCCGGAACAAGATCAATTTGATGTTGAATGTCTCTAAGTGGCGGTAACTCCTTAGGCAACTCCTCTGGAAAGACATCTTCAAATTCTTTCAAAATTGGCTTTGCTGCTTCTGGTATTTCAACTTCTCCACTACTCTCTCTCCCAATCAACAAAAATACTTCAGTCTCTTCCTCCACTTCCTTGACAAACTCCTTCAAAGTCAACAGAGTTTTCAATTCTTCAATCTCTTCTAGCTTGCTCTCCTTTTGTTGTTGCTTCTTAGGAACCAAAGTGATTTTAGTACCCTCGAACATGAAACTGTAACTATTGGCACGACCGTCATGTTGAACTGCTCTATCAAACTGCCATGGTCTGCCCAACAACAAGTGACAAACATCCATGTCCACTACATCACACCAAATTTCATCTTTGTATTTCTTCCCAATAGAAAAATTAACACAAGCTCTTCGACACACTTTCACTTCACCACCCTTCCTTAACCATGCTAGCTTGTACGGTTTAGGATGCTTCTCAGTCTTCAAGTTCAATTTCTTCACTGCCTCTGTAGAAATAATATTATCACAACTTCCCGCATCAATAACGAACTTGCAAACTTTTCCCAGAATAGTGCATGTCGACTGAAAAATATTGCTCCTCAACCAACTACAATCCTCCTCCCGCTTTGGTGTAAGACATGACCTCCTCATCATAAGATTACAACCTTCATCTCCAAACAATTCTTCTTCCTCCTCAACATAAGGTGTATCTGAACATTCTGCCTCATCACCATCATCCTCCTCAACTTCTGCAACCATGGTTCTCTTCTTCGGCTTCGGACATTCATTACTTTTGTGACCCAATTCCTGACAATTATAACACTTGAACCCACTGCTAACCTTCGCCTTCTCAGCCTCCTTCACCACTGGCTTTGAAACAGGTTTAGGAGCATTAGAACTTCCACCAACACCCCTTGCTTGATTATTGGAATTAGTAAACACACCACCTCCACGCCTTCCTTGCTTCTCCCAAGCCAACGCTTTCTGATGTGCCTCTGCAACTGATCTAGGATCAAACATAATAACCATATCCTGGATCTGCATTCTCAATCCCCCAATGAATCTAGCAGTTAGCTGTTCTTCTGTCTCCATAATATCATTCCTGGCAATGAGTTGGTAAAATTCATCAGCATAATCACTAACAGACTTCGTCCCTTGCCTCAGATTCTGCAACCTCTGATACATAAGTGATTGATAGTTGTAAGGTAAGAAAGTAGATCTCATCAACTTTTTCATCTTATCCCACGATTCTATCTTTGACTTCCCCATTCTCTCCCTAGTAAGTTTAGTTTGTTGCCACCACGCCAAAGCTCTCCCCCTCAACCTAGTAGCAACCAACTTCACCCTTCTATGCTCAGGAACCTCCTTGAAATCAAAGATCTCTTCAACATTAGAAATCCAATCGAGAAATTCTTCTGCTACTATTCCGCCTTTAAATTCCGGAATCTCCATCTTCATACCCGATTCCCATCGACGATCATCTTCAACATCCCGATTAGAATTTCTAACTTGGTCTCGATCTCGATAATGAATACTAGCTCGATCGCCTTCTTCAACAAAATCAAAAGTACGCCTACATCGATCTCGACCTTTATCATCCCTTCGTTCATGCATGCTTCTTTGACTATGTCTCTCTTCATCCCTATATGCTTCATGGTCAAATTCACGTTGACTTCTTCTCTCTTCATGTGCATAGTCATGATGATCTCTTCGTGATGAAATTGACGTTTCTCTTCTATCTCTACAAGAATGTGGTGATACCCTCCTCGCTTCCGTAACCGATGGCGAAACTCGGTTTCCTCCATGGTTCGAGTTTGGTGATCTCCTCTTTTGATTCAAATCATTCATCAATTTCTCCAATTTACCAATGCCTTCATCAAACTTCTCATTAATACGTTGTTCCATAAGCTCGGCTTCTTCTCTACGATACAAAGCTTCAACGTTTTGATGACGATTAGCTCTCCTTGGTGGCATAATTGAAAAACTTCTCAAACTTCAACAATTCAAACACAAAACTCCAAAGCTTTCACAAACAACACTTTCACAAGGCTCGTCCTTGAACTTAACTCGGCAACACTTAGATCGGCTCAACAATTCACGGCTCGACCTTACTACAACCCTTCAAGGCTTTAGCTCGGCAATGGTTTTACACGGCTTCACACTTCAAATCTTGGCGCGCAAAACTCCAAGACAAAATCCAAACAATATCCAACTCCTCGATCCAAAATGAAATGAATCAAACACTCTAATGTTGTTACAAATTCAACAAGAACACAATGAACTCCTTCAAACTTCAAAAAACTTCAAAAACTTCAAAAATTTGGTTCCAAGAATCAACTTAGCTATGATTGGCTAACCTGGCTCTGATACCAATAATGACGCAGCGGATTAATCAAACAAAACTTAAATCGGAGAAATGTAGCAATCGGTGAGTTGAAGATACCAAAATGCCCAAATTCGTTGATCCGAAGATACCGAATTCTAGCTATCTCAAACACGTTGATAGCGCACTATACCGTGTTCAAAGATCTACGATTCTTCGTACGTTGAGCTAGCGCACTAGATACCGTGAATCGGCTTCAGCAAACGTGGATTCGAGCGCACTCGAATGACGTAAGTGGAGATAGGAGATTACACTCAACTACCAATTGGAGAAGAAAGCACAAAGCAATCAACAAGAAATTTTATTTCCCAAAATCAACTAACTAACAAATGTACAACACACGCCCCTATTTATAGAGTTTTCGACCCAGTCCTTAAGTCGTTGCCGACCTACGACTCACCTTAAGTCGTGACCGACTTAACACAAAGCGACTCAACCGACTCAACTACATACCGACCTACTATTTACAACACAAAGTACTCAACATAACGACTCAAAAACCTGGCCGACTTAACAAGTACGACCTACATATAACAACTTAAAGATTCACGACTTAACACCCAACACAACCTATAGGTCGGTAACGACCTAAATACAACACGACCCAATCCCCTACGACCTAACATAGAAGGCAGTTCAGCTTGCTTAGATCGGAACTCGGCGAAGTTATCTCGTTCAACATCACTAGTTCGTAACTCGGCACAGTTATCTCGTTCAATATCATTAAGTCGGAGCTTGTTAGGTCGGAATGCTTCTTCCTGTGTTTTCTTAGGTCGGAGACGACCCAAAACTCCGTTGTTAGGTCGTGACCATGCTTTCTTAGGTCGGACTACCTTCCCTCTTGGCTTGTTGACTCGTGGCCCTCCTTCCTTAGCTCGGTAACGACTCATGCCTTCACTGAGTCGTGAATGACTCATCACACTACACCACAAACTCATGTTTTCAGGAATTATAGTTTGTACAACTTCTTCTCTGGCATTAGCTGCATCAAACTTCAAATCAATGGATTTCAAATCAATTTCATACTTTTACAAATCCAACTTATATAAGTTCGACCACTCCCAAATCAAGTGCTTAATAATATAAGGTTCTCAATTTCAAATCATTCAATATCCATTCAGTTTCCAAATCCTATATGATTTCACCAAATTTTCTTCCAAATTAAGTATCTAAATTTCAAAGTTCCCAAAATAATAGGTTTAGAAAATTATCCCAGTTTCTAAATTAAAATAATTCAAGTCAAACAAATTCATTTCCAAAATCTCCATAAGAGTACTGGTTTTTAATTTCAATTTAATTTCAAAACTAAAAATTTTCTCAAAATCAATTATACTCAAATGGTTTCCAAATTTATAATTATCCCTTTAAAACTTTTAAACTATCTATTTCTAGTTGAAATATTCAACTTACCTTTCTGAAAACTATTATTCAAAACTATATTTTTTTTTCAAAACATTTCAAACTAAATTTATATTGTTTATCAAACATTTTATACTCTTCGAAATTTCTTAGTTCTAAAATTTTAGACCTTGACTTGGAAGTGTTCGAACCTTCAAAATGATAAGGGGAAACCACATTTTCAATTCAAGAGTTGAAAATCAATAATAAATCAATTTCAATATATAGGGTTATACCAAAACAAATTCGAAACTCGAGGACTGAACACCGGTCTCACTTTAAATTGTTACAAATATATACATATATCTTTCGACAATATCAAATTATACTTCGGAATTTGAAATCATAACGGTTTTACAAAATCACTCGCATAGCGAGCTATTAAAGTGGCCTCTCCCCCACTCTGAAACTCGAAAATCAATGTCGATGATGCGTGCACTCATCACCGAAATTATTTTCTAGTGACATACGTGAGTTCTGGACTTCTATTTTCTTGAAAACTTCTTGGAAATTTCTTCAAAATTATTGAAACTCATTTGAACTCATTTGAAACATTTCTCATTTGGAAAAATACCTTTAAATCATATTATTTTTATATATTTTCCAAAATCCTAAATCCAATTTCAAAATACCGGAATTCAGTTCTCGAAATTCAAATTTTACCCTTCAGTTGTAAATCATTTTTATATAAATCAATTTCATACAAGTTTTCAAATTTTCAAATCCTTTCAAAACTTTTATATATATAGAATTACATTTCTTATTTGTTTTATATATAGGTATATAATCCTTATCGAAAACAATTTCTTTATATATATAGAATAAAATCATAGTTATCAAAATAATAATTTCGGTACAAAACAATTTCAAAAATACAACATACTCGATTTTTCAAAGGGTGATTTAAGAATGGATTTCAAAACAAAGGTAGAGATTTAAATTAGAAGACTCTAACCAATAGAATCCTGATTCGAAGATAGACTCGATCGAAGATGATTAAATTACAAAATAGGAGATGGGTATACTTCTATAAATCACGGGCGACCCGAATCGGGTCAATCGTGCATTTAGCAATATGATGGATGCATAATTCTAAGGCAAATCGACATTCGATGGCTAGAGATAGAATTTGGTATAACAAGAGATAGTAGCATCTAAACCGAGGATACAAGAATCTTCGGTGAATCGACGCCAATTGTAAAGGAGTTTTCATCCCCCTTTACAAATCATTTAGTGGAGTTATTGGATACTCCAGAATCAAAAGAATATAAATAGAGAGAGACAACAATGAATTTGGGAACCGAGGGACATTCGAAAATTCAAAGGAAATCGATTCAGAAAGGAAGAGATTCAACTCGAGCGAAAGTGATTCTGTTAACAAATTTACCATATATGCTAAGTTTTGCCTAGTGCCAAAGCTCTCATACCAACTGAAGCGACCCGCTATTTTGGACCATTCAAATCGACAATAAAACCATACATGTCCGACTTGAATAATTCAAAATACCGAATTGTTAATTAAAATTTGGCAAAACTTAACATATATAGTAAATAAATCATCACAGATCACAGACACAGAGTAATATAATGCAGCAGAATAGATAAAGAATAGCAGTTCATGAAGCTACTATATATAATGGAGTTAGAAATGAAATACAACTGAATATCTTAGATGTAGTGAAGTCTCCAGTATGCGCAGATGACTTCTCTGAACAAATCAACAGGATGACTGAAAGGATAAATAGCTGGATCTTCAAGCAAGGCTCCAACTTCGAAGGTGAGTCTCAAATGTTGTATCACTCAGTCTGACCCGAGCGTAAAGCAAAACACAAAACACTCGAGTCAGGATTAACATTCTTATATCAACAAATCCAAATCAAGTGAAATATCAACTGAAATACAAATAACATAAAGGATGTTTGGAATAACCATCCTCTAATGGTCCATGGAACTATCTACAAGGTAGAAATATACACCATAACACCGTGGTTCTTTCATCTTAATTTGTACCTCAAAATAAAATATGATTTCACTTCAAAGATAGCTATTTTCCAAAATAGTATTTAGATATATTAAATAATTTATACCGTAAAATATTTTCAATTTCCTCAATTTAACAAATTGTTTCAACATCAACCCGACCTTCCTATTTAAATTAAATTCAATCTTAATTTATCAATTTAAATTCAACTCAATTCCTAAAATAACCACTTCAATTTTATCGATTTCAAATTCGGATTTGTAATCACAAAATACCCCTTTATATTCAATATTTTTAAACCTTTAAGTATTCAACGTTTCAACTAAATTTTTATTCAATTTAGTTTTCTAAATAATAATTTCAAATTTAGTTCAACCTAAATTTTCATTTTAATTCAATTTAGTTTCTAAATAACAAATTCAACTAATTTGATTTCAAATACAGATCCGAATCTCAATTTTAAACCATTTAAATTCCAATATAGTTTAAGGCTTAAAAATTTAAATGTTTAATTTTACCGTTTCATATAGATCTCGATTTAACCTCATTATTATTTAGTCTTGAAATACTTCCTCATTTGATTCAAGATTATTTAATTAACCTTAAATTCCATTTTTCTCAATGTTTTCTTTAATTTACTTAAACGTGAAATACGCATTTAATCGCTTAAATCAAAAATCCAGTTATAAAATCCTACCTTATGAAAATTTCTAATTTAAAAATTTTAGATTGATTTAATTAAATAAATCCTTATTTAGATACCATTTAGTAAACTCAAATTTTTCTCCCCAACTTAATTTATCCCAATTATTTCAAAAATCTATTTGCAATGTAATTTACATAAATATTAACATAGTTTATGTATTAAATCAAATTTAATTAAATTAAATATTATTAAATCTATATATAAAGAAATTTAAGAATTAACATTTATTAAGACAACATATTTCTTTCCAAACAAAGAATTTATTTCCAAAATATTTATGTATGAACCACGGTGTCTGTATATATTCCTTATCATCTGGTCAAGTGTTATGGATATTTATCATTTAAATCCGTAGACTAAATTTATACGGGTGGATATCATTCCAATACGTAATCCCAAATTTAATTAAATGAAAATCGCTTAGGTCTATCATTTCAACCCATAACGAAATTCTCCTATTCTATAGTTTTTTCGGGTATGTATCATTTCAACCCATAGTGAATTCTAAACTACAAGGAACTTGCAGAGTGATAACAGATAACAAAAATATAGCAGGATATGATAATAATATACAACAGGAATATATCATCAGTGATTAAATAAAGTATAAAAAATAGGATATGGTGTCATATCCCGTAGGTGAACAGATACAGGTAATAACATAAATATAACAATTTAAATAACTACAGCAACATATTTCAATTGTCGTTTCAATTGAAATCAAATTTAATAAATAAAAGAATGTAAATCATGAGTGATTGCTCACCATTCAAGGATAGAGAGATAGACAATGAAGTTGAGTTATGAAATGCAAGTACGACTTCCAAAGCAAAGTTAGATGGTACGATTTCGACGGAAAAGCTAATAGATAGAAATTGATGAGACGGGATCAAATTAGCTTGATAAAATTGAAACGAAGATTGTATGATTAATTTTTACTTTCTTTCAAAATGAACATTAAATCAAAACACGCATTTTAAAAATGATATATATATATATATATATATATATATATGCACACCCATGAAAACCATATAACTTTAAAACGCTTCCATTTCATAGTAATGTTAAATACAAATATATAATTATTCAAAATGTCACATATATAGTATATTCATTTTATGGTTGTCGTTTCCATGTAATAAATATTCATTTTGAACCAATATTAAAATAATATATACATATATAGTTAAAAAAATCAATGTTCTAACATAAAACACATATATTAAAGATCAACACACATATATATAATATCTTTTGAAATGAATACTTATGTATACATATAATTATTATAGTTTATTACTTTCCTTTTCAAAATATCCAGTAGGAAATCAAGCAAACTTATGCATATATATGTGCAGATAAACAATATTCTTTATAATACATTGTTAACTTACTCCTTTTTTTCTCTTTTTTATTTTTTGTAACGACCCGGAAATTTCGATCCCGAAATTTCCAGATAGTTAGAGAAAAGAAGAAAAGATAGAAGAAGAAGAAGAACAGAAAAGAATCACACAAATCTCAATCGCAGCGGATAAAATATAATATCAATAATAATAGTTATACCAAAGAAAACTGTATCTATCAATTTACATCGACATATCAGAGTTTCAACAATTTTATACAACATTGGACAGATACAATTTAACATGTCTCAGATATATACGATATCATAGTGGAAACTCTCCATACGTCCTTGCCATCCAGCTCGTCTCTTGAGCTCCAGAACGTCCTTACCTAAAAATCTGTAATACTCAGTCTGACCCGAGCATTACATCAAAGTAACAACCGGGTCAGGCTGGAAACCAGCGTGATTAAACCCATCTAACATAAATTTCAAAGGCATATAACTTATATATATATGACCCGGGTAACTTGTATCAATTACAACTTCTCAAATTGATATCGACATCATTTTTCCACTTACCAGTTTCTAAGTACTCAACTTACATTAAATGGTCTAATTCACTTAAATCATTCCAAACCATCACATTGATTTTCACATATCAATTTTATAAAGAATCGAAGTGGCTTCGGGTATTAACTAATACCCGACTCCGGTCTCTTCGAATCCAATGTCATCCAAACCCAAGCTATCTAATTAAATAAAATTTAACTTTAATTATCGGATAACTCCTTTACGCAGAAATTCATAATAGATTGATAATCACACTATCATCGTACATTCAACATATTAAATCATAAAACAATTCATATCAGAGATATCTCCCAATTCAAGACATCCATTATCATTTAATCATTAATAAGTAAGATTGATCACTCTAATCAGTTAAACTAATTAATGATCCCCTAATTACCTTCATTAGTTGATTATTCTTAAATCTCGAATAATAATTAACCTTTAACTTAATTACATTCATTAATTAGTCTTGATTAATCACAATCAGCAATTGACTTTCCTTAATTATTCCATCAATTTAAACCATCTCCCTGATTAATATATTAATTAATCTCTTAATTACGCTGAGTAGTTAGAACTAATTCCTTCTACCAAATAATTGTCCGTTAATTACTTCCCATCAAACAATTTTCTTCAAATAATTACATGCAGTAATTATCCACTTATTACATCACTAAGTAATTCCACCTTATTAATTACCTTAGTAATTATACTTAATCTTCAATTAATCTTATTTATTAATCACCCTTAGTTAGTCTCATTCTGTATTTAATTACCTTAAATTAATTACATCACTTAATTAACTCCCATAATTTTATTTGTCGATATTTAAATTAATTATACTAAGTGATTAACTATTAATTGCTTCTACTAGGTAATTATTTTCATATTAATTGCACCAGGTAATTAACCCAAAATTACCTTCAAATCCCAATTAATTAACTTAAACTAACCATATTAAATAAATTCATAGAGTAATTATTTCCTTTGATTAACTTATATAATAAATCAATCAATCGATCAATTACCCCTTAATTACTTTAATCAATTAATCAATTTTTAAATCACCCAAAACCTGATAATTTCTAAAATAATCCATTAATACAAATTTCTATTCAAATCTTCTTTTAATATTTTTTATAATTTAAAACATCATTAACCTACTAACTTAAACCTTAAATTATTTAAGTTAAATAGCTTTTAAGAAAATTAGTTTTAATCTTGATTCTAGGCAAAACTTCAAACTTATATTTTAAATAATCTTTAAATATGCCTAACCTTCCTATGCTTGCTTCGGGTTAAACCCCAGCATCTCTCGAGTTCCTTCCCGAGTTTCCCTTCATCTTCTACTTCTTCTATTATAACCTGATAAACTTACAACAGAAATACTATTACACTCACGCGAGTAGCCCGATGAAATACCCGAGAATCACCCCGAGACCCTCATTCTTTTCCCCGAGCTCCCATTCTCCGGCCATGGCTCGACATGACACTCTGATCATCAGTAACTTCCCATTCTTCGGCCATGGCTCTGCCAACGATCAAGCTTCCCTTTCCCCCATGACCGCACACCTAACCAGCCACCTTGAAGCTGCAAATTGACGAGTAGCTAACCACGACCAAAACCATATCTAAACCCTAGTTTACCCAAATCCTCTCACCTCGGCCATCCAGAAAATCCACTTGAAATTTTCCCATCATCAGCAACCCCCTAGCAACCTCTTGTTACGACCTAGCCTCCATTCACTGTGTCGATCATCGGCAAACGACCAATTTTCCCAAAACTATCACCTCAAGAATTGACACAAATTCTCAAACTAAAAATTATAATATATACCTTAAAATTCATGATTTCCTATGATGAATTTATCCATGAAATCAAAACTTAAAATTTAATCTATCAAATTTTTGACCCATTTACATTTTCACTGAAAATTTTAAAATTCCAAGGCAATTTTTCAATATAAATTCCTATGATGATTTTTAGTATTTACATTGCATGATTTCAAACTACTTTTATTTATAAATCAAAATCTAACAGACATCCAATGATGCGTTATTAAATTTATTAAGAAATTAAACTTGTTATCATCATAAAGGAACTATGATATAACTGCACAGGCATTTTATCACTCATATACAAACATATATTCAATTAATTCAAGTATTTCAGCTAAGAGCAGGATTTTTATTCATAATATCAAAATAAAGTCGGGATTAAAACTTTTTAAAAGATATGTTCACTCACCTCCATGACGAACAGAGAAACATAGATGCTTTAAAAATGAAACTGCACTTGAATTATTGATCTGCTACCTAGTCGAATTGAATCTTGGATTGCTTAACAACTTGCTGAAATTTTGAGTTGGATTCATACTGAATCTGCTCTTTGCTTTTGTTTGATAAATTGAAAAGTTTCTTGATGTTTTGAATTCTTTGCTATTTACAGGTTTGCTTCTTTACAGGGTTCTCTTCTTCAGTTTTTATTTATAAAAGGACGATAGAAGAAAAAAAGAAGATGCTTATGTTTGTAAGGAGCCTGGTTAATTTCTTTGATCTTACTTGCATTACAAATTGAAAAGAGGATAATTGGCCACTTGTAAAATGCATGGTATAAAGGCTACAAGTGTTCATTTCATACATTAAAGGTCTTACAAATGTTTTAATTCCTTTATTAATATTCTTATGATCTCATTATACATGTTAACCATGAACTTCAACCTTTTAACATTTTCATACAAATTTTAAATGATTTTGAAAGCTTTTTTATTTAATGGTTATACATGTAATTAAATGTTGAATATATAATTTTATATTTTACTTTTAGTTTGGCTTATACTTAAGCATATCATTTTTTTTAGAAATAAATAGAATTTTAATACTCAATAACTTGTAATTGCAATTCATTACTTCATATAATTTTGATCAATATATATTTTATATTAATATTCATACCCTTTTAGTATTTATACAAATATAACTTTTCAAAAGAGAAGATTTAAAAATCTTAATTATACACCAATATAATTATTCTTTGAATTACAAATCTCAAATTCAAATTCAATTTAAACCGACTCATATACATATTTAAACAAACACACATAACTTATGTTATGAAAATAATGATTTAGCAAAATTTTAAAATAATTATACTAAGAGAATATCAAATAAATATTTATCATCATATTTATTTGTTCAATCTATAAATCAATATCCTATTAAATTAACTCAATTATTATTAATTAAAGATGTCCAGAATTCCCGAATATCACATTTTTTATTTTTTTAATATTTTTTATAAAACCTTTATATATAACAAAATATATGTATAAAATAAAATATTTGTATATATAAAAATCAAAACGTTTCAAACATATATTCAAAAACTGGATCATATAAATAACAATGTATTTAGTTAACGCATAGTATAAAATTCATTTATATAACACTCTTATATATATATATAAATCTTGTATAAGTAAACCTTTATAGCTTCATAACTTATTTACTTTCACATATGACAAGATCTGTACAAAAGAATGCAAACTTTTCTCAAATCCTTTTGAACGTTTATAAGAAATTTTTTAAACAATAAATATACCTTCTTATTTGGGAAAGAAAGTACGCAGGCACTTGTAGGAGAAAAGTGAGTGGAGGTTGAGGGTTGTAGGAGGTGGGAAGGGAAGAGGGGCAGAGATAGCTTCAGGCGATGGGTATATACGTCGTGCAAAAAAATTTCCTTTTCTTTTGTTTTATATCTGGCGTAGGCCATGGAAAAATTTGGGACGAGGAAAAATAAGCAATGGTGGGGAGTGGATCTCGAAAATGAAGAGGGAGTAGGCAAAAATGAAATATATGAAGAGAGAGGTAGTGGAAAGCTACAGAGAAAAATATAATATAAAAGGGAATAATAAATGAAATATCAACGTCCTTGCGTTGATTCAGCAGAGAAGTTAAAGCAAATAAGAAGAGAATGGATTGATCTAAAGGAAAGGAAATGAATGGTTTAGAAATAAATAAATGTAAAACGTATACGTTTTAATTTAAAAAAGGAAAGAAATAAATACGGGGATGGCAACAGTCAAAATGCACGTTTAGGCTAATAATAGAATATAAAAGTAAGAAACTCAAAAGGATAGGCACAGAGACGTGAAATCAGGGAGACAAGGGAAGCAGGTGATCTTTCAAATTTATAACATTGGCAATAAATATAAAATAAATGAAAATTAATAGATGGATGCTTGATTGACGCAGTGATTAAAGTAAGGTTGCGTGTCAGTCACGATGAAATTTGAAACAAAAAAAAATGTAAATGAATAAAAGGGGTAAGCCAGATTTATCGCTTAGATTTAGAGAAGACACATCAAATGCTGAAAAAGGGAATTATGAAACGGCTAGATTCTAAGAAATAATAAATATGGTAAGAAAAGTAAATATGCAGGTCATAAATCAGATTAGAAAGAAAAGTGGAGAGGTTAATTGATAAAAGAATTAAGATAATGAAAATGCATAATAATATTGTTAGCATCTAATGTCGTTTAACGTTAACTAGCATCAATCATGTCAGACACCCATGTTAAAAAAAGAAACGCGTATAGGAGCATGCATTTTCTTTTGACTTGCAACATCATTCATCATTTTGGCATTCGTGGCATTCAACAAATTAAAGTGGTGGTCAAAGTCGTGAAATGGTAGCAAATTAACGATGAATAGGATCCAATAATTCTTAGTGCAATGCACAAAATTAGAAAAATCAGCATGTGCCCTCTGCGCACATGTTAAGATTTGCGTAATTTCACTAATAACCTTTATGATTTTGCATTTTTGCGTGATAAATATAGATAGTTTGAGTTTTTTAACAATTTACACTGTGCATTAGTGATTGTTTCTTGTTTGAGCGGTTGTTAGCATATGCCTACTGAATACATATTAACATAATCCTATAAAAATTTATGTGTACTTAAAATGTTCTTCTGATGAAGTTTTTTTCTTCAAGATTATTATTAACATTTAGAATATCATTTGACTTATCCGAAGGTAGATGATTTTCAAATTCTATTAAGATTAAGATCGCTAATTGATTATTGTTGAAAGCTAAGGATACTAAGAAAATACTATTATGTAATCCATATCTTGTACACGGAATTTGTTATTAAAATCGTATTATTAGAGTTACATGTATGATTATAAACAATAACATTCATAATTTACAACTACAATGTTGCAGATCCTTTTAATTTATACTATTTATTCTCTGCCTATTAATTTATACGTTTCATTCTCTACCTATTAATTTATACGTTTTATTCTCTACCTATTAATTTATATGTTTTATTCTCTACCTATTAATTTATACTATTATTCTCTACCTATTAATTTATAAAAAATTATTAAAATTTTATGGGTCGTTACAGTGAGGGTCGCTCGCGAGTTAGCGAGCTATGCAATCCAACGTGTGCCTTAGGTCGTTCAGATGTTTCAGCTGCTTTAGGACGCACGAGTACTTTAAGTCGTTCGCGACCTAACAACTTGGAGTTTAGACGGTCCCAGCGACCTAGCGCACCAATTCCTAAGGCGCATGCAAGCTGTGTAGGCCGACTAACGAGTTAAGGAAGCTGGTGCACATTTCGTTAGGTCGCTCCGACCTTTAGAGTTAAGAACTTGACGAGCTACGACCTAAGTTAGGTTGCTCAGGCCTCTTTAAGTCGCTGGAACTTCTGATGCAAGCATTCCTTAGGTCGCTGCAGTCTTGGGTCATGTTGTATATATGTTAAGTCGCTGAAGATAAGTCGTTTGTATTGTGCCTTGGGTTAGTTCGTTGGAGTGTTGTAATTTTGGGTCGCTTGTTATGTATTTTATTTGTTAACTCGTATGTGTTGTATTTTGTGATCTGTACAAAGTCATGAATGTATGGGTCGTAAACCGTGTTGTCTAGGTCGCTAGCGACCTATGTTGGTTCGGTGAAATTGTTGAGTCATGTGAGTTATAGCCTATAAATAGGCATGATGGGTCATTGTAATGTGGGTGGTTGAATTTTGAATAAAATTTGGTCTGTGCTTTGTGCCTCCATTCAAATTGGTAGTTGAGTGTAATCTCATATCTCCACTTTCGGTATTCGAGTGTGCTCGAATCAACGATTGTTGAAGCCAATTCACGGAATCAAGTGCGCTTGATCAACGTTCGAAGAATTGAAGATCTTCTCTCACGGTATCGTGCGCGATCAACGTGTCGAAGATTGCTAAAGTCCGGTATCTTCGTGATCAACGGATTTGGGCCTTTCGGTATTCTTAAATTCAGCGATTTATCATCGATTCATCGATTATTCCCGCTAATCGTGTGAGATCCTGGACGGATTCGATTTATATCGTCGAGTTCGCTTCCCACGCTGCGTCAAGATTAAATTTAAAGACCTTTTCCATGTAATATGCTAAGATTTTTGTGTTTCAGCACTCCAACAAGTCTCTATAAATGCATGCTGCATTGTTCTGTAATGGCGCCACCTTAGTGAAGCTTCCGATATGCCAGCATCCTGATTGAACATCCCTTTCATCACCTTCGAAAACAAGAATATGCATGGTTGTGGAAACTCTTGTTTGTAATAAAAGGAATTCCCAATGTTACATGCCACCAATTCGACATACATACCATGTTATGCCCCATATGTGGGACTTTAGTGTTCAACAATTGCACTCATAATGTGAGCCATATCTAACAGTTCTCGACCTTTACGAGCGTTTCCTCTAACCTTCATTTAGAGCATATTGAAGAAATTCTGCAATTGGGTTAGGCTGGTTTTCTCACTTCTTACGCAGTTAGATAAGGCTGCGTTACAAATCCCGACCTCAAGGTGAGTACTTTCCAATCAAGCCATCTTGGAGCACGAATTCTCAATGTACTGGTCAGGCTACGTATCAAGCAATGAGGACCATGCTGCTTACATATCACCAAACCTCAAGGAGTTTGTGCTTCAGTCACTCTCACATCATCTAATGGTCCCCCGAACCATCATCTTCAATACCATGTTGTGTTTCGGTACTCCAAGTGCATCCCTATAAATGCGTGCTCTATTATTCTATAATGGTGCCACCTTAGTGAAGCTTCCAATGTGCAAACGTACCAATTGAAGATCCCTTTAATCACCTTCCGAAACGAGCACATACATAGTCTTGACAACACTTACTTGTAACCAAAGGAATTCCCAATGTTACGGGTCCCTAATCCCACATATATACTATCTTACGCACCATATTTCTTACGATGTGGGACTATATTTTTTAACCCATGCACTCATAATGCGAGCCACTCCAAATATTTGGTATTAATTGATTGCCTTTCCTATTTGTTTTCCATATTTGATTGATTACGGGAATCAATTAACATCATCTCTCTTTTCAATTTGGAACAGATTTAAATCGTCTAAATTTAACAATCGACATAAACTCGACCTCGATGCTCAACAAAGATACTATAGATTGTAACTTTGATCTCCATGAAATCGATCCTATGCTTGATGTAAAAACAAAGCCCAACGGCGACTTTTATGCTTCTCCATCCCACCATAATCTGAATCATAGTAACCTCTAAGAGAGATGTCGTCACCCACTCCACCATATAACATGCCAACCGAAGAAGTGGTATGAAGATATATGAGCATCCACTTCACTACTTAATAATGCTCTTTGCTTGTGTTAGACATACATCGACTCACAATACACACCGCATAGGAAAAATCTGGTCTTGTCTACACATAGCATACATGAGACTACCAATAGTACTAGAATAATTTGTTTCAGCCATATAAACTTTGCCTTCATTCAATGAAGGAGATAAGTCTTTCGACAACTTAAAATGAGAGCCCAATGGAGTTTCAACCGGTTTAGCTTTCCCAATACCAAATCAAGCAAGGACCTTCTCGATGTCCTATGCTTGAGTGAGTCTCAACTCTCTCTATTTCCTATCTCTAAATATCTCCATTCCCAAAATTCTTTGTGCTTTTCCCATATCATACTCCTTGCTCATCTTTACTTTCAACTCTGTAATTCTGACCGTACTCCGAGATGCAATCAATATGTCATCAACTTATAATAAAAGAACCCTTTCAACTGACACAAAATAAATATCCCCATCTGGATCACCATGCAAGAATGCAGTTTTGGCTTTTAGTTGCTCAAGTTCCATATCATAATGAGCAACTAATATCGAAAGAATACCAATGGATGCATTCCTTACAACTGAAGAAAAGATATCATGATACTCTACCGCTTTTTTTGAACATGCCCCTTTGCTACTATCCTTGCTCTATATCTATGTCATCTTTGACGTCGTTCTTTACTCTCTAGATCCACTTATATACCCAATTTCTCTTACGTTGATGGTAAGAGGCACCAAATCCCAAATATGGTTTTTCTACAAAGATTCAATCTCCTCCTCCATAGTAGCTGACCAACTGGGACTATGAGCTGATGCAATAGCTTCTCTATAATCACTAGGCACATTATGGACAACATTCAGTGCATATGTTGCCATGGCATTGAAGTCAATGTCTTCCATGCTCAATCCAATAAAATCCTCAAACCCCTTAGGCTTCCTCCTCTGTCTATCATGCCTAGTATTTGAATCAGCTCCACCTTGAGTCTTATCCTCTGTACCTACATCTATACTATCCTCATCAACCACGGTGCCATCGAAAACACCAACTGAACATCTATGAAAAGAGTGTATAGTTGACTTGCTTTGCTTTTAGTATTCTAATTCCATCCTCACACTATAATCAGATGAGGAAGGTTGCATCTTCAACATTGCCTTCTCATAAAAAGTCACATGCCTGCTAATAATAATCTTTTTCTTGCTGATAGGACACCACAACCTATATCCCTTCACTCCTTTTGTATGGACTAGAAAGTTACACTTACGAACTCCAGGATGCAACTTTTCTTCGCTCACATGTACATAAGCTGGACATCCAAACACTCTTAAAAATGAATAGCCAACAGGCTCTGCTTTCCATACTTCTTTAGGAATCTTCATATCTGTGGTATTAGAAGGTGTGGAATTGACGAGGAAAGCCGTCATAGATAAATCTTATTCCCAAAATCCCTTCTTTAATTTAGCAGTTAATCTGAGGCAATGAGTTCTCTCCAGCAATGTCTGATTCATTCTTTCAGCAATTCCATTAGACCGAGGGTCGCCAGGTGTGGTGTAATGCCTCTTACTGCCTTCGGAATCACAAAATTCGATGAATTCCTATGATACAAATTCACCTCCATTATCCAAACCGAGAACTTTCAACTTCTTCTCTGACTGCTTTTCAACCATTGATTTCCACTTTCGAAACCTTGCAAAGGTTTTGCTCTTAGATTGTATAAAGTGTAGTCATACTTTACAAGAGAAATCGTCTATAAATTAAACGAAGTTAGTAGCGCCACCCAAGGATAGGTAAGGGGGCCCTAAAACATCTATATGAACATACTCTAGAACAATTTTTTCTTTATGCTCACCAATGCCAAAAGAAATCTTTGTGTGCTTACCAAGTACACATTATTCACAAAAGTGAATCTTTGAATGCTGCACACGATCAATCAAACCCCGTTTTCTCAACTCATCCAAACTATATCTACCAATATGTCCCATACACAAGTGCCACAACCTAAAAGAATCTGAATCAAAAGAAGTAGCCGAAGTTGATTCACCAACTATAGTAATGCCCATCAATAAATAAAGATTTCACACCCTCACGCCTTTCATAACATTCATCGAAACTTCGATATCTTTATTTTCGCTCCCTTGACTACAATTTTAAATCCAATCTTACTCAAAGCCCTAATAGAAGTCAAGCTCTTTCTCAAATCAGGTACATATCTAGCATCAATAATAGTACAAATAACAACATCCACATTCGGACTTTCACACTACCAATACCAACCATATAGCAAGAAGCATCGTTGCCCATTAGAACTTCTACTCTATCAATCTCATGATATATAGGGAAACAGTTCCTATCAGGTGTCATATGATAGGATGCACCATAGTTAATAAGCCATAAGTTTCTCTTCTAAGAAGAACTAAAAGATGTAAACACATCTGTATTTCTCTTTGTATTTGATTTCTCTGCAGTAGAAGATGAAGATTGCTTTGGGATATTCTTCTTTCTTCGAACTTAGGACATTGAGCTACAAAGTGCCTCGGTTTCTTAAAATAATGGCAATTCAAACGCTTAGGACCGTAGACTTAGACCTTCAATTATATTTATCTTTATATTCTTTGCCTTGCTTTGGCTTCTACCTCTCTGAACAGATAAGTCTTTTGTATCACTGCCTAAACAAGTGCTCGCCAATATTCCTCCCAACACTTCATTATGGAACTAGCCTTTACATCAAATAGACTAATCTTACTACGACCATATATCATGAAATTAACAAAAGCGGTATACTCCATAGGAAAGGAGCATAAGAGGATCATTTCTGAGCCTTATCAGTAATATCAACATCCACTGCCTTTAGTTTCACAATCAAAACGTGTTAACGTGAAAATCTGACGCTAACACCCCGGTGTGTGTAAAAACGATGTGAGAGCACCACCCGTAATACGGGAATCAAGAAATAACAGTAAGTAACAGAAAATGCAGTAAATGTGCACAGGGCTTATAGTGGTTCGGCTTATGATCATGCCTATGTCCACTTCAATCCTTTTTATTGCTGATCGGATTACAACTTATTACAATCTCTTTCCATTACAATCCAATTCAATTCAGAAAACAAGTAGCTAAGGAAAACTCCGTCGTGACAGAGTTCTTCGAATTCATGATTGAATGTGTAGAATTCCTCTGTGAAGTTGATCTAAGCGCCTTGCGTGTGCTTGAAGCGATGGAGTGTAGATTGCTTTGAAGATAGTGAAGTCTCAATCCCTTGAAGAAAATGATCCCCCAAAAAGTCCTCTCAATGTTGGAGCTAACGGTGTATTTATAGGGGGACTCGGGATTAAGTCGTTTGGCATAGGTCGCGAGCGACCTATGATAGGACTTGAGTCGTTGGTGAGCTAAGAGAGCGCGAGTCACGGCCTAAGTGATATCCCCTTTTCCATATAAGCTAACGGGTACAAGTTAACGACTCATGGGAAGCGGCATAACTTATCCTCTAAGTGTCAGGTCGTGAGCGACCTAAGGCAAGTTATAAGCCGGCAGCGACTTAGGGATAGGTCGTAAGTCGTGTTTCAGAGATAAGGCTTAACTAGTTTGCTGTGTCTACTTAGTTACTAGGCCGCTGCATTCTGTAAGTCGCTTCCTCTTAAGTCGTTTAAGCAGTTAAGTCGTAAGCCCCCTTTTATCCTTCTAGGTCGCTCACTCTTCTAGCTCTTTAAGTCGTTACCCTGCTTCTATGGTTAGGTCGTTAGCTTGGTAGGTCGTGGGTCGTTCATTCACTTAAACTGTTAGGTCGGCCCATTCTCTAAACCCGCTAAGTTATGGTTCCCTTAAGTCGGTAAATCGTCCACCTTTAAGTCGTTAACCTGATGTTGGTCCATTAACTCATTAAGTCGCTTCATAACTTAAGTCGTTAACTCATTGAGTTGCTTGTCCATTGAGTCGTTGACCTCCTTAAGTCGTGAGCCTTTTTGAGTCGTGAGCCTTTTTGGGTCGTGAGCCTTTTTGAGTCGTGAGCCTTTTTGAGTCGTGAGCCTTTTTGAGTCGTGAGCTTTTTGAGTTGCTTAACATAGGAGTTAACATTTGCCCCTCGAAGTACATGCTTAAATCGTGAGTCGTGTGCTTCGATCTAATTTTGCTAGGTCGTGAGTGACTTAAAACATATACTAACTCGCGCGTCTACTCGTCTTCTTCTTTCAGCCCCATATAAATTTGTTAGGTCACTGCTTCTCCTCCATTCAGCTGTTCCGATTTCCTACTCTGCCATTAACAAAATATCGTGATTTCAAAGGCGAATTTGAGTTCAATCATTCACCGATTCATCCCTGTTATCATATTGCGTAAGTACACTTGATCTCTATCCATCCCACGATCATCATCGAACCACGAATTTCCATCTCCGAACCTCAGAACCATTTTGTATGTCGTGTTTCATCTTTTGAGTCATGTTGTAGTCGATTTTAATCGCCATTAGTTGTGATTCACGAAAGCACAGCATTGAGTTGAATTCATGATAGATCGGAGATGCTTTCAATCGATTCTTGGATGATTCGGTGGTATGTAGGAATGATGAATTTCACGAAGAGGATGATGGATTTCATCGTGAGTGATAATGTGTTATCGGGTCACAGTTTAACGGGATGGTGAGCTATTGCGTGGAGAGGAAGTTAGCGATTTAGCAGATCTGAGCGACTTAAAAACCTCCGCGACCTAAGAAACCTAGCCGACCTAACAAATTCTCGTGACCTAAGGATTCTTCGAATCTGCGACTTAACTTTTAGGTCGCGCTGGGATTTAAACGACCTAGGACTTAAAAAATTTGCACATGAATTTCAAGCAGGACGACTTAACAAATTAACGACCCAATCCTTTTTTGCGGCATAGGCCGTAGGTCGCGGCCGAGTTAGGACTTGAACCTAGTCTGCATTGCCTTGAACCTTTTAACTTGCATAGTGCGACCTAAGCAAACTCTGACCTATGCTAGGTCGCTGGGCGACCTAACACTTGTGAAATTCTGAGAAGACTTGGCTGAATTGTTTGAACTTGAATTTTGCTGTACTTCTTTGCAGATTATTTTAACTTTTAAAGACGTCAACCTGTTAAATACAACATTTGCAGAAAAATGGGACGAATATACTGTCATTGACTGCCCACATCAAATGACAGATTAGTTAATAACAGATAATTAACTTAAATAAATTGTGTGAACGAAGTGCTTTCAACTCATCAATTTCAAGTAAAATATTAAAGCAACACTGAAATAGTCAATTGAAACTGACCAGCCTGCACTAATATTATGCTTGAACTTTAGATTAAAAAGTTTTGAAATTTTGTAGTCGATCAATCGTCGACTAGTTTAATTCCAGTTATATTTATTTGTTATTTTTATTAGTTCTGCACGACACTTCACACTTTTAGGAAACGTGCACCTTCACATTTGAATATCCAGTTGCTTGTGTAGAATGACTTCTCAGGAAGAAGATACAAAAGTTCAGACTGGAGAGGCAACTGTTATTCCGGATCCACTAGTCAATCCTCCCGAAAGAGCCCCTACCACGCTATCATACAAAGTTTTTCGCCAGTTGTGTGCTCAGTTTGGCATTGCTGAATCAGATGCCATTCTTCCCGAGAGAAGTAACACTGCTGACATAGCACCCCCTGGCTTTGTGACGGTCAATCGACAAATGTGCCTGAGTGGGGGCGTTCCTCCTTTCAATGACTTTTTCCAACAACTTCTTCGTCAATTGGCCATCGCCCCATCCCAATTACACCCCAATGGCTATGCCATTTTAATGGGGTTGTGTGTACTGTTTAGGAGGACGCTTGATCGATTCCCAAGATTTGACGAGATTTGCTTCCTATGCACTTTCAGAAGGACTAAAGATCACCCCTCTATTACTATCGTGAGAAGTGCTCGAAATCGTAGATTGATCATCGGTCTTCCTGACAGCGCTCATGGGTTTTTGACTCAATTTTTCTATGTTCGTTGTCCCCCGGGGTTCTACGCTGTATGGAGGGAAGGAAGTAAGATTAACCATTCTTACTACGCTTGTTATCCGACTTTTGCGAGACTGAATTGTTAAGTGTTAACTCCGCTTCTTTTTTATTTTCAGCGCTTCCTTCCCTATCCAGAGATCCAGGCCATAAGCAAGTTTTTGTGAGACTGAGTGTCGTGGCCGCGGAAGAAAGAAGTGTAAAATTCTTGTTGAGGGATGAATTTCTGCACCAATACGGGCTTTTGCATACCTCTCGCTCTACACACCCCCACGAAGTCCCAGATTCTCCGGCTAGAGCGTCGGATGCCCCCGTTTCTATTGATACATCCATAACGAAAGAATCTGCTTCTGAGGCTTCTCTAGTGAAGTGCTCCACTTCTGTTGATGTCGCGGGGGCATCTGGCAAACTTGCCCCGGTCACCGAAGAAGAAGAGCCTCGGGATTCTCCTCCGCATTCAAAGAAGTCTGGTAATGAAGAAGTCGAGAAAACCAGCCCTGTTAAGCAGAGCAGGGACGACACTTTCGATGGACTGAGCGACCTCTTCGCCACCTCGCAAGAGATCTTTAAAGATGATCCTATTACTACCGGGGTTTCTTCTTCAGTAGTCGAGGCGACTTCTATTCTGCAACAGACTCCGTCAACTCAAGAGTTGATGTTAACTTCTACACCTATAACTACTCCACAATTAAAGAGTGGTTCGTAGTTTGATGCGCGTAGTTTGCACATTACACTCACTTAGAATCTTTCAGCACTTTTATGCTTCTGACTTTTTGTACTTTTAAGAATTCTAAAATTTATCTCTTTTTATTTCATATCCTCCGATGGGACGCAGAGGATCCTACTATGATGACTTCCAACGCTACGGGAGGCGTAGCCAATATGACTATAGCGTTACCTCCCCTCTTACAGAGAATCCGATGAAGAAAGAGCCGCCCGAAAGGTTCAAGAGAAGAGGGCTCAAGAGGAGCGTTATGAAAGAAGAGAGAGGGAGGAACGCCATGATTCTTCGCAGAGAGGCGACGATTCCCACAAAAGAAAATCCCATGATGACCGAGGAAAAAGTCATATGGTTGAGGATTCAAGCATGCGAGCCCGACATGGTGAGAAGCATACCTCTACAACTCCCAAAAAGGTTACCGTCCCCGTCTCGCTTGACATTCCTTCCGGCTCTCCCGCTCTCGGGAAGACAGACATCCAAACAATAATTAGCAGGCCCAAATTCCAAGTTGGACTGGGCCCGGCCACTTTGCAAAGTCGGTTTCCACAGTGGTGTCTGAAGGGAGTAAGGTTCGACCTTGACTTAGTCCCTATTGACAAGTCTGCCATGTTACGAAACCTTGATGCTGTCAAGCTTGATATTGAGAGGATGTCGAACTGGCAAAAACTTGTTGACGAGCTCCAAAGGGTTAATCGTGCAAATATAGAGGCCATGCTCAATATGGAAAATGATAAAGCCGAATGGCAAAAGGTTCTTGAGCAACATGATATTGAAATGAGGAGCATCGCTTCTTACAATGAAGAGCTTGAAGCAAAAGTTGAGGAACTGAAACAAGAGCTTGCTACTTCCTCTACTTCTTATTCTCAAAAAGAAGAAGTGCTCCTAAAACAAGTGAGAGATGCTCATGCCAGCCAAAGAGATGCCGAAGACAGGCTTGAAGTGCAAAAAAGAATTAGTGAGGGCTATGTTGCTGATATTGAAGAGATTCGGAAGAAAAGCAGCTCCCAAGAGGCGGAGATTCAAATGCTTAAGCTTCGACTTTCCAAAGCTGAAAGGGAGCGTGATGAGGCCGTTGCCGGCAAAATTGCAGCTGAAGAATCTCACGAGACAACGAGGACCAACATCAGCTCAACATTACTTGACTTCTACCTGCATAGCATCTTGGAGCGCGGTAGCCTCGCCTTTCTAGGCCCCAAGTATGAAATTACTCTGGCTGAAGTTTGGGAGGCCGCACTCGATATGCTTGGCGGTAAAGGCGCTGGCTATGCTGAGTCAGCTCTTGAGGAGCATTATCCTGATGATGATGCTCGCGCCGCTCTTGCCAGGAGAAGAGAACGGCTAGCAAAATTAAGGGCCGAAACAGCGGCAGGAGAATATTCAGGAAAAACTGTCTCAATTGTTCCAATTCAGCCTTCTCCTTCGGCCGAGATTGACATTATCGGTTCCAGTTCTCATTCTCTATCTCCTACCAAAGTTACCGTCGAGATCACAAGCATACAAGGTGGGGATGAAGGTGACGAGAGTGCCGAGGCACAGCCTTACGAAGTTGATGTCAGGAAACCGGCTTCTGCAGGTAACCCTTTTGTTAATCTTGCCCAAGTAGACTGCTCATCTGTTTCTTACGAGCTTGATGAGCTTCTTGACTACTTCTTGAACCTCAGTGAACCTTTATCTCCACTTTTTACTGACTTGAACTTTTTTCCTTCCGTAGAGAAAACGTCGAGCATCGTTCAAACTTCCCCACCTCCAATTATTCCTCCTCCATCTATTTAGGTGACTCCTCCTTCTGCCACGCAACCGGGATCACAAGAGGAGCAAATAGAAGCTCTTCAAGACTTGGACAATCCCATTGCTTCACAAGAACACAAGGGAGAAGAAACTGAAGGGAGTGAGAAGACTCCAGAAGCAACTAGTTCCGATGATGAACCATTAGCTAAACTTCTTTCTCCAGGGAGTGGGTCTTCCTCCAAGAAGAGAGGAAAGTAGGGAGTTTCCAAGAAGAAGAAGAAGAAGGGATCCTTAACTGGCGAAGAAAAAACGGAAGAAAGTCCGACTGAGCCCCTTTCTCCTTCATCTCCTACTCTTACAAGCCGGCCTAAGAAGTTGGTTATCCGGCCGGGTGCGGGCTCAAAAGGTGGACGGAAGAAGAAATGATGGCTCTGGTTCTGTGGCTTTCATATCGCCCTTTTTCCTTTTTTGCATGTACTGACCGGAAATTGTGCGGGTACTGGCCCCCGTTTTCTTTATTTCGAAATTTGTATCTGTAAGAAATTGTAACAGAATTAAATAAAATGATTCTTTATTTGTACAAACTTCTTGTTTGAATTTGAGAATGCAGTTATTATTCACTTTTATACAAGTTTCTTTGCATGATATTGCAGTGAGCTTGTGGTATACTGTTCGAGCACAATTTTACCGATGTAGTTATACCATGTTGCCCCTATACCATAAGCTCATTGTAATATTTTATTTTATGAGGAACTTGTACTTTTATTTTCTAAAGAATAATTATTCCACATTTGGAGGAATATTATTTCGTTAAAAAACAGAGTACAAATAAGTTTTTACGCTTCATCCTTCGAAGATATCACTTTTTCTTTGGTGCATATACACATTTTACTGAATGAATTCTTATATGTGGTAAAGCGGGTATTTGAAAGGTACTTTAACTTCTTTTTGAGGAAGAGAATTTTCCAGAATAGGTAATTCATTCTTCCTTTGAAAGTTAAAGTGTGCCTTTGATGAGGATTTTTTTTTTAATATATACCACAGTAAAGGGCTTTTTTGATTTTTGTTTCTTCGAAAAGTTGCACCTCTGAGGAAGGCCTTTTCACGTTTCAACACCTGGAAGTTTTATTTCAATCTTGGTGAAACGTTTGCCTCCGAAGAGGTCTTTCTGCTTGATTGTGCCTCCGGGAGGAGGTCTTTTCATTTCTGCCTCTGGGAAGAGGTCTTTTATTTTATTTTTTTATTTTTTTTTCAGCTTTGGTGAAGTGAAACTCCGAAGAGTGGCTGTTGCACTTCAACTCTTGGTGAAATGTGCCTCCGAAGAGGGCTTTGCTTTGCTTTGCATTTCAACTCTGGTGACCTCCGAAGAGCGGCTCTTACACTTCAACTCCTGGTGAAATGTGCCTCCGAAGAGGGCTTTATTTTGTTTGGCATTTCAGCTTTGGTGAAGTGAAACACCGAAGAGCGGCTGTTGCACTTCAACTCCTGGTGAAATGTGCCTCCGAAGAGGGCTTTATTTTGTTTGGCATTTCAACTTTGGTGAAGTGGGCCTCCGAAGAGGGGCTCTTACACTTCAACTTCTAGTGAAATGTGCCTCCGAAGAGGGCTTTATTTTGTTTGGCATTTCAACTTTGGTGAAGTGGGCCCCCGAAGAGGGGCTCTTACACTTCAACTCCTGGTGAAATGTGCCTTCGAAGAGGGCTTTGATTGCCTGGAAGTTACTCTCTCATGGTTGGAGGGTCATGACTCCTCCAATCTTTTTTGTTGAGTAGAGAACTTTCTTTTTTGCGGCATATGCCTCGTTAGAGGTCTTTATCCTCCGTAGAGTTGTGCCTCCGAAGAGGGCTTGTGCCTCCGAAGAGGGCTTTAGTTGTTCCTTGTCCACTTGCTTGTGCCTTTTCAGCGATCCTCTATTTTTCTTTTCAAGCTCACACTCCTTTCTCTTACAAGTAGTTTGTTTAATCCAAAGAAGTGTACTTCATTGCCAGGCAAGTTCGCGAGAACGGGCATAAGCTTCTTAATTGGATGTTTGTTTGTTCAAACGATCTCAATTTGTTAGCAAGGGCATGTTCTCAGCGAAATCATTGGCCGTTCAATTGAAGCACTTCCTATCTAGGATTTGAATTCGGGGCTTTTGTGGCTCGAAATTTGTTTGTTGAATGATAACAAGAATCACTTGGTCTTGTAACGTGCAAGTTTTATTTTCATTGTCTGGAAAAATTTAAATCGACATTTCAGCAATACATTTAATGTACTTTTCATATCGAAAATAAAGCAAACATGTAATAATAATAAGGAACACAAGATTTATAGTGGTTCGGCCAAGAATTTGGGCCTACATCCACTTTATAGTCTTTCATTATTCACTTGCATCGGCTTTACAATTGCTTTCAATTACAAGAATCATACATTCATAATTTTTTTTTTTACAATATTTCAACAAAGCTTTCAAGTAAAGTATGGACGCAAGTGATTGCTGTTCCAAGCCCTTGAAATTTGATCTCCTTCGACAGTAGTGAGTTTGAATGTGCCGTCAAGAAGCTTCTGACCTATGACATATGGTCCTTCCCAATTTGGCCTAAACACACCTGTTGCCGTCATGATTCTTTTCAGGACTAGATCTCCAATCTCAAAGCTACGTTGGCGAACTTTGGAATTGAAATGTATGGTTATCCTTTGCTGATGGGCTGCAATTCTGAGCTTAGCTCTTCTCTTTTTTCATCAAGGAGATCTAGTGCCTCAAGTTGTAGTTTTTTATTCTCCGCTTGATTGAAATGGATTCTTCTATGTGAAGGGACCTCTGTTTCTACCGGAATCATTGCTTCTGACCCGTATGCCAATGAAAACGGAGTATGCCCAGTCACTGTTTTGTGGGTAGTTCTGTACGCCCATAGTGCTAGTGGTAGCTTATCGATCCAACCACCTTTTGCTCTTTCGAGTTGCTTCTTGATGGTTGACTTGATAATTTTGTTTACTGCTTCCACCTGCCCGTTTGCCTGCGGACGAGCCACTGCTGAGAAGCTTTTTCGGAATTTGAATCGCTTGCAAAAATCTTGCAATTCTTCACTTTCGAATTGAGTACCGTTGTCTGTAATTATCTTTTGAGGCACACCATATCTGCAAATGATACTTTTAGTCACAAAATTTATCATCTTTTTAGAGGTGATAGTAGCCAATGGTTCCGCTTCAGCCCATTTAGTAAAATATTCTACAACAACAACGGCATATTTGATTCCAGATTTGGCAGTTGGTAAAGGTCCTATAAGGTCTATTCCCCAGATTGCAAATGGCCATGGACTGACCATCTGTGTGAGTTCAGTGGAAGGTGCTCTAGGAATTTTGGCAAATCTCTGGCACTTGTCACATTTTCGGGAATAGTCTGCAGCATCTCGATTAATTTCTGGCCAAAAATATCCGTATCGGAGAACCTTTTTTGCTAAAGTTTGACCACCTAAATGATCACCACATTCTCCTCCATGTACGTCAGCTAGGACTGTTTTGGACTCTTCCCTGGATACACATCGAAGTAATGGCATTGAGAATCCCCGTCTGTATAATTGGCCATCCTGGACTGTATAGCGAGAGGCTTTCCTCAGTAGCTTCTGTCGTTCTTTTGAATTTTCCGGTAAAGAGCCATTGAGCAGATATTCTGTTATTGGAGTCATCCATGATTCTTGCTCTTGAGACACACTCATGATCCAATCAATATCCATCTCATTAATGCTTGGAGCCGACAGGACTTCCACTGGAGTTAACCCTAGAAATTGAGCTTCGCCTGTGCTAGAGTACTTTGCGAGAGAATCTGCCTTCGTGTTTTCTTCTCAAGGAATATGGCTTATCATGTAATGATCGAAGTCACATAGAAGTTCCCAGGCCTTTGACAAGTAGGCAGGCAGATTTCCCTTTTTCGCTTGAAATTCCTTCTTGACCTGTCAAACAATAAGCTGAGAATCAATGAAGATCTGTAATGCTCTGATGTTTAGTTCTTTAGCAATTCTCAAGCCAGCGATAAGAGCCTCGTATTCTGCTTCATTGTTCGTTGAAGGAAATTCCAATCTTAGCGCATAGCATAATGACCGACCTTTAGGGGTTTCAAGTACAACCCCGGCTCCAGAACAGTAGTCATTTCTTGCGCCATCAACATATAACTTCCACTGGATTGGGGAATTATCGATTGTTTCTTCCTCACCGTTACCCTTATCTGTGAATTCTGCGATGAAATCCGCTAAAGCTTATCCGTTGATTGCTTTTCGGGGGTGATAAGTGATGTCATATTGACTGAGTTCAATGTTCCACTTTAGAAGACGACCCGAAGTCTCAGGGCGAAACAGGATTTCTTTAGAGGTTGATCAGTGATGACTCTGATAGGATGAGCTTGGAAATATTGCCTCAACTTCCTCGATGCAATCAGTAGACAATAGGCGAGTTTTTCCAACTTGGAGTAATTCATCTCTGCCCCAGTGAGTCTTTTGCTGATATAGTAAACCGGATGTTGAATCCTCTTGTCTTCTCGTATCAGCACTGCGCTTAGAGCATGAGATGATACTGCCAAGTATATAAGAAGATCCTCACCATCGCCGGGCCTAGAAAGTATTGGAGGCGTTTCCATATGACGAATCAATTCATCAAAGGCTTTTTGGCATTCGGGAGTCCAATCAAAGTTTTTCTTTCCTTTCTTTAGAGCGTCAAAGAATGGGATGCATTTATCAGTAGCTTTGGAAATGAACCGACTCAAGGCGGCAACTTTTCCGTTGAGACTTTGCAATTCCTTCTTCTTTCTAGGGGCTTTGACTTCTTTTAAGGCGGTAATTTGAGCTGGACTAGCTTCAATGCCCCTAGCGCTCACAATGAAACCTAAGAACTTTCCAGAATCCACCCCAAACGAACATTTTAAAGGGTTAAGCTTCATTCCGTATTTCCGGAGGACTGCGAACATTTCTGCTAAGTGTTCTATGTGATCCACTGCTTTCTTAGACCTTACTAACATGTCGTCGACGTAGACTTCCATAGTCTTGCCCAATTGCGGTTTGAACATAGCATTAACAAGTCATTGGTAGGTTGCCCCCGCATTCTTCAGCCCGAAGGGCATAACTTTGTAGCAGTAAAGACCAACATCGGTGATAAAGCTCGTGTCCTCCTGATCTGGCTCATGCATCATGATCTGGTTATATCCGCAGTGGGCATCCATAAAAGATAACAATTCATATCCCGCTGTCCCATCTACCAGTTGATCGATCCTGGGTAATGGGAAGTAGTCTTTGGGGCAGGCCTTGTTTAGATCTGAAAAATCGATGCACACTCTCCATTTTCCGTTGGCTTTCTTAACCAGCACTGGATTTGAAACCCAATTCGGATAGGTAGATTCTTTGATAAAGTCATTCTCCATGAGCCGATCAACTTCTTCTTTTAATGCGGCTGACCTTTCTGGACCTTGGGTTCTTCTTTTCTGTTTCACAGGCATAAACTTTGGATCAATATTCAGAGCGTGTACTACAACTTCTGGGGATATTCCGCACATATCGGCATGAGTCCAAGCGAAAACATCCAAATTTGCTTTCAAAAAAGATATTAAGATATTATGAATCGACACATTAAGTTGTGAACCCATATTTAACACCTTATTTGGGTCCTTCGGGTCAACAGGTACTGGTACTATCGTCTCCACCTGTACCACTCTATTCTCCTCTGCACTGGCTTTTCTAGGATCCATCTCTTTTCGTGCTCCGCTATGCTCGCCAGTGCAGGGTCCGCCCTGTAATTGCTACAAGGTTGGTTCTTTGATGCAGACTGGGGTTGCCGCATCCTTTCCCATTTCTCTCTTTCTTGCTTCTCGCAGCTCTGTCAGATAACACTCCCGCCTAGCATTTTGATCCCCTTTTATAACTCCTACTCCATTGTCTGTGGGGAATTTAATGGTGAGGCACCATGGGGCCAGAACAGCTTTGAACGCTGCAAGAGTTGGACGGCCAAGGAAAGCATTATAAGCAGAAAATTCGTCGACAATCACAAAAGTTTGCTTGCGGACTACTTTTCTTTCTCCCTCTCCAAGTTCTACAAGCAAATCAACGGTTCCTATCGGCTGCTTTGGCTCTCCAGTGAAGCCAGCAATTTTCTGCGACGAGGCTTGCACATCAGCCATAGGGATCTTCATTTGGTCGAATGTTTTCTTGAAGAGGATATTGCAGGATGCGCCACAATCAATGAGAACTCTTCTGACAATAGCTGGCCCGATACCAGCCGAGATGACCAAGGGATCCAAGGTAGGAGCTTCAACACCTGTGGAATCCCTGGCTCTGAACACAATATCATCATTGAAAGTTCTTTGTTGTTTCAGGGGCGTAGCGTCTTCCAAAACAAAGACATCTTCTTCGGCCGGTACATATTTCAAAGCTCAGGTATACCTTTCCATCTCACCCCAGCTCCTGCCCGCTGGGTGAGGTCCTCCCGTAATGACATTGATAACAGGCCTTCCGGATTCATGCCCTGCAGTCTTCTCACTTGTCCTAGGTTAATGAGCAGGAGCTTGTTGCCCCTGACTAGACGAACCAGGATTGCTTCTATTCTTTTCCACAAATTGTTGTAGCCTGTTTTCCCTTATCAACTCTTCAATCAAATTCTTCAATTGGTGGCATTCGTCGGTATCATGACCGGGTTGATTATGGAAGCGGCAGAACTTCCCGCTTTGTATAGCTCTTTTCCCGGTTCTCAGAACAGGAGGTTTAGGATAGTTAACAGAATCTTTAGCGGCAAAGTAAATACGCTCCGGCGTATCTGATAAAGGAGTATATTCCGATGGCTTGAAGGAACGAGGCTTCTTCATATTTCTCTGTTTCTTCCCATCGTTATTTTCCCTTTTCTGTCCTACAGATTCATTCTTGCGTGGAGCAGCAATGTTATCTTCAGCTTCTTCCAATACTGCCTTTACCGGTACAGGACGGCTTTCCAGGCGTATGAACTCATCCGCTTTCTTGTAGAATTTTTCAAGGGAATTTGGTTCCTTCATGTTCAGCCATTTTTCAAATTCGCTCGATTTGTCAATGGCCCTCATCAGATAAGTCAAGATCATCCGTGGTTCTGCATTGTCTACCTCGGGCAGTGCTATATTAAAGTAATTCAAGAAAGATCTGATAGTTTCCCCTGGATTCTGTTCTAAACTTGACAACGACATGATATCTTTGGCTTTTGAAGCATATAGCCTGAACTGCTCCTTGAATTTCCGGGTTAGGTCAGAAAACTGATCTATAGACCGGATTGGTAACTTGGTGAACCAAAGCAGAGCTACACCTTCCAGATATACAGGAAAATATCGGCACTTTATTTCATCAGAAGCTCTGGCACCTGTCATGTGCCAATCATACTTATACAAGAATTCGTTCGGATCGCTTGTCCCTTTGTAAGCTGGAATGGTTGGAGGGACGAACTTCCTCGGAAACTCAGCCTTTAAGATCCTTTCGGTAAACGGGGTTTTACTTGGAGCGAAACCCCATTCTTTCTCGTCTTCATCCCTTTGCATGATCTCTTTCATGATTTGTCGAACCATTTCAGAAAGATACCCCTCATCATTTCGAGCTTTAAATCCACCAACTTCAGGAAGTGTCTGCTCAAAAGGGCTGGCAGCCGTCTCAGGACCGTTCCTTTCTTCAGCATCATGAACGTTGCCAGCAAAGTTCCTTTCATTACTCGTTGGTTGACGGTTTGCCCCAAGCAAATCATTCAACCTATTCAAAATTAGAGCATTTTGGGCATTCTGAGCCTCCAATTGTGCACTTTGGGTATTTATCTGCTGGTTCAGCCCTAAGATTACAGCATCCAACTCTGCTTTTGTAACCCCAACAGGTGGAGTGGCTTGATTAGGTACTGGGGAAGCGGAGGTTCCCTCTTGAACATTTCCAGATCTAACAGATCTACTCCTTCTCCCCGGAGCCATGATTTCGGATAAACTTCTAGTCTTCAGAGAGATTACTTCAACAAACTTTCGTGGAGCAATGATGATAATTCACCTGAGTTCGGCTCTCAGTGAAAGCACCAAAAATTTTAACGTGAAAATCTGACGCTAACACCCCGATGTGTGTAAAAACGATGTGAGAGCACCACCCGTAATACGGGAATCAAGAAATAAGAATAAGTAACAGAAAATGCAGTAAATGTGCACAGGGCTTATAGTGGTTCGTCTTATGATCAAGCCTACGTCCACTTCAATCCTTTTTATTGCTGATCGGATTACAACTTATTACAATCTCTTTCCATTACAATCCAATTCAATTCAGAAAACAAGTATTTAAGGAAAACTCCGTCGTGACAGAGTTCTTCGAATTCATGATTGAATGTGTAGAATTCCTGTGTGAAGTTAATCTAAGCGCCTTGCATGTAGTTGAAGCGATGGAGTGTAGATTGCTTTGAAGATAGTGAAGTCTCAATCCCTTGAAGAAAATGATCCCCCAAAAAGTCCTCTCAATGTTGGAGCTAACGGTGTATTTATAGGGGGACTCGGGATTAAGTCGCTTGGCATAGGTCGCGAGCGACCTATGATAGGACTTGAGTCGTTGGTGAGCTAAGAGAGCGCGAGTCACGACCTAAGTGATATCCCCTTTTCCATATAAGCTAACGGGTACAAGTTAACGACTCATGGGAAGCGGCATCACTTATCCTCTAAGTGTTAGGTCGTGAGCGACCTAAGGCAAGTTATAAGCCGGCAGCGACTTAGGGATAGGTCGTAAGTCGTTTTTCCGAGATAAGGCTTAACTAGTTTGCTGTGTCTACTTAGTTACTAGGCCGCTGCATTCTGTAAGTCGCTTCCTCTTAAGTCGTTTAAGCAGTTAAGTCGTAAGCCCCCTTTTATCCTTCTAGGTCGCTCACTCTTCTAGCTCTTTAAGTCGTTACCCTGCTTCTATGGTTAGGTCATTAGCTTGGTAGGTTATGGGTCGTTCATTCACTTAAACTGTTAGGTCGGCCCATTCTCTTAACCCGCTAAGTTATGGTTCCCTTAAGTCGGTAAGTAGTCCACCTTTAAGTCGTTAACCTGATGTTGGTCCATTAACTCATTAAGTCGCTTCATAACTTAAGTCGTTAACTCATTGAGTTGCTTGTCCATTGAGTTGTTGACCTCCTTAAGTCGTGTGCCTTTTTGAGTCGTGAGCCTTTTTGAGTGGTGAGCCTTTTTGAGTCATGAGCCTTTTTGAGTCGTGAGCCTTTTTGAGTCGTGAGCTTTTCTAGTCGCTTAACATAGGAGTTAACAAAGTGGTCAAAGCATATACATGCTCTATAAGATCGACTCCTGGCTTCATCCTAAACGAATACAGTTTTTGTTGAAGAATAATGTGATTCGTGACAGACTTGTCCAGATATACATCAAATAATGTATCCCATAATTCCTCCACTATCTTCTTTTGAGAGAATTCTCTAAGAATTTCATCTGAAAAAGTCAACTGGATTGTTGCTTCATCTTCCAACTCTTTCAAAACATTTGCTTTAATGTCCTTTAATTTATCAGGCGCAAAATAACCTTAAAAGTCTTCTTCTTTGACACTACCTCCATGTTCATCTTCCAAATTCCAAAATATCATTTTCCATCAAAGCGTGTAACAGCATAATTGACATTAGATCTAACAATAGACGTTTTGGAAGTATCCGTTAATATTCAAACAGAAAATACCACTAGTTCCAAAACCAAACTGTGGTGAAAAAATTGAATGAGGGAAAACGTTCTAATTAGGATCTAATATTGCCTATTTGAATACAATGCAACTTAAAATCAAATATGATACCATATAAAAAAAAAAAAGATTTAAAGTAGTTCGGATTTGTATCCTACATCCACGGAGACCCAACTGAAAGTATTATGAATCATATATTATCTAACTTGTGTATAATACGCAAGTGTATGAGTTAATACTATAGTAGACAAAAAATAGTAAAGTATAAAAAGCATGCAAACCAGAGTTTTTATACTGGTTCAGACCTCTCATCCGACGACCAGTCCCCAAGCTCTCCTTCGGTATTTCCTTTAACCAAATTACCCTCAGTTCACTTAGAGGAATAGGCCAAAATAAAAGTATTTCTGACAATCTTTATTCCAAATAACAGTTATTGACTTATAATACAAATCTTACTATAATCTCCTTTACATATATGAGTATGAATGCTTTGAGTTATAGGAAGTGATTTAACCAAAATTATTTTTTGCTTATAATAGATTGAGAGTATGTAAACAATGTATATGCAAAAAAGTTTTTAGAAATCAAGAGAGGAAAGAATAGATTAATTCAAGTTAGTTGATGTCTACTTCTCAATCATGTCGTATTTATAGATTTAAAATGGTGCAGATGAAGTGTTGTTACTATTTGGGAAAGTCAATTCATTTTAATGGCTACAACCTTTCATTAAAAGGTGATGTGATTGTGTATGCATATATACTCAAGGAAACCTTAGCAATATTATATCTAGGACTCTTTTGTAGTAGAATAACATAATTAACAGCAGTATGGTCAATGAATCTTCGTTTCCCTTTGAGTCTCTATGTCTTCGACCATGGTATCTTCTTATAGCATATACCTACAATCTTGATAAGGTGTGTACGTGTGTGCACGGTTGTATAGTTATTATCCTTGAAACATAAACCAGAGGTTCTAATAATTTTTCCTTTTTTGATGATGACAACTATACAATCAAAAATCAACTATACGATGGACTTATTATTATGTTCGTCTCCACCGATGTATACACATAGATTTCTCCCCCTTTGTCATAATCAAAATGAAGGAAAACAATATAAGATACAGAGATATTAAATAGACATAACATGTTGCCCATTAAGATCATGGAAAATATGGAAGTTCAAATAAAATTAGAGACAATTATAGCAAAAGTTGTAAATAGTGAAACAAGCAGGTATAAGAATTGCAAAATAAAATAAAACTCTAATTGTACTGAATTTCTGAGTAAGATAAGCCCCAATAGTTCTCACGGTATTGCTAATAAGAAGATGGATCCTGCTCGTATGTACCCGGCCATTGCATTTGATCATTGTACTCCTTAGCTTCGTGAATTGAAAGGCCTTGAAATGCCATGTACGATTGTTATTGAAAATGGAGAGTATTAAATACGTATATGTCACTACTATCTTCTTCTTCCTCGGCTTGTGCGTGAATTGGATTTTTCCTTCAGTCACCTCTATCGTAAGACGTGAAAATTCTATTATGGACAGTAATATAAAATAGTAACTAAAGTTATCTACTAGGACGGAATAAAAAAATAAACAGAAAAGAAAATGACACCAGGGATTTTTATACTGTTTCAAACTCCCATTCTATGTCCATTCGCAGACTCCTTCTGGAATTTAACAATCAACCCTCACTTAACTCAGAGGAATAGGTATTACATCGACTGAGCAACCGAATAGGAATTCTACCACCTGAACAACTGAATAGGACTTCTACCGCCTGAGCAACCGAACAGGACGTCTACAATACAATAATTTTTCTTGACTGATTGTGCTTTGTAGATAGCACGGATAAGTTTTTGAAGTATACCCTTACTATAATCTTTTCCTTTGCGGTATATAGTGTAGTTCGTGAAGATTAGAAGTTAATTTAATCACAGATGAATTTATTCTTGAAAGTGCAAGTGATTAGAACACGTTTATGAAAACAAATGGAAAAATTTTAGATAGAAAGAATATTTGAATAGAATTAAAGAATTAAATTATTGAAACAACTGAATTCAAGGCTATGTATAGAGTCTAAAAGATGCAACTGTTCATGAAAAGTTACGGTCAAAAGATACAGAAACAACTCTTGAATCAAGGGCTATTTCTGTTCATTAAAAGAAGGTGACCATTGAGAAAAATAGTCATTATGAATATCAATTGACTGAGGAAAGAATTTCAGTCTTTTGAATATTTAAAAAAAAATGAATTTAAACTTTAGTTTTAAAAAGACACTTAGTGCAATCGACTTAATGGTGTGGTTTAATCAACTGAACCTTCAAATATACTTATGAACCTGTGCATATTTCAGTCGACCGGTAACACCTATTTAGTCAACTAAAATTGGTGTTTTCTTCCATATTAATTTCTTTTTGAAAGCTTTTTGATTATGAACTTAATATAAACAATTTTTATAGTGCGTATATATGATTTTGAAAATAATTTTAGCCATGTGTGTATGCATATACCACCTAGGAGAGATTTTAACATTGATCAACTACTAAACTAGACTACAGACAAACCATTTATAAAATTTGAAACTTCTCTCTTTGAAATTGAATTCTTGATCTTCAATCTATTGTTGAGTAGAATCGAATCTTCTCCTGCAAATATGTATTAGTTCATAAAATATATACTATTGTTAAGATCAAAATATCAAAATACAAGGTTCTAACATTCTTCCCTATTTTGATGATGGCAACTATGTAAGATTTAAATGTTTCTAAAAATCTATAAAAGCAAGTGAAACTCCCTTTGAATAAGTGACCTACCTGTTGAACATCTTCATTTTTCTCCCCCTTTGTCATCGACAAAAAGGAATAAGAATTAGGTAATATGGTAAAAAATGATTGGATAAATATGAATAAGCAATCTTGACATTGAATAATAACAAGTAAAATAGATAACATGGATAACTTGCATTTAAACCAAAAATATATTACTTAACAAACATCAAGAAAGCAATATTGATAAACATTAAAACAAACAACGTAAACAACAATAATTGTGCAATGAGACAAATAACGAACAACAAAATTAAGAAAACTACAAAAGCATAAGTTAAGATAAAAAGGAGTAAACTTCCTCGCTACTGGATTCTTATTCTTCCTCTTCTTCCTCCTCGGATGTAGTCCAAGTGAAAGGAGTGGGATTATTGGCTTTACTTGTGGAAGTAGAGCCAGTGCAAGAAAATTTCCCCCAAATTTATTTAAAAAGCACTTGCTAGAGTTGAGCTTCTTATTGGCCTTGACAACATTTTTCTCGACATTGACTAATTGCCTTTTTAGCGTACTTTGATTCCCTACCATGAGAGAGTGACTAGACCCTTCCATGGAGGAAAGTCACTGTGAATCTCTTGAATCTTTTTGTCTTCTTCTTCTTTCTCAATTTGATGAGAAAGTTGCGAGAAGGAGCCGGTATGTGTTTCATGGGGATGCAAAACCCATGTGCCCAATATGCCGCCCATTGATGAAAGCTAATGATTTATTGAGGTGGAGGGCATTTTGGAAAATCATAAAACTTAATGTCTTAGAGTTTAGCTCGCCAACGGTAATGAAATTGGCATCAAGGATGGTTACTCCAAAATTCATAAGAATCCGCATAATGTAGGCTCCGTAGAAGACGGTTTTATAACTCCTCTTGTGGTTGACCATTAGAAATTCATCAAGAATTACTTTGGCCCAATTCATGTGTTGAGAGGAGTAAATGGCATAAAAGGCTTGGAAGTCCCTTTTGTAGACCTTCTCGTAGCTTCTGGTACGAGGTTGAATCGATCGGATGAGGGCATGATGAAGAATGCATGCTATTGATCGCAAGGTGATGGATTTGAGAGCGAACATATCATCGGAGAGAAATCTATGAGAGACTTCATCTTGATTGTCCATGTCGATCTGAATGTCATTGATGTCGATTCCTTGGGCGGGACAATGGAGAATATGACCATGATTGTAACGACCCATAATTTCACTTCATCTTGATTGTCCATGTCGATCTCAATGTCGTTATGAATTGCATTTGATGACCGGTGTTGAAGACCGGATATTTGTGAAAACGGAAGGATTACCGTGGAATGTTTCTGCATCGGCTGATCTCCAATATAGAAATTTATTACCCTTTGTGATGGGAAGTTCGGTCGTGATTAGTGAATATCCGGATTGCAAGGACTTCTTTGTAAGTGCCTTCGGTTCCGTTCGATCTCGGAACGGACTTGTATGGATGTGTGTCTGACGTTACAATTTGAGATGTAAAGCTGGTTTCTATCAAATATATTTCCGTTGGTGGCGGAGAATTTATTCTCTTAGCTTAACGCCCTCAGAGGTTATATAGTTGATGGTTACTAGTGATACATTCCCAAATTGGTAATGTGGCATATGAAGTGTTGTTGAGCATTTGTGAATCAAATCACAACTTTTACATAAAGCGTAGCTTTGTAGACGAGACTTCGTCGGAACTCACTGTAACGGCCCACTATTTTGTACCATTCGAATTTCGACAATAATTAAATAAATGTCGAGCTCGAATGGTTCAAAACAATAGATTGTAAAATAGTTAAGGAACAAATGAAATCAAATACACAGAATCACAGACACAGATATCAGAATCTCACAGCGGAAATAAAATATTCAGTGGTTCATGAAGCCACTTGAAAACTTTAACCAGACAGAATTACATTGTTTATAATCTCCAATACAATTTTAAACATAAATAGAACAAGTCTTCAAAGGTCTTGATTTCAAATAAGATAAAACAGAAAAGCTTCCAGCAGCATGAATGATCTACGAGTGTCCTAGCTCTGGAGAGGAAACTGAAGCTGCAACTCAGGCTGACCCGAGCGTAAAATAAAACAAACACTCGAGTCAGGACATACATACTTATATAATGTAAGCTAATTCAAGTGTACTGTAATATAGAGCAAGTAACTTAAAGGATGCTTGGGATCGCCCATCCTCTAAGGATCCGTTAAACTATTTACTATATAGTATATTGCGCTATTATAATAGTGTCTATATATAAAATAAACTTACTTTTAAATAGCGTTAAGGGGTTACCCATATAGCCCTTAACACAAATAATGCCAATAGTCTATACAGTACCGTAATACCTCCTGATCGGGAAGCTACCAGAGGATACTCCATAGGTACGACACAAATAGAAACTCGCAGGAGGCTCGCTAGGGTAGGTGACATGGCACAACTAGGCAATGCCAGGGTAGATATACCAATTGCTATCCCGACCGGTGGAAACGCGTAGCCACAGTTACCGCCCACCTCGAACAACACTCCCAAATCAAGGGTGCACCCAAAACAATCACAAAAGTAATAGAATGGTATACGAAGAAGTGCGTTCGATCAGAGGAGCTACCTCATTAATCCGAGAATCGCTCCTGTTTTAGCCACCTTATGCCAACTCACGGGAGTCGGGTCCACGTATTTACCTTCAAGAAACCGTCACCACCATCTTACTTCATTCTGGAAACTCCACCGCGTACACGGTTAGTCAAAGTGGTTTTCGGTATCGACAGAGAGTATATCCATATCCGATCCCGGTCTCTTTGCCAACCAAACGTTATTATAACCCGTGGTTGTAGTTTTTAAAAATGGTATTTATATTTTCAAATCAAATATATTTCAAATACCTTTAATATCAAATCTTTGATTAAAACATTTCATTTGATAGATACCATTTCAACCCTTTCAATTTAATTTGGAATTTATTGCTTTTATCAAAATAGAAATCAATTTCTTCCTTTAGATCTATCCAAAGTCAATTTCTCAAATCTTTATGAACTATATATTAAATTCCAAAAATTTAACTTATTTCCCAAAATAGATTCCCATAATTTTTTTTTTTTTTAGATCAAATTACAATTTCTGCAGCATCTAGGAAATGCTATCTAAAGTTACGGGTTTAAAATAGTCCAATTTCAAAAGGACAGCATTTTAAATGCTGTAGTATTTTTAACTTAATCCTTTATTTCCCGATATAACTTATTCTTTTATTTTAATGAAATCTTACCCTTTCAAAAATCCAGAATTTCTAAAACAAGTTATATCCCAAAAAATTTTAATCAACATTTATTTAACAATTTTTAAATCATTATAAATCTTATAAAAATCCTTTATATCATTTAAACCAGAATATCATCAATTTCTAAATTTAAATAATTTTAAAATAATTTCAGAAAATATTATATAAACCACGGGTCTGTATAAAATTATCTAGCCTAGGTCAAGTGAAACGGATGTATATCATTTCAATCCGTAGATTTAAAATCCTGGGTTCTATCATTTCGAACCCGCAATCCCAAGTAGAATTTAAGCAGTTAACAGAATAAATGAACAGTAATCATCGTTAGGCCTATCATTTCAGCCCATAACAATCTAAATTTAACAGGGAACTTGCAGTGATGATATAAGCAGTAAATAAACAATTAATAATATAACTGCAGAAATAATACAACAGATAATAACTGATGTGGTGTCAATTTAAATGGGGTTCATCATTCTACGTTATACTACAGACAGATAATATTTAAATAAAATTTTACACATACACTTGCGATAATTTACCAAAATATATGTACGTATGTCTGGTGAGAAGACTCACCTGTATGTTGCAGAAAATTCGAATTCGAAACGACGATTCACCGGTAAAGACCGACAGAGGGTAATGATCAAAATTCTCGGATGTCGCCTAGATTCAAATCTAGAACAAAATTCAAATATTGAATACGCGACTTTAGAATTTATGGTCAAAGAAAAATTAGAATAGAACGAGAATTGATTTGCCTTGCTCGACCACTTCGCGGTGTAAATTTGACCAAAATATACCCAAATCCGTGAACCGTGCTACCACTAAAATTTCGACAAAATTTCCCTAAAACAAACTACGGCAAAATGTTGAATACATATACACGTGCACACTTTCCTTCCTTCGCACATGCCAACACTTAATTTTAGCCTAGATTTGTTGCCTAAATTTTCACTCAGATTCATGTACTTCTCTCCAAATTCATAATTCATCTTCCTTTGCAATTCAACTTAGTTTAAAAATATATTACCTCCTACTTTAAAACTCTCCAGTCTTTAAAACTGAAACATGCAAAAGGCCCAACCTATCTTCACTACCCCGAGCCCCACTCCATTTTACATCGAGAAAAAAACAAACTGTTGCTTCGAGAAAATATGCAACTATTTCGAGTCCATATGGCAATTTCTTCGTGTCACATATGCACGTCTGGAGAAAAATCACGCAACCCTCTCTGTTAAAATTAATAACACTGTCCTTCCTATTCCCTTTAAACAACTCCAGACCTTATAACTTGCCAGACAGAACCCCAACTACTAGCTATTCAACTAAACAACCTATGCTAGATGAATCTTCGGCCATCATATCCATGGTCATGCCTCACTGATACACGTGCACACAGTGATGCCAAGCCATGCACAGGCTACAAATTTTTTCATATATGCAGACTATTTTTTAAAACATAAATGCAAACTGAAAAACTCACTACTATAGTCACATATTTTTTTTTTTCAATGCACTGCCAAATCCTTTCACTTTAATCCCAGCTTCTAATTCAACTCTTCCCAGTTTTTTTTTTATAACATGTCTATATTTTCTTTTTATGCACAACAAACTCACCCCATCTCTGCCTATATCCCAGTCATTCCACTAAATCTTTTAACTTATACAAACTTTAGACCATCAGTACCTAAACCAATCTCTGGAACACTACCTACTCATACCCCATGCACTTAGGTTCAGGGAAAAAAAAAGGACTGGAAAAATGAAAGGAAGGAAAAGAAATAACTATACCTGAAGCTTGTAGCAATCAGCCAGAGGAAAAAGTAGATTGGAAAACTTCACAAAAAGGAAGAAAGGCTGAGTTTAAGAGGTGCAGAGGAACGAAAGGTATACTTATAGGTAAGGCTTGCGAGATTACAGGGAAAAGGTCAGGTGAAAATTTGATTTCATTGATAAAGTTGCGAATATATAAGTACAATTGTGCACGTTACTTACTGCCTAATCTCAAACTGAAGGCAATATTTTGAATGAATTAAAGGAGAGGTAAAGGCATCAGTTGATTTTGGATGCATATTGCGTGATTTAAACCAGTTATACAAAACTAGATTTAATGCATGCGTGATTTACTCATCGGTTGTAAAAGAAATTAATAAGGTTCAAACGTTGCAACTTGAAAAATTCTAAGAGATTTGAACTGCTGCTAAATCAATGGGGAGGGAGAGCAAACATCAGTTACAAAATATGGATTTGCTAATTTGCGTGATTAAAGCAATGAATAGATGGTAGCAGATATAAAGACTTGGTAAGGATGGAAGGCCGAGAGGTTTCAAATTTTTGAAAACTTGTTGATGATTTAAAGGCCAGATTAATTCTTGCGTGATTTATGTACTTGATTTTTGGCAGAGCTGTTGAGAACAGAGAGCAAAGGAAAAAAATTGGTGTGCACGTATCAGCTTTAAGGTGCACGCATGATTGTGAAAAGAAAATATCAGAGAAAAGATTTAATTCGAACGTTACTCTATGTTAATCTCTATTTCATTATATATGTATTATGATTTTAGTTTGATATTATTAAACGGAAATGGTAAATTTTTATGTAGGCTTTAGGCAAAGAAACATATACAATTTTTTTTTTAAAAGAATCAAACTGTCCTTTAAAACAAAATAACGTCCGTCTTAAAAGTCACTGACTGATATTTCTCTTCAAAAATGTTCGAAAATATGATTTTTACACTATGTTAAGCAGATGTAATCTAAAACATCAAAAATTTCTGTAAATATAACATTTTAAATTTTCACGTTTTATTACGTCACTTATACCCTAAAATTGACGCGTCTTTTAAACGCGAAATTTAACAGTTCAAACATAGCTTAAATTTTCACGGTTATTATTAAATTTAATTGGCATACAAAATTTTATAAAATATATCTCCAAATTAAATAATTAAACTATATTGGTAAACACAAATTATATAAAATATATTTCAAAATTTAAATAATTAAATAAAATAAATAGCTAAAACTAGGGTTGTTACACTCTCCCCCACTCGAGAACTTTTCGTCCTCGAAAAGGATCGAAAGAAAAGAATCAAAGGAAGAAAAAGCTAGATAAGCAAGTACCTTAAAGGAATAGTTCCGGATTTGAAGCACGAATGCTCTCCTCCGTCTCCCATGTGCAATCTCGCTCATCGGTGCTCCATTGCACTTTGACAAAAGGGACAGATTTTCTTCTAAGCTGTTTCGTACCTCGATCGACGATTCGAAGCGGTTTTCTTTCAATAGTTAGATCAGGTTCGATGTCCAAACCATCAAGAACAGTAGGCTGGATGACAAGAGATGGATCGTGAAGACAGCGACGAAGATGAGATACATGGAATACATTGTGAATTCCAGCAAATTTCTCAGGTAGATCTAGTCTATAAGCAAGAGATCCAACCCTCTCTGAAATACGGAATGGACCTAAGAATCTAGGGGCCAGCTTTCCTCTTCGACCAAACCGAACCACATTTCTTAAGGGAGAGATTTTAAGAAATACCAAATCACCAACATCAAACTCCAACTTCCTTCTACGACGATCAGCATACTTCTTTTGTCTATCTTGAGCAACCCTTAACCTTCTCTTAATCTCCTCTACTTTCTCGGAAGCTTCCAAAATCATCTCAGGGCCAAGAACTAAGCGGTTGCCTGATTCAATCCAACAAGAAGGAGATCTACACGGTCTCCCGTATAGAGCAGCAAAAGGAGACATCTTATGACTAGACTGATAACTATTGTTATAGGTGAATTCCACAAGATGGAGATGATCTTCCCAAGATCCTCCGTAATCCAAGATGCAAGCACGAAGAAGATCTTCAAGAATCTGATTTACCCTTTCAGTTTGACCGTCAGTTTGTGGGTGATAAGCGGTGCTCAGGTTCAAACGAGTACCCAAGGATTCTTGGAACGCTTTCCAAAACTGACTAGTAAAAATAGGGTCTCGATCGCAAACAATGCTAAGAGGGACGCCATGGAGGCGAACAATCTCCCTCATATAGATTTCGGACAAACTAGAAGCTGTGCGGGTAGATCTGACTGGAATGAAATGAGCGGACTTAGTCAGTCTATCCACAATAACCCAAATGCTTTCATTTCCCCTCCTAGATCTCGGCAAACCATCAATAAAATCCATAGAAACTTTCTCCCACTTCCAGTTGGGAATCTCCAAAGGCTGCAACAAACCCGGTGTCATCTGATGGTCTGCTTTGACTTGCTGACAAGTCGCGCATCTACTCACAAAGATAGAGACATCTCGCTTCATACCCTTCCACCAGTAGAGCTTCTTCAAATCCTGATACATTTTGGCTATGCCAGGATGGATGGAAAGTCGGGATTTGTGATGTTCCCGAAGTAATTCTTGCCTCAAACCATCAACATTTGGGACACAAATCCTTCCATTTATCCTTAAAACTCCTTTATCATCAATCTGAGCTCCACTACCATCAAGACTACTACTACCCCTGCTCCGGACCTTCTCTTTCATACTTCTAAGTCTCACATCCTCGTCTTGTTTAGCCTTGATACGGTCCAAAAGAGGAGAAGATACAATAAGCTGACATAACAAGGATTTCTTCCTACTCAGCGCATCTGCCACTACATTTGCTTTTCCGGGAGTATAGTTGATGTCGAGATCATAAGAAGCAAGAAACTCGAGCCATCGCACTTGTCTCTGATTTAAATCCTTCTGAGTAAAGATATATTTCAGAGATTTATGATCGGTGAAAAGATCAAACTTAGCTCCCAAGAGATGGTGTCTCCAAAGCTTCAAGGCAAATACAACAGCCAACAATTCTAGATCGTGGGCAGCGTAATTTGCTTCATGTGTCTTCAGCTGACGACTAGCATATGCAATTACTTTCCCATCTTGCATTAGCACTGCTCCCAAACCTTCTTGACAAGCATCGGTGAATACCGTTAACCTTTCACTTCCATTTGGTACAGTAAGTACTGGTGCGGAGGTGAGTTTATCCTTTAATTCCTGGAAAGCAGCTTTACACTTACTGCTCCATACAAACTTAACATTCTTCCTAGTTAGAGCAGTCAGAGGTGCCGAAATCCGAGCAAAGTTCTCAATGAACCTTCGGTAGTAGCCGGCAAGGCCTAGAAAACTGCGAATGTCAGTAGGAGTCTTAGGTTCTTCCCACTCTTTGATTGCAGCGATCTTGACTGGATCAACAGAAACTCCTTCTTTAGAGATAATGTGTCCGAGGAATTGGACTTCTTCTTCCCAGAAATGGCATTTAGAGAACTTAGCCTTTAATTGGTGGTTCCAGAGAGTCTCTAAAACATATTTCAGATGAACTTTATGTTCTTCCTCAGACTTGGAGAAGACAAGGATGTCATCAATAAAGACAAGGACAAATTTATTGAGCACATCGCGGAAAACACGATTCATCAAGTCGACGAAGAAAGCAGGGGCATTAGTCGAGCCAAAAGGCATAACTAGCCATTCAAAGAACCCATTCTCAGTTCGAAAAGCAGTTTTGGGGATGCTCTCCTCGGCAATTCTAAGCTGATGGAAACCTGTGGCTAGATCAAGCTGAGAGAAAACAGTTGCTCCATAGAGTTGATCGAACATATCATTTATGCGGGGCATAGGATATCTGTTCTTCATGGTAAGCTTGTTGAGTTCCCTATAATCAACACACATCCGGAGAGAACCATCAGATTTGGTGACAAAGACTACAGCTGCTCCCCATTCAGAGAAACTAGGTCTAATCAGACCTTTAGAAGATAAGTCTTGGATCTGCTTCCTTAATTCGCTCTTTTCCCGTGGTGCCATTCTTCTAGGTGGAAGGACTACAGGTCGTGCTCCCGGGATAAGGTCGATACGGAAATCAATTTCCCGCTTTGGAGGTAAAGAAGTGACTTCACCAAACACGTCGGGAAACAGTTTGACTACAGGGGTCGAATGGATATCATCCGGAAAAGTGTCGAGAGAATAGATGAAACTACCAGCAAACTCCTGAGGCAATTTACACTGGATCTCTAATGGATTTCCTATATCATCTTTAAGGGCAACAGTAAGAGAACTACAAGAGATTTCTGCACCATGCCTATCTAACCAATCGCCTCCGAGTAGAAGATCGAAAGCGTCAAAGCCTAAAACATAAAAGTCTCCAGTGAAGCACTGTTGGAAATGGAGGAGCTTCACATTCCTACAAACTTTACTAAGGTTCGCAGGACCACCAATGGGGTTTGAAACACAAAGAGGTACAGAAGAATATTCGGGTGAAAGGCGATGTTCAAATCTATTACAGAGGTCGGATGAAATGAAGCTGTGGGAAGCTCCGGTATCGAATAAAACGCGAACAGGTAATTTGAACAAAGTAAAAGATCCTTGAAGAGTACCTTGAGAATCATTAGGAGCTGGAGCGGGTGCAGGTGCAGGCTGTGGAGCTGTAGATGATGCAGAAGTCACTGCAAAGACCCCGGATGTTGTGCCCTTCTTTTGAGTGGGGCAATCCTTCTTGAAGTGTCCCGGCTGAAGGCAGATGTGACAAAGATCTCTCCTAGCAAACTGAGCAGGAGGTGGGATAGCAGCACCCAAAGTAGGACAGCGATTAGAAAAATGTCCTTTCTGGTGGCATCTGTGGCAAGTGATGGTGGACAGGTCTACAGGTGGCCTTGTAGATGCAGAAGCTGATGATGATCCCAACCCTTGAGTCTTGTTCTTCTTATTACGGAAGAAATTTGACTTCCTATTCCTTGAGTTTCCAGAAGTCTGGGCTGATGCAGACTGGGTAGCAGGAGTGGCCTTAGATGTAGGGTTCTCATACCGGAGAGCCATATCCATCAATGCCGTGAATGACCCATGAACATGAGTAATGAGTCGATCGTAGAACTCAGGTCGAGCTCCAGCGATAAACTTCTCGTTCAGTTTGAGCGGGGTGTCAATAAGATTCAGGCCATACTGCGAGAGTTCATTAAACTTCCTCTCATACTCTGTAAAGGTCATGCTGCCTTGCTTAAGATCCATGAAGTCTCGATAAAGCTGAGACTTGCCCGCTTCGGGCATCCACTTGGCCAAAAAGGCCTCCCTAAAGCACGATAAGAGTTTAAAAGATAGATTCAAAGATGGAATTCAAATCCGAATTTTGACAACCAAAAGATACCTAAATTGCTCCCAAGTGAGGTCAGCCTCATTTGTCTGAGCAGTAATAGATAGCCACCAATTCAAAGCAGCGCCTTTCATCTGCCAGGCTGCGAGTTGCCTTTGCTGGGCATTAGTAATCTCGAGGCAGGAGAAAATCCTTTCTACATCTCGAAGCCATTGTTGAGCTTCTATGATAGTCTCTGTCCCCATAAATTTTGTGCCACCTAGCTCAACATAGTCCTTGCACAATTTAGTGAAACGGACAGGGGCAGCAGGAGGAGGAGCAGCTTGCCCTCGACCTCGATTGTTTCTTCTATTCATCCTGAAAGGTTAAGGATGGATTCTAAGGACAGAAAAAAAATATCAAGATATTCTAGGATAAGATAAAGTCTAAGCAATTAACCAAAGCTCGAATATAACGATGAAGAGAAGGAGGAAGGGTTTGGAAAACTTATTTTGAAAACAGGGAGTTTTTATATTAAAATACTACTTTTAAAACCCTTTTGAAAATCATTTTATATTTTAAATACGTCCTCTCACAAGGAAAGATTCTGGAATTTGACTTCACTCATTCTAGAGTATTGCTACCCTATCTCTAATGAGTTTTTGTTCCTTAGGCTATGGTTTAAACCTGGCTTTGATACCAACTGTAACGGCCCACTATTTTGTACCATTCAAATTTCGACAATAATTAAATAAATGTCGAGCTGGAATGGTTCAAAACAATAGATTGTAAAATAGTTAAGGAACAAATGAAATCAAATACACAGAATCACAGACACAGATATCAGAATCTCACAGCGGAAATAAAATATTCAGTGGTTCATGAAGCCACTTGAAAACTTTAACCAAACAGAATTACATTGTTTATAATCTCCAATACAATTTTAAACATAAATAGAACAAGTCTTCAAAGGTCTTGATTTCAAATAAGATAAAACAGAAAAGCTTCCAGCAGCATGAATGATCTACGAGTGTCCTAGCTCTGGAGAGGAAACTGAAGCTGCAACTGAGGCTGACCCGAGCGTAAAATAAAACAAGCACTCGAGTCAGGACATACATACTTATATAATGTAAGCTAATTCAAGTGTACTGTAATATAGAGCAAGTAACTTAAAGGATGCTTGGGATCGCCCATCCTCTAAGGATCCGTTAAACTATTTACTATATAGTATATTGCGCTATTATAATAGTGTCTATATATAAAATAAACTTACTTTTAAATAGCGTTAAGGGGTTACCCATATAGCCCTTAACACAAATAATGCCAATAGTCTATACAGTACCGTAATACCTCCTGATCGGGAAGCTACCAGAGGATACTCCATAGGTACGACACAAATAGAAACTCGTAGGAGGCTCGCTAGGGTAGGTGACACGGCACAACTAGGCAATGCCAGGGTAGATATACCAATTGCTATCCGGACCGGTGGAAACGCGTAGCCGCAGTTACCGCCCACCTCGAACAACACTCCCAAATCAAGGGTGCACCCAAAACAATCACAAAAGTAATAGAATGGTATACGAAGAAGTGCGTTCGATCAGAGGAGCTACCTCATTAATCCGAGAATCGCTCCTGTTTTAGCCACCTTATGCCAACTCACGGGAGTCGGGTCCACGTATTTACCTTCAAGAAACCGTCACCACCATCTTACTTCATTCTGGAAACTCCACCGCGTACACGGTTAGTCAAAGTGGTTTTCGGTATCGACAGAGAGTATGTCCATATCCGATCCCGGTCTCTTTGCCAACCAAACGTTATTATAACCCGTGGTTGTAGTTTTTAAAAATGGTATTTATATTTTCAAATCAAATATATTTCAAATACCTTTAATATCAAATCTTTGATTAAAACATTTCATTTGATAGATACCATTTCAACCCTTTCAATTTAATTTGGAATTTATTGCTTTTATCAAAATAGAAATCAATTTCTTCCTTTAAATCTATCCAAAGTCAATTTCTCAAATCTTTATGAATTATATATTAAATTCCAAAAATTTAACTTATTTCCCAAAATAGATTCCCATAATTTTTTTTTTTTTTTTAGATCAAATTACAATTTCTGCAGCATCTAGGAAATGCTATCTAAAGTTACGGGTTTAAAATAGTCCAATTTCAAAAAGACAGCATTTTAAATGCTGTAGTATTTTTAACTTAATCCTTTATTTCCCGATATAACTTATTCTTTTATTTTAATGAAATCTTACCCTTTCAAAAATCCAGAATTTCTAAAACAAGTTATATCCCAAAAAAATTTATTCAACATTTATTTAACAATTTTTAAATCATCATAAATCTTATAAAAATCCTTTATATCATTTAAACCAGAATATCATCAATTTCTAAATTTAAATAATTTTAAAATAATTTCAGAAAATATTATATAAACCACGGGTCTGTATAAAATTTTCTAGCCTAGGTCAAGTGAAACGGATGTATATCATTTCAATCCGTAGATTTAAAATCCCGGGTTCTATCATTTCGAACCCGCAATCCCAAGTAGAATTTAAGCAGTTAACAGAATAAATGAACAATAATCATCGTTAGGCCTATCATTTCAGCCCATAACAATCTAAATTTAACAGGGAACTTGCAGTGATGATATAAGCAGTAAATAAACAATTAATAATATAACTGCGGAAATAATACAACAGATAATAACTGATGTGGTGTCAATTTAAATGGGGTTCATCATTCTACGTTATACTACAGACAGATAATATTTAAATAAAATTTTACACATACACTTGCGATAATTTACCAAAGTATATGTACGTATGTCTGGTGAGAAGACTCACCTGTATGTTGCAAAAAATTCGAATTCAAAACGACGATTCACCGGTAAAGACCGACAGAGGGTAATGATCAAAATTCTCAGATGTCGCCTAGATTCAAATCTAGAACAAAATTCAAATATTGAATACGCGACTTTAGAATTTATGGTCAAAGAAAAATTAGAATAGAACGAGAATTGATTTGCCTTGCTCGACCACTTCGCGGTGTAAATTTGACCAAAATATACCCAAATCCGTGAACCGTGCTACCACTAAAATTTCGACAAAATTTCCCTAAAACAAACTACGGCACAATGTTGAATACATATACACGTGCACACTTTCCTTCCTTCGCACATGCCAACACTTAATTTTAGCCTAGATTTGTTGCCTTAATTTTCACTCAGATTCATGTACTTCTCTCCAAATTCATAATTCATCTTCCTCTGCAATTCAACTTAGTTTAAAAATATATTACCTCCTACTTTAAAACTCTCCAGTCTTTAAAACTGAAACATGCAAAAGGCCCAACCTATCTTCACTACCCCGAGCCCCACTCCATTTTACTTCGAGAAAAAAACAAATTGTTGCTTCGAGAAAATATGCAACTACTTCGAGTCCATATGGCAATTTCTTCGTGTCACATATGCACGTCTGGAGAAAAATCACGCAACCCTCTCTGTCAAAATTAATAACACTTCCCTTCCTATTCCCTTTAAACAACTCCAGACCTTATAACTTGCCAGACAGAACCCCAACTACTAGCTATTCAACTAAACAACCTATGCTAGATGAATCTTCGGCCATCATATCCATGGTCATGCCTCACTGATACACGTGCACACAGTGATGCCAAGCCATGCACAGGCTACAAATTTTTTCATATATGCAGACTATTTTTTAAAACATAAATGCAAACTGAAAAACTCACTACTATAGTCACATATTTTTTTTTTCAATGCACTGCAATTCCTTTCACTTTAATCCCAGCTTCTAATTCAACTCTTCCCAGTTTTTTTTTATAACATGTCTATATTTTCTTTTTATGCACAACAAACTCACCCCATCTCTGCCTATATCCCAGTCATTCCACTAAATCTTTTAACTTATACAAACTTTAGACCATCAGTACCTAAACCAATCTCTGGAACACTACCTACTCATACCCCATGCACTTAGGTTCAGGGCAAAAAAAAGGACTGGAAAAATGAAAGTAAGGAAAAGAAATAACTATACCTGAAGCTTGTAGCAATCAGCCAGAGGAAAAAGTAGATTGGAAAACTTCACAAAAAGGAAGAAAGGCTGAGTTTAAGAGGTGTAGAGGAACGAAAGGTATACTTATAGGTAAGGCTTGCGAGATTACAGGGAAAAGGTCAGGTGAAAATTTGATTTCATTGATAAAGTTGCGAATATATAAGTACAATTGTGCACGTTACTTACTGCCCAATCTCAAACTGAAGGCAATATTTTGAATGAATTAAAGGAGAGGTAAAGGCATCAGTTGATTTTGGATGCATATTGCGTGATTTAAACCAGTTATACAAAACTAGATTTAATGCATGCGTGATTTACTCATCGGTTGTAAAAGAAATTAATAAGGTTCAAACGTTGCAACTTGAAAAATTCTAAGAGATTTGAACTGCTGCTAAATCAATGGGGAGGGAGAGCAAACATCAGTTACAAAATATGGATTTGCTAATTTGCGTGATTAAAGCAATGAATAGATGGTAGCAGATATAAAGACTTGGTAAGGATGGAAGGCCGAGAGGTTTCAAATTTTTGAAAACTTGTTGATGATTTAAAAGCCAGATTAATTCTTGTGTGATTTATGTACTTGATTTTTGGCAGAGCTGTTGAGAACAGAGAGCAAAGGAAAAGAATTGGTGTGCACGTATCAGCTTTAAGGTGCACGCATGATTGTGAAAAGAAAATATCAGAGAAAAGAATTAATTCGAACGTTACTCTATGTTAATCTCTATTTCATTATATATGTATTATGATTTTAGTTTGATATTATTAAATGGAAATGGTAAATTTTTATGTAGGCTTTAGGCAAAGAAACGTATACAATTTTTTTTTTAAAAGAATCAAACTGTCCTTGAAAACAAAATAACGTCCGTCTTAAAAGTCACTGACTGATATTTCTCTTCAAAAATGTTCGAAAATATGATTTTTACACTACGTTAAGCAGATGTAATCTAAAACATCAAAAATTTCTGTAAATATAACATTTTAAATTTTCACGTTTTATTACGTCACTTATACCCTAAAATTGACGCGTCTTTTAAACGCGAAATTTAACAGTTCAAACATAGCTTAAATTTTCACGGTTATTATTAAATTTAATTGGCATACAAAATTTTATAAAATATATCTCCAAATTAAATAATTAAACTATATTGGTAAACACAATTTATATAAAATATATTTCAAAATTTAAATAATTAAATAAAATAAATAGCTAAAACTAGGGTTGTTACACTCACTCCCCGGAAATGGTAAAAACAGGAAGAATGCGGCAAGGTTATTACGGGGTAGCGCCCCTTTAGTGTATGTCATTCCTTCTGGATAGAGGTGGTATCATGGAATGGAGCCCAGATACTTAACCTATGTTGTTGCTACAAATTTATTGCTTTGTGGTTGTTGGAAATCGAGGGATCCTTGGATATAGATCGGTTATGATCGGGGAATGACATATTCGTGTCAGTAGTTACCTAGTTTGAAAGGTAACCCGGCCTTGTATTGGCAGAGATCCGGTTAGGTTCTCGGGTCGTCTTTTCAGAGGTGTACCCATTGGGCAATGGGATGTTCCTTGCCCTGACCATTTATTGGAAATCCAATGAAACAATACGATCTTGTACAATTTTAGTTGTAGAAACTATCATTCACTTATGCTGGTCACCACTATTTGGATGGTAGCTATAATAGGCATAAGTGAGAAATGCCTATGCTAGCTAAGATTTATATCTTTACTTTCGAAATTTTTTCTACACTATGCACTAGTGATAATATTAAATGTTTTTTTAATGCGTATCAAGCATCTTTGACTATCATAAGGAGAAATCTCCTCCGATTCTGCGTTTGCGTTGTGTGTGTGTGTGGGAGGCCTTATGGTAGTCTCATTTTCTAAAATGCATTGCGAGTCTATTTTAAAAATTATCATGTTCTTTGTTTCAATGACAAACTGTTTAGTTCTCACACCAGTCCCATGACTGACTCGGAGTTTATTGTTTTCCTTCCTAAACTCTGGGTGCCCACCAATTTCCACACGGGCAGTCAAGAGTTAGGTTATCAGGATATTCTGGAATTTAAGAGTTGCTGGAGGCAAGCTGGATGACATGGCGTATTCACTAGTATATAGTATTTTTTTTCCGCTGTTATGTTGTTGTACAATCTAATGATGTAATGTAATGTGATGTAATGTAATAACTGATATAGTTCTTTGTTTAAAGATTATTCATTTATCTATTATATGTTGTTCTGCTGCGATTGTGACATTCTGATATTGTTCTATTGTTTCTTTCTGTTCTGTTCAATCTTTTTCTTTCTCTCTTCTTCTATCTTCTACCTCTTCTTTAACCCTAACGGTACGGTTTTCCGGCCTTCGATTGCTCGGTAGTTGATACAGTGGACGTATTGATGTCGGTTTTCGAGCGTCGAAAAGTCGCGATTGTCACATTTGGTATCAGAGCATATGGTTAAGCGACAACCATGGCTCTGTAGGGAATTGCTCATTAGAGATAGAGTCAGTAGTAATCTAGAATGAGTTTGAGTGTAATAATAGATACAAGCGCGTATTTGTTAGTGAATATAAATTGTTTTATATTGTGATGATTGGTTTGTTGAGTGGTATATGAATTTTGGTCAACACGAGTAATTAACGTTGTTGATAGGGATCTCTAAACACTTGTACAGAACAAATTGACACGATATCGTTTTAATAGGGTAAATGAAATAATTTTACTTGATTATATTATTTTTTATAAAGGAATAATTTTTCAGAACTATTAAAGTGTATATGAATTGATTGTTTGGTTGTTGAAAATATAAGATTTATGCAAGTTAATAAAAGTTGTTTGAATAAGTTAAATAAAACCACAGTTGTAAAAGAATAAATGTATAAGCAAATGAATTATAAGTATGGAACTATAATTAATATGATTTACAATTGTGAAATAATCTTATATATAAGAAGTGAAATTATATAAGTAAAAGACTTATAAATGCGATTTATAATCTAAAAACAAAATTCCAGAGAAGTGTATTAAAATGGATTTGATATTTTCGAAAATTGTTTTGGAGAAATTAAAGCTCTAAACTCTTTTAGGTCGCTGGAACATAATTCTGATGATGATCGCTACATCATTGGTGTTCATTTTCGGGTTTCCGAAAGAGGAATTGCTACCAGATTATTTTAAATGAAAGTTGTTTGGAAAATTTGGATTTGGTTTTGGAAATTCAAAAAGATAATTTGAATTGGTTTCAAAAATGGTTTTGAAAGATTGAAAAGACTCTAGAATCCTATTTTTAAATATTTACGGGAATGATAAATGAGTTGATAACTTATACAATTTGAATTGTGATAGAATAAATTTAACTTAAAGGATGGAGTTAAATTAAAGGAAGTATAAGCGAATCAATAAAAATCCAAGCGGTAATTGTTAAATATAAGTTGTATAACTTATAAAATGAGAAATTTTAAGTGAAAGCAATTATTAAAACAGTTAAACGATTTGTTAAGCAAAATAAATCTGAATTTGAATAAGTGATGAAAATTTGGCTTTGGAAAAAAGTTAAATAGAATTGGAATCTGAATTGAATTTATAAGTGGAAATTTAAGTTAAGTTAAACAAATGGTGTTTGAAATGGAATATAACTTAAATAATGTTGAATAAAGTTGATTTTGGGTATCGAAGTAAATTAATCAAGAGAAGTGATGAATATGAACTTGAGTTATATAAACGAAATTCAACTTGAAATGTTAAATGGATTAGCAATTGAATTGATAAATGGATGGAATGTAAATCAATTGAATGTAAAAGAATTGATATGGGATAATGAATGTAAGTGTTAATTCATTTAAAAGCTAATGTTATTGGAAGTTGAATAATTGAATGAAAATCAATTCAACATAAACCAATTGGAATTAAAAGTGTTGAACTAAAATGAATGTAAATTAGTAAATGCAAACTAATTGAAATTGAATATGAATGAATATTTATTTGGATAGTTGGATGATAGTTGATTGATGGTTGCATTTATTGTTTTGTTGCATTTGCTATATTGGCATACATAGTTATTGATATATGTTGTATATTGATATTATTTTCATATATACATGCTTCTCATTGTTTGTTGAGTGTTTAGTAGGTGCGGATTGCGCTTGCTTCGCATGTGGAGCTCGCTTTCGCGCTATATTAGCCGTATATGCTCGCTAATAAAATATAAGGTACATATCTCGGATTAAATATCGTACTTTTACACCTTTTTTCCTGCGGGATGCCTCATTACTTGATGAGATGTATATTTATGATATATATACTGTCATTTTTTTCGGATCGGGCCGCGCAAAGGAGACTCTGGCGAATTTTTCCGAAAATTTAAGGCCTTATAAATTTTTTGAGAAAATTGGGAATTTTTTTGAAAACTAAATATGAATTGGGAAACTTAGTAAAGATTTCGTAAGAAGTTTAACCATGAATTTTGGGAAAGTTAAACACTTAAGAGATTTGAAAAATCCAATTTTAATGGTTTGTTTTGGAAAGTTAATGGATTCTGCAATTTTTTCTTACTTGGTAATTTCGAGGACGAAATTCTTTTAAGGGGGGAAGTTTGTAACGACCTAGAATTCCTATTAATAAAAATTTGTATATTTAATTGATTTCAAATATTAACAAGTGAAATTTATAAGTCAAATGAATTTAAATTCGAATAATTGGATTTATTTTGGATAATTAAATCGATAATTTAATATGTGAAAATACAGAAATAATTGAAAATTGGGTTAAATATGATTAAAATTGATTTGTAAAATTTTATTATATCATAAATCGAATTAAAAGTTAATTTGTGAAAATTGTATATTTTAATATTAAATTGACGAGTTAAAATAGCAATTTTTCAAACAGTCTCGAATTTCGACGAAACCAGTTTCATCGGATCCATAATGTGATATTATTGTAAGATTTCAAATTTCGTGTCAATCGGATGTACCGTTTGTCCGAGGCTAGCCAAAACGCATAGAAAATCGTTTAATCGGTTTAATTTAAAATCGATCGTTTATTGTCGTAACTCGCACAGATGATCGAATTGGCCTATGCAACATGTTCCATTGTGTTTGGAACGCGGGTTAAACCCTAGAAACGCCGGTCACCATGCGATATTTGGAGTTCGGAAATCCGGGATGAATAGTGTTCGGTAAATTTTCTATAAAAAGACCCCTCATCTCATCATTTACATCAAAACCCTAGCTCGTTGCTTCAGCTGCCGGCCCTAGAAATTCAAATGGCCAAAATACTCTTAGCTTCTCCCCTCAATCTTTCGCAATCCACACGTTTTTAGCAAAAGTTGTCAACTAATAAATCGAAGAGCTCGATGAATACGGCATATCCAACGGTTGTGATTTGATTTGGAGCGACGGAGTGGGAGCTAGGTGGCCGCGTACATGCGTGGTTCGAGCATGATTCTCGGGGAGAGGAGGAGGCCGAGCTTGATGCTCCTCTGGCCGATGGTAGGGGGAGTGATGGCCTTCGACGCGGTAGTCTCTGATCACCTTCTAGTGGATCGGTGGAGGAGCTATTTGGAACCCTAGGCGTTGGAGATGGGTTCATGTGTATATGTGTTCCTCGGAGCAAACCGTGAGAAGGGAAGAAAGCAAAGATGGGCCAGATCTCATATGACAAAATGCACGGCCCGGATTTCAGTGGGTTAGAAAATAAAAAAAGAATTTGTCAATTATTTATATTTAAAATGTGTATAAACTTTAAAAATGTGTATCTTTGTCATACGAGGTCGAAAACACACGAAACTTTTTGCGTTGGAATCGTCTCGACGAGCACTACGCGATGGAGCCAGATTGGAATCATTTAGAGCTAGCTAAAATTTTGGGTAAAATTAAACGTCCATTTAATTTTAATCGAAATAAAAGCTGAAAACGAAATGGAAATCAAGGTGAGAACTTCTCACTCAATCAAATTGTTTCGATTTAAATTTTAAATAGTTATATTTAAAATTTCTTGATTGTATGTTTGAATGATGATTATCTATTGATTGTTAAAATAGACATTATATGCCGTTAGTAAGCGGAGGTTATTTATTAAAAACATATACCGCGAATATTTCACTGCAAATTGAAATTGGTATTATATATGTACTTGGAGTTGATTTTTCCGCATTATATAGCGGATGAGACCCTATTGCGCCGCTTATTAAGCGGATAATATTTTTATATATCCCATATACCGCGATAATTCCGTACTGGAACGGAATTGGTATTGTGCTAACATCTTTGGTGCAGGGAAACAGGTCAGAGGGTTCCAACTGGATTCCTCAACTATATTGATTCATTTACAGATATTTTGATATTTGTTGATTATCATATACTGATATATGATGTCTTTGTTGTCGTGATTGACTATTTGGGGCTGTTGCATCATCGGATCCATTTTTTTGAAGTTTTAAAATAATGATTTTGATTTTAAAAAGAATTTTAAAGTGATTTTTGAAAGTATACGTTTTATTAAATTTTGAATTGTTAAAATAAATAAAATTATAATTTTATTGTTATAAAAGTTATATTTTTGGAAAATAGTACTTAAGTATGATTTTGGAGTTATATAAGTTTTAAATAACGTTTTGAAAATTATTAAAAGAATTGGTTTATTTAAATTGAGATTTTTGAATTATTATAAATAGTTTATATAAAAGATTTATAAAATTGATATTTTATAAATTTAAAATATAGGAAATATAAAACGAGTTTTTATAAGTGTTGAAAAGAAGTATAAATGGATTTCATAAGTGAATGAAATTTATAGACTTATAAATTGTGAAATTTTAAAATAAATAGATTTTCGTAAAATAAAAGATTACAAGTAATTAACTAATAAATTAGATTTTTGGTATAAAATTGAGTTATAAATTGAATTGGTAAATAAAAGTGATTTTTTTTAAGTTGAAGTTTTATGAAATAAATATATACACATGTGAATTTATAAACGTTGTTTATAAATCCGAAATCAATTGAATTTGGTGAAAAAAACATAGAAGTTTATTAAAGGGGATATATTCATGATATTGGATAGCGAATTATCTTTTGTATAATATGTGTCATAATAAAGAGTTTGGATCGGGAGTAATATTCACGATTTTGGACAGTGAATATATTATTAAAGAAAATGAACATGTTGTTGGGGAAGTGATATTATAAAATGAAGTTAAGTTTTTTAAAGATGTTTTAAAATGGATTAACTATCGAAACCATAGATTTCAACATTTATTGTTGAAATAGACGTTTTCGAGAAATAAGGAAATAGTGGACTATAACACTGTTGTTATAGTAAATGATTTCCGAAAGGAAATGTTTTATATAGTATTGAGATTTATATATCTATCTTAATTCTGAATCCCTATACTAGTGATTTTGGGTTGTCGTAACGATGTTTTACGTAACATTCGTTTTGGCCCAAATAAATGTGTTTAAGCGCACGTTTTCCTTAAAGAATGAAATATCTATACTTAACTGTGATTTAAGTATATTGAATATTTTCCAAGTGTTGAAAATAAATGGATTTGTGAATTACTTATTATTAAATAAGTATGGAAATGTTTTCCAATATGAAGTGAATATTTTGAGATTTTATCTTTTAAAGATAAATTGAAAATGAATATTAGAAATCGATTTGGAAATCGAATATCTATAGATATTTTGGAATTGTAAATTCACTATGGAATTTATAAAAGGAAGGGAAATTTGTTTAAAAATAAACGTTGATTTATTTTTGAAGTGTGGGAATAAATTTACGGATTTAGAACGTCAATATAAAGTAAATCGGTAAGGATTTATGTAATTGGTTTAAATGAACCATGTTGAAATGAAAGTATTTTCGCGTAAGGAAAATGATTGAAATTTGTTTTCAAAAGTGGTAAAGGTGAAAAGTGATTTGAAAATTGTTTTCAAATGGTTGTTGTGTGGAAAATATATATCTTGTAAAGATATTTTTGGAAAATAAATAATTTGGTAAATTATTTGGAATCTGGTGATGCTGAGAATACCTATTGATAGTTAAATAACCGACTATCAATATTTACCTTTAAATAGGTATTTGTTGTGATTGATTGAATTTGAATGCCACGCTTACTTTTTAAAATAAGCGCTCACTATTCGGGTTAGCCGGGAAAGGACCTTGGGGTCGTATAACCCATTCCGAATATGTGATACGTCGTTATGAATTGCATTTGATGACCGGTGTTGAAGATCGGATATTTGTGAAAACGGAAGGATTACCGTCGACTGTTTCTGCATCGGCTGATCTCCGATATAGAAATTTATTATCCTTTGTGATGGGAAGTCCGGTCGTGATTAGTGAATATCCGGAATGCAAGGACTTCTTTGTAAGTGCCTTCGGTTCCATTCGATCTCGGAACGGACTTGTATGGATGTGTGTCTGACGTTACAATTTGAGATGTAAAGCTGGTTTCTATCAAATATATTTCCGTTGGTGGCGGAGAATTTATTCTCCTGGCTTAACATCCTCAGAGGTTATATAGTTGATGGTTACTAGTGATACATTCCCAAATTGGTAATGTGGAATATGAAGTGATGTTGAGCATTTGTGAATCAAAGCACAGATTTTATATAAAGCGTAGCTTTGTGGATGAGGCTTCGTCGGACCTCACTCCCCGGAAATGGTCAAAACAAGAAGGATGCGGCAAGGTTATTAGGGCGTAGCGCCCCTTTAGTGTATGTCATTCCTTCTGGATAGAGGTGGTATCATGGTATGGAGCCCAGATACTTAACCTATGTTGTTGATGCAAATTTATTACTTTGTGGTTGTTGGAAATCGAGGATCCTCGGATATAGATCGGTTACGATCGTGGAATGACATATTCGTGTCAGTAGTTACCTAGTTTAAAAGGTAACCCGGCCTTGTGTTGGCAGAGATCCGGTTAGGTTCTCGAGTCGTCTTTTCAGAGGCATACCTATGTGGCAATGGGAAGTTCCTTGGCCTGACCATTTGTTGGAAATCCAAAGAAACAATATGATCTTGTACGGTTTTAGTTGTAGAACCTATCATTCACTTATGGTGATCACCACTGTTTGGATGGTAGCTATAGTAGGCATAAGTGCGAAATGCCTATACTGGCTAAGATTTATATCTTTACTTTCGAAATGTTTTCTACACTATGCACTAGTGATAATATCAAATGTTTTTTTTAATGCGTATCAAGCATCTTTGACCATCATAAGGAGAAATCTCCTCCGATTCTGCGGCATTTTGTGTGTGTGCGGGAGGCCTTATGGTAGTCTCATTTTCTAAAAAGCATTGCGAGCGTATTTTAGAAATTATCCTGTTCTTTGTTTTAAAGATAACCTGTTTTAGTTCTCACACCAGTCCCATGACTGACTCGGAGTTTATTGTTTTCCTTCCTAAACTCTGAGTGCCCACCAATTTCCACACGGGCAGTCAAGAGTTAGGTTATCAGGATATTCTGAAATTCAGGAGTTGCTGGAGGCAAGCTGGATGACATGGCATATTCACTAATATATAGTATTTTTTTCCGCTGTTATGTTGTTGTACACTCTGATGATGTAATGTGATGTAATGTAATAACTGATATAGTTCTTTGTTTAAAGATTATTCATTTATCTATTATATGTTGTTTTGCTGCGATTATGAGATTCTGATATTGTTCTGTTGTTTCTTTCTGTTCTGTTCTATCTTTTTCTTTCTCTCTTCTTCTATCTTTTACCTCTTCTTTAACCCTAACGGTACGGTTTTACGGCCTTCGATTGCTCGGTAGTTGATACAGTGGACGTATTGATGTCGGTTTTCGAGCGTTGAAAAGTCGCGATTGTCACAAAGATATTGAAGAGGGATGTATATAAGGATGCTGTAAACTAATATCCAAATGCACTCGTCCCTGTTTCTTGGATCTTGGTGATCCAGGTTCATGTAGGCGAAGAAGTGGTTGATGAGGAGGGGGTTAATTTTGATGTTATTGGCATCGAAACTAATCGAGCTTTCAAGGCCACTAGCTTCGGTAGTTTCGCGAATGGTGTAAGCATTGAAGTCCGAGAATTTGACGAAGGAACTATCGAAGATTCTTAAGCTTCTCATGGCGCTGAATTGAGTAACCGCGATTTTGTTGCGAACCCATGTTTCAATTTGGCTCTTGGATGGTCCTGTGTAAGACTCTCTAGCTCTTTGGATTCTAGGTGCCATTTGTCTAAATTGATTTTAGGTAGTAAAAATTGAATGGAAGAATAATGGGAGCTAGGGTTTGCTTAGAGAAATGAGGTAGGGTTTTGGAATGAAGAAGATGAATATATAGGGTGGTTGAAAAGGATGATTGGGAATCGTGCATTCACATTTTAAAAAACTGGAAATATATAATTCAATCAACTGAAAATGTTGGATCGGTCAACTTATATGCAGGTGTTTATTTCCCAAGAGTATGCAGTTCAAATTTGATAAATTTAGTCGACTGGAATCAGGAGGGCAGTCAACTGAAATCTGGAAAAATAATAGGCATCAAGAAGATTCAATCGACTCAAATTATTAAGTCAGTCGACTATTGTGTAGGAAAATTCATCCCATAATGTTTAGCCTGAAAAGTTTACATTTCATTCGATAGAAAATTGAATGGCAGTCGACTGAATTAGGTTATGTAAAAAACTTTACTTTGCAGTTTTAGTCGACGGGTAGGGTCGATTTTGTCGACTTAAACTGTCATGTTTTGACCTATAACCTATGTGCTTGAAGATTTTTCTTATTAAAAACGAAATAATATAAAAGCTTAGTAATTTTATAATTGTACTCTATTAAAAAACAAAAGAATTTATTTCAAAATCATATAAAACTTATATAATTTATTTCAAAAACAATATACATAAATTCCTAGTTTCTAAGGGAGTGTGAATCATCAGAGTGCGGTTCAACCTTCGTTATTTCTTGTAATGGTTGGATTGGTGACCAAACATTACTGCATTCCCAGAAGTTCGGTGACACCTAAGGACATTGCGGGGTTTGTTCCCGAGAATTCGACGGCACTTGAGAACGTTGTAGCGATGGCTAATGTATGCACTGTTTTGATGAAGACCTACAAAATTTTAACCCAACATGTTCTAGAAATCTTAAACATTAAGCATTCACCTTTTGTTCCTAGTATAGTTCGCATTGCAATTCCAGAGTCTTTGTTTGGTAGTGTTGAATATCATAAATTTTATCCTTTGTAGTTGGATAATCAAAACATAATTTACGTTTAGTTCGTTTTTCCATGTGGAGTATATCCAGTATGATGTTTAGGAGATGTGTAATATTAACTACAATATAAACAGGAGTGGATTTGATGGAATTCTTTGACGATTTAGAGAAGGGTGTGCTGAAAACAATGGATGATTGAGTTGATTCCTCTTTTGAAGGCATGTTGTTGTTTGTAAACAAAATTTTAACAGGAATTGAGCTAACAAGATGTATTGGAAGGAATGGTGCAAAAGGAATTGAAGTGGCGGCATATATATAGGAGTATGCATAATTTCAGGTGAAAGAAACCTGAGAAAGAAAATTAGTGTACGTTTATTGCCAAGCAAAAATTTGAGGTAAAAAAGGATGAGAAATAATAACCGTACAAGTGATTTGAGGAAGATAATAGTTGGTATAACAAGAAATGCTATATCACAATCGAAATATATACAACTACCTTACTAGCAACCTGAATTCGAGTGCCACCAGCATCATTTTTACAAAACTTATTTTTCTTAAAAAATTCAAGAAAATTATTGTTAATTATAAATCATTTTAAGAGATAATACCCAATTCTCGTTGTAATTTTATAATATATTTTCATTTGAAGGTTTTTTAAATATGTCAACTATCTGATTTTCTGAAGATACAAATTCTAATGAAGTATTGCCTTTTTCTGTATTATATCTAAGAAAATGATGTCTTATACCTTTGTGTTTAGTTCTAGAATGATTTATTGGATTCGATAAATTTATTGCACTTGTATTATCACAGTAAATTGTTGAATTTGAAAGATTTATTCCAAAATCTTATAGTGTTTGCTGCATGTAGATTACATAACCACGTGCCAAAGCAGTATAGAGATATTCTGCTTCACATGCCGAAAGTGAAACGCAGTTTTGTTTCATACTAAACCAAGATACTAAAGATTGTCCGATAAAGTGACAAGTACCACTAGTGCTCTTTCAATCTATTCGACATCCTCCAAAATCAGCATCACTATATGATACTGATTCAAAAGGACATTCTTTTAGATAAAAGAGACCGTAGTCTTTAGTCTTGCTTGAGTATCTCAAAATTCGCTTCACTGTCCGCAAATGTGATTCTTTGGGATTTGCTTGAAATCGTGCACATAAGAAGACAGTCATCATTATGTTTGATCTACTGGCAGTTAAATATAGTAATGAACCAATCATAGTACATATAGTTTTTGGTCAACACTTTTGTCATTTTCATCTCTATCGAGATGTAATGTAGTTATCATGGGAGTTGGTTTAGCAAAAATATTTTCCATACCAAATCATTTTATGAGATTATTACAATATTTTTCTTGATTAATAAAAAATCCATTTGTTAATTATTTAATTTGTAAACTAAGAAAATATATAAGTTCTCCCAAGTGAGACATTTCAAATTCTCTTGTCATTATTCCTAAAAATTCTTGACATGATTTTTTATTTGTTGAACCAAAAATAATGTCATCTATGTATATTTGAATTATTAAATTATCATTTTTTCTTTTTTTATAAATAAAGTTTGGTCTACTTTTCCAATTTTGAAATCAGAATTGATTAAATAACTTTTATGACGGTCACATTAAACGCGAGGTGCCTGTTTTAAAAAATATAAAGCCGTTTTCAATTTATAAACATGATCTGGATATTTTTTATGTGTGAATAAAGGAGGTTGTTCTACATATACATTTTCTTTTATAAAACCATTTAAGAAAGCACTTTTTACATCCATTTGATATAGTTTAAAATTATTAAAACATGCATTAGCTAATAAAATACGTATAGCTTCTAGACGAGCTACGGATGCAAATGTTTCATCATAGTCTATTCCTTCTTCTAGATTATAGCCTTGAGCAACTAGCCAAGATTTATTTTTATCAACCCATTTTATACAAATAACTGCTTGATTATTTGGTATAGTAACTAAGTCCCAAACGTTATTATGTTCAAATTGATTTAACCCTTCTTGCATAGCTATTATCCGGTAATCATCAGTTGAAGCTTCTTTAGCATTTTCGGGTTCAATAATCGAAGAAAAGCTACGTGACTTATTTGATTTAGTTGATTTCGTGTTTTACATTAGTATATATTTCTCCAATTATATTTTCAGCAGGGTTATTTCTTAGAAGTCTTAGTGAAGATCTTATATCATTGTTATTTTGTAAGTTGTTGTCAGTATTATTTCCAGTATTTTCAAAATCATCATCAGAGTCATTTGCTTTAGAAATAATTCCTCCATCTTCTATTTTTTGGTTAACTTTGAAATTTTCATCGAATGACATAAGAAGTGTTTCTTCAATTACTTTAGTTCTTCTATTATAAATTCTGTATGCTTTACTTCGTTTCGAATAACTAATTATTATTCCTTAATAAGATTTTGGATCGAATTTACTAAGCTTATCTTTTGTATTCAAAATAGATCATTTTGAACCAAAAACTTTAAAATATGATACGTTAGGTTTTCTTCCAACAAAAATTTAATATGGTGTATGTTTAGCTAATGGTCTAATGGAAACTCCATTTAAAACATAACAAGCAGTTGCTATAAGTCCTGTCCAGAAATGTTTTGCTAGAGTACTTCCATTCAATAAAATTCTAGCACATTTTTGAAATGAAAAATTGCGAACAATTCCTTTCTTATTATAGTAATTTTCAAAAGATTCATTTTCGAATTCACCACCGTGATCACTGAGGATACTTTTAATTTTTAAATTCTTAAAATTTTGAATTCTTAGCAAATATTTTAAAATTTTCTAAAGTATCGCTTTATTTTTCAAAAATATTGGCCAGGTATACCTTGAAAAACCATCTACTATCACAAAAACATATCTATTATGGTTTATAAATTGAATTTGAGTTGGTCCAGAAAGATCTAAATGTAATAACTCAAGTGGTTGTAATGCAGAAATCATTTTCTTTGATATAAAAAAAGATTTTGTTAATTGTCTTAATTGACAAGAAATACAAATATATTTTACTTTAAAGTTCACTTTTGGTAAACGTTTAGCTAACTTATTCTTAGATAATTTGTCTATAGCTTTAAAATTCATGTGGTAAAATCTTTTGTGCCATAACCAAGGATCATTATCTTTGGCTATTAGACACATATTTGTGTTATGGTTGACTTTCATATTTAATATATAAATATTTCTTTCTCTGGTTCCGTCAAATATAAGATTATTATTTTGATCAACAATGTTACATTTATTTTCTGAAAAAGTTATTTAAAACCTTTATCACATAGCTGACTTATACTTAGTAAATTATGTTTTAAATTTTTAAGTAGTAAAACAGTTGTAATAAGAGGTAAGTCAAGTCTACTGTTATTGCTCACATCGCCTTTGCCCATGATATAGCCTTTGGAATTATCTCCGAAAGTGACAGATCCTCCATCCAAATAGATAATATTTGTTAGCATATCTTTATTTCCTATCATATGTTTTGAGCAACAACTGTCTAGTATCGACTTTCCTCTTTTCTTAGTCGGTACTTGCAAAAAATATGTGAATAACGTTGGTACTCAACTTCTATTAGGGTCCTAAGATTTAGGTCTTAGAACGCCAAACCCAAGAGGGTTCAGAATTCCCTTTATGAATAAAATCATTATTTTTATGAATTGTAGTTATAAAAGATTTTATATACTTCTCTCTGATTAGATTATTATTGGTTTTTGGTATCTAAATTTTTAAATTATTTGTTTTACCAAAATCTTTTTGAGTAATAACCTTTGGCCTTGGTTTTGCTTTTTAAAAAATTATTAAGCAAATTGAAATTCTTATCTAATATACTATTCTTATTTGAAATTGTTTTTGAAGAACTTTTATGTCCTAATACATTCTCATTAGTGGTAGTTTGAGAATTACTAATAATTTTAGAAATTTTTACTCTTCCTTTATTAAAATTAGTTTTTTAGTAATATTGTCTAACTCAGTATTGAGATTGATATTTTTCAATTCAAGAATTTTGACATTTGATTTTAAATCGTGATTTTCTAAAGCTAATGTCATATTCTTTTCATTTTGCACTTTCATTTGATATCATAGTGTGTTGAGAAGAAACATTCGACAAAGAATCTTGTGTATTAACAAGTTCTTCTTCTAAAATTTTCTTTTCATCTCTTAGCATATAAATTCTATTTCAGTTCTATTTAGTTTTTGTAGTGTATCTTTTTAACTTCTTTGAGTTTATCTAACAATTCTAAATATATATCGATTTATTCATCGAAAGTTAGATCATTTACTTCATTAGTTGAAACCATAAAGCATACGTTAGCATATTCAGAATCACTATCTGTGTCACTATCTAATGATGATGACAATTCTGAATCATCCCAAGTAACAGTGAATGCTTGCTTCTTTTTATGCATGTCCTTCTTATTCTTGAATCTATCTTTCTTTTTATCAGGTCAGCCTTTCTTCATGTGACCCTTTTTATGACATTCATAGTACTCCAGATTAGATACCGGCAGTTTACTAGTTGTCTTTCCTATTGTTTCCAAACTTTTAGTTCTTTCTGAATTTTAAAAACATTTTGAAATTCTTGGCAATCAATGCCATGTCATCTTCATCTGAATCTGAATCCTCTTTTTCAGCTTTGAATGCAGTATTCTTTTTGTTTTGTGCTTGACCTCGCATAGCCTGCAAATTCACTTTATATGACATGAGATTTTCAATTAACTCTTCAGTTTAGATGGTAGAAATGTCATTAGCTTCTTCAATAGCTAAGACTTTTCGTTCCCACTCATCCCTTAAAGAGTTTAGATTTTTAGAGACAATATCAAAATCTAAAAAGTTTCTCCTAATGCCAATAGTGAATGATGCATGTCTTGAAATCTAGAATAAATGTCATTTAAGTTTCATCAGGTCTCATTCCGAACTTTTGAAAGTGATTTTTAAGCATAGAAATTTGGCTTTGTTTAACTTTGTTAGTTTCTTCGTCCGTGAATATAAGAATTCTCCAAATTTCATATGCAACTTTATATATGCTAACTCTATTAAATTCATTTTTTTATAAGGCACAAAATAACATATTTATAGCTTTTGTTTTCGATGTAGCATTTATCTTTTGTGTGTTTGACCATTCTGCAAATGGTGTAGTGGGTATAGTGTTTTCATTTTGAGAACTATTCCAAGTATCATATCCATTTGATTACATAAAAGTTCTCATTCGAGTTGACCAGTAATTATAATCCAAACCATTAAATAGTGGCAGCCGTGTAGTGGATTGACCTTCAACAAAACTTGTTTTAGTGTTATTTTCCATATTAACCGTGTTACCAAATAACTGGGTTATGGTTATATGATGGCCTGCTTTGATACCAAGTGTAACAACTCGAATTTTAGTAGGTCTAGATTTTTTGAAAAATGCTAAAATCCAAGCCCGTTGAAGCCGGAGTTGGGTATCTGCTATCCTGCAAATAGGCAAAGACAAATATATCAGAGCTCAACTAAATATCTCATAGCCGAACTGACTGAAATATAATAGTAAGTAAATACTCACCAAGGTAATAACACTTTCTAAACAAGTGTCTCAAAGCTGGAAAGTCTCTGCCAACAACCTAACTTGTGGGATGTTATGAGGAGGGGTCAGAATTAAAGTTTTGGTGAATGGACAAATTATAAACTTCTTAGCTTAATTCTACAAATACCATTTTATTCCCATTTTCTGTTATATTAAGTTTACAGGATTTATAATACTCTCACCTCTATGCGTGAATCGCATCCATCTACTCCCTATTAGATTAAAACCTAATAACTACAAGCCCAATGATCACATCGGTCCTTGGTACTAGCCATAATACCTTTTATATCCTCCTCGAAACGGACTCCATCGTCTCGCTGCTAGAGCGTACTGAAACGACATCTGTAAAGGATAGCTTCGTGAGGCCTACAATATAGATGTTCGGTCGTCCTTGAGGAAAACATGAAACTGCATCCGCATTAGCTTATACTAGTGTTCGGACATCCACAATGTACCACCCAGTGCGTACCTTGAGGACTACACATAATTGTTCTGTCTACTCCCTAAATTCGGCCAACAAGGTCCACCTTGTATGGAACTTAGTCAGAGATTTTCTATATCTATAAAGGTCATGTTAGGCCTACAATACATATATTCTACTTGTGCTGTCTCTTTTCTCATCATGGCTATGGCCCCACGCATCCCTCCTTCAACAAATTGAAAGACATTTCAAGAGCTAATTGGTTGCGGCCTATGGCAAACAATCTAAACATGCAATTGGCTATGCCCCTCATCCAATGTCTTGATAGTGATAGAATTATTGGCTTGTTGGTTTAACTCTAGTCTTTCCCGAACTTGCTCTGACTGATGATGGCTTGATCTTTGCATGTGACTATCCTTTTGGGTCCTGCCCACTGTGCAATCTCGAGTACTGGGACATACGAACATCCTACTCCATCACTAGCCTTTTGACTACCTATAAAGGTCCGCTTTGTTAGGCCTGGAATGCAAAACAGTCAAGGCATACTCTCTTGATGGAATACCCACAAACCTACCTTCGAGGGGCCTACCCCAGAGGGCCATCCTAGAGTACCCTCACGTCTTGTTGAAGTCTCGTACTTCCTTCTAGCCAAATTAAATAAGTTGGATGTTGCGACTTTTCTAAAAATATTGGGAAATGAAAAAAAAATTGAAAGGAAATTTGAAAACAAATAATGAGATGATTTTTTTTTTAAATGATGCTATACTATGAAATATGAACAAACACAATGAGATATGCGTCCCCCCCACACTGTAATGAGACAGTGTCCCAACTGTCAAATAGAATGCAAATGCAAAATAGGAAAAAAAAATTTAACACGAATAGACATAAAAACGAAAAATCGAAAATCTCAAAATAGCAACTCCCCGGCAACGGCGCCAAAAACTTGTTACGACTTTTCTATTGATTAGAAAAGCACAAATTTTAATAAATTATGCAAGCGCACATGCGTGTAGTATGCAGGTCGAACACAGGGAATTGTATTTTAAAACAATTAAAATCCATAGTTAAATCTTAGGCGTGTTAAACGAATTCGACGGTGAATTTTGAACAGAAAATAAAAAAACAATAATGATACTCCGAATTGATTTCGAAACTAATCGAAATTGCAACCGAAATATAGAATTGTAAAAAAATCAGAACAGAAATTGAAATTGTGGAAAAGAAGATAACGGAGCAAACAACTGAAATAATTATTAACTAACTGAAAAGAGTGCAGAAAATAACTAAGAACAAGAATAAATAAATTGCTAAATCTAATCAACAATCCTACGTATTCTGTTCGAAAATAAAAACAGTGCTGAATTTAAATCTAAACTTGAAGAAAAGTGATGAGGTAAGAGATTTACTGAGTTGGAGCTATTTGACTAACTTTTCTTAGCTTTTAAATTCACTGACTTGGTCTACTTCCTGCGCCTTTAAAACAAAACGTGAATATGTTACTTGTTGTGAGTAGAAAAATAAATCAGAGTGTAGTGTGCTAAGGGGCATGTAATATGCAGAACACGTAATACTGAAATGGTACTGTAATGAGATGAAATGATACTGGTATGAATGGTACGTAATATGCAGAACACGTAATACGTAATACTGGAACTAGAGGTCATGTGAATGTAACAAGTGGTATGAATGCAGAACGAACATGAATGTATGCACATGCAAAAACGTGAAAACAGAGGGCAAAACAGAAACTGAACTAAACAATCCAATGTGAATGTTTTGGAACAAAGACTAAGTAAAACGAAACAACAATAAGTGGTTACGTGTAAATGAAACAGAAATAATGCATGTATAAACAGAAACAAAACAAAATACAACTACGTGAATATGCTAACCAAACTAACTAATGAATGCAAGAATACGAAAGTGGAACTGCAAGTAACCAAACTAACGTACGTGAAACAATGCACTAAAACACTACTTTGGCGAAAGGAACTAAAAAACGATTTTTTTTTTTGAAAACTAATGCAAAAAAAAAAAAATTAACACGAATAGACTTAAAAACGAAAAATCGAAAATCTCAAAATAGCAACTCTCCGACAACGGCGCCAAAAACTTGTTACGACTTTTCTATTGATTAGAAAAGCACAAATTTTAATAAATTCTGCAAGCGCACAGGCGTGTAGTATACAGGTCGAACACAGGGAATTGTATTTTAAAACAATTAAAATCCATAGTTAAATCTTAGGCGTGTTAAACGAATTCGACGGTGAATTTTGAACAGAAAATAAAAACAATAATATACTCCGAATCGATTTCGAAACTAATCGAAATTGCAACCGAAATATAGAATTGTAAAAACAATCAGAATAGAAATTGAAATTGCGGAAAAGAAGATAACGGAGCAATCAACTGAAATAATTATTAACTAACTGAAAAGAGTGCAGAAAATAACTAAGAACAAGAATAAATAAATTGCTAAATCTAATCAACAATCCTACGTATTCTGTTCAAAAATAAAAACAGTGCTGAATTTAAATCTAAACTTGAAGAAAAGTGATGAGGTAAGAGATGATTTCAAGGTGTTGTACAATGCTGTATATATAGGCTTTCAACCCCTAAAATCAGTCCATAATTTTAGCAATAGAACTGGTCCTCTTCATAGTAGCTGACGAGATATATGTATTGACTGGGTCCATTTGTTGAATTAGTGAAGAGTCAGTTGCCATATCAATGCTTGAAACATATATGCTGAGTGTTTGGCATCCCTGTTAGCTGCTCCTTTGACCATGTCCTCCGTTGCTTAAAAAGGTGATCATGCTTTTATATGTGAATTGGTCCAAATTCCCACATGAGCTACTTTTGAATGTGTCCTGTTTTGTTTGATTTATTTCAATGTTCAAAATGTTGCACTCTTTGCTGCGTGATTTTTGAACCAATGGACGGCATAACCGATTAATTTCAACGTTGCACTTTGGAATCAATAATCTGCAAAATCACAACAAAATAACCGTATAATACCGCTTTATTAAAATAAAAATATATGAAATAAACGGTTTAAATTGTAGAGAAATACGTTCATCATTAGACGTGCTATTTCTGTGCTAAAAATCTGTGATGAACTGCTTCTTTAGGCTCTTCATCCTTTGGGCTGCTCCAAATGCATCTTATTTATTATAACCTACGTCTACTCTTTTTATGATAACTCGGAATTTTAGACAATATCAATTTAATAATCTTTGTATAAAATTAAATTGATATTGACAATATTGATTAATAAAATATGTTTTGGTTTAATAATCAGATTTAATAAATATTTAATTTGTGATTTGTCTTTTTAAAATGCTAAAATAAATGTTTTAAATTATAATGTATATATATTATAGTTTATCTTTGTTTGGAATTTAACTTACATGAAAATAAATAAATGAAGTTTTGTTTTTAAATTCTAATAAAATATTGAGTAATTAGGAAATTATGTTTTAAATTAATATTAAGGTTTTTAAAAATCTATTTAAACTAGTAATTATATGGTTTGATATTATTTAAAATAAATATAATTGTTTAAAATTTGTCTTAGCTTAATTTTTGTTTTAAATTTAAATAAAGGTTGATTTTATTTCTTTTTAAATATTATTTGATTATATATGATTTAGAAATATTTTATATAAGTTTAAAATACAAATAGCATATGATTTAAATTCATTTAATAATAAAAGTGATTTATAATTTCTTTATAAATCATATAAAAATTTGTTAATTAGTTATTTTAAGACATATTAATAAATATACTATTTTTCATAAATATAAAGAAGAATTAAAATAAGAAAATCATACAAACATAAAATAAATTAAAGAAAACCCTTTATAAACATTTAAAAATATAACTTAATTAAATAAAGACAAATGTTAACAACTTAACAATCTAAGCTACATGTGTAAGTTTCTTAAGAAACTAATTGACATGTGTTTACCATAAATTAATCTTAGTGACAAATGTTAAGAATAGAAACAAGTGTCTCATTAAATTTCTTTTTCTTTTACTTTTTTTAATTAAATCAATTACTTGTTTATGTAAACATTTCTTATCATCTCATTTTCTTCTTACCATTTTTCTTCAAAACTTGAGAGGATCTTTAGCCATGAAAATCTGAAAACTTAATCTTCAAAACAGAAAATTTCTGTTCAAATAAAATCTGTAAATTTCCCCTCAAAACAAATTTGAAAACCTATAATCTTCCTCTAAACCAAAACCTGAAATGAAATCTACTCAAACCTGAAAAGAAAATCATGTATAAACCTGTAGCACTTCAATTCCAATGCCTGAAATCATGTTGCAAATTTCCAAAACCTGCATGCATGTGATTCAGAGTAAAAGCATTACTGTAAATCAAGTTTAAAGTTAAAAAAAAATTTCAAACATGCAACTGCAACAACAACTAGGCCTGCATTTTTCTTTCTGGAAGCTTGCATCAGGGAGCAATGCAAAATAGAAGCATGATGAATAATTTTAAAGGCAAACTAAAGTTTTTAAAAGCAAATCCAGAAGCAATTTGAAGTTTTCAAAATTTAAGCATTCCAGTTCAGGGTTGTCAATAGCATGGGTACTCTGCTCATAATTTTCAAGGTGAGTAACATTTTGTTTAATTATAATTAAGTAAATGTAGGTTGCCTGATTTGTTTTCTAAAAATCATTGCTTGTGAATAACATAATCATCTTCCTAAATCTTAAACCATAGATGCATGATTAAATTTGCAGCAATTTGTTTGTATATGAATTTCTGGAAATTACTTTATACTTATATAAGTATGTATGCTATGTTAGTATCAGTAATTACTGATGTACCTGACTTAAGCCTTTAAATTCAAACTTTTAGTAGTCTCGTGTCTTAATCATTATTGAGAAAATGGATTACAAACAAATTTTGTTTGATAACCATAAATCTGGGCATGAAAATTTAATAACGTAAACTAAATTCAAAATCTTTTCTGGAAATAAAAAATGCTCAGTAAACATGATATTGTTTTAAAACATAAAATTTCTTAATTTATTAAATTTAGATGGTGATCTTAAACCATTCAAGGAAACAAGATTTTTAAATCAGAATATACAATTTATAGTTTAAGTTTTAAGGGCAGTTCACCTTGATCTAGAAAAGGGTGAATTTGGGAAATGCTGTTGATTTTGGGATTTTGAGAGTTTGATGTTTTATGTGGGTGAAGATGAGTGATCAGGAACTTCATTAAAATTATCAACCTGATGATTTAATCTTTGGACTAGCAGAGAAATAGGGAAACTGATTTGTAACCCTAATATTGTGATTAGTTAGAAAATTCGAACTTTCTCTCTCCAGGGTTGATCGAGTGTTTAGGGCTTTTGAAGGATGGTTGCTGGGTTCAAGAGGAGGTACTAGCCGGAATTGTAGCTTGAACGATGGTCGGAGGGAGGTGAATTCGCTGTTGAAAGGGTTGAGGAGTTCTGGTGCATTGTGGTTTCCAGGTTTTGAAAGGGGGATGTCCTGTTTGATTTTGGATATTTGGAGTTTTCTGATGTTTTGGGTGATCATGTTGGATTCAAGAAGGGATTGGTAGATGAAGGTGATCATCGTTGATGATCGGAAGCTGACCATGGCTATGTGCATGTGCACAGTGGCCATAGGGAAGAGTTTGGTTTCTAGAATATGGTGAAGAGGTGGTGCTCGGGTAATTTCAGTTTTTGCTCGGAGTTAAGACAAGGGTGACTTGAAGCAAGATGGAGTTGAGCTCGGGTAGTTTTAGTTGCAGTGTTGTTTTCTCTAACCTAACAGTTTCAGGTTTGTTTGAATTTGAACTAAAAAGAGAGCAAAGCCTGATTTAAAACAAGATTTGAAGCAAGTTTAATTTATGAATTCAAATAAATTTGAATTCCAGATTTTGAATAAATTTGCAAAATTAAAATAAAGTATTTAACAAAATAATAAAACCTACACAGTTTTTATATTAAGTGATTTTTAAAGCTAAAAATATGATTTTTAAGCAAGATTTAAATTTCTAAGTTAAATCTGAGTTTTAAATCCTGAATTCAAATTAGAAGTTGAATCTGAAGTTTCAAATAAAAATAAGTTATAAATTCAAATGTTATATTCAAGTTGAATATTTAGAACATTATAACATATGAAATGAAAATTTAAAATAGGGTTTAAATTTAAATCTTTGAATCTAAATCTGAAAACATGATTTGAATTTTTGGTTGTAATATAAATAAGATTTGAATTTATATGTTTCAATATCATTTGAAATATTTAAGGTATTTTATATTTGTTTCAATTGAATATAGGCTAAAGTTAAATTATTCTTCTAAAATTACTTTAAGAGATAAGTGATCCTTTAAAATGAAAACTAAAGAGTTTTTAAATACTTAAAATCTTGTTTAAGTTTAAATTTAATTTCATTTTAATTTCAAATGGAATTTAGAAAATTTAATAGAAATTTGTTTTTAAATTACTTTGATAATGATAATTAAATCATTAATGAGGTTAATGATTTTCATTAAATTGTTTTGAACTTAATAATTTATTATCTAATCAAGGTAATTAAGTTTATAATTAATTAATTTAATTAGTTAGTAATTAGGATTTTAATTAAATAACTAAGGATTTATTTAATTAATAAAAATATTTAAGTAAGTTAATTAAACTTGATAAAGTGTGATTTAGAAATTAATTTAAATAAGATTTGATTAATTTAATTAATTAATTGAATTATTAATCAAGTAATTAATAATTAATTAAGTTTTTAATTATCACTTGATTAATTTAATAATTGGAAATTAATTAATGAGTTTTATAAATAAAGAATTAATATTGATTAATTCAGTTAATTACTTTGGGAAAAGTAATTAAAGTTTTGTTATTGGTTAATGAAGGTCATTAACCCATGATTATTTTATAATTAATTAACGTAATTAATTTAATGATTAATTTTATTAATTAGTTTAAAGATAATCATTTGAGAATTATTTAAGTATAAATACTTAGTGAAAGTAATTAAGGAAATTAATTACTGAATTGTAATTAATTAAGTTGTTGATTAATTAAGTTAATTAATTAAGTTTAATTAATTTAATTTAATCACTGGATGATTTGAGGAGTAATTACCAATGTAATTAAAAATGAATAATTACTTAGTGAAGTAATTAAGAAGATAAATTACTTGATGTAATTTAATTGAAGGATATTTGAATGATGGATGAGTTTTTGGAATTAATTACTTTGTGTAATTATTATTAGTGTGTTTAATTTTAAGATAAGTAATTAATAATAAATTATTTAGTGTAATTAATTTTGGGTTTTGATATTTAAGTTATTTAAAGATAATTAAATATGAAATTGATGTAATTAATTACTTAATGTGATTAATCAAGAATGATTAATCAAATATGGATAATTGATAATTAATTTAATAGGGTAATTTTATAAATAAAATAATTTGGAATCATTAATTTAAATAATTAATGATATAATTAAGGATTGGTTAATAATAACAATTAACCCATGAAGGAATTAATTAATATAATTAATTAAGGATTAATGTAATTAATTATAATTAATTAATAAAGTAATTACAGGTTACTAACAGGTTTGGTTTGTAATAATTATCTTGTGAAATTAATTAGAGGTTAATTACTTGAATGTAATTAAAAGATAATTAATCTAGATGATTAATTAGGGTAACTTGTTAACAGTAATTAATTAAGGAATGTGTAAGCAAGATTTATATGGGTAAATAATTAATTTAATTTAATTTAAATTAATTAAGGAAGAAGTAATTAATTTAATTCATTTTAAATTAGTTATAGAATGATGATTAATAAGTCATTGCTTATGAATGATGATTGATATTTATTACCCTGAATGGTTGAAATCTCAGATATGAGATAAATGATGTTGTGTGATTTGGACGCTATGGTTGCATTGAGTTGATAATATGAATTATCTTTTTGAGTTGATAATATAGATTATCTGTTTTATGATAATATTGATTATCTATTGTGATGTTGAGAATTATCTGTCTGTGTGTATATAGATAATATTGAATTGAATTGTTTTAAACTTTAAAACAACTTGGACCAAAAAGAAACGCTTTGCATTTCGATTAGACCGGGATCGGGTTTCCATATTTGAATATCCGAAAACCACATCGATTCCAATTAAACGTTAGGTCGTGAATCCACGTGGAGCAAGTGAAGACTCGAGGTGTAAGGGCTATACGTCAGTATAACTCTGTGGGTGATTCCCTAATGAGTTTGACGGAACTAGTTCTTATAGGTTCGAGATAAAGATTCAGAGTGCAAGGGTTATCGTCGTTAACTCTAATGGTGATTCCAAAATGAGTGTAACGAGATAATGCCTTCGGTTTCGTTCGAACCGGGAATGAACTTGTATGGATTGAATGCTTTCATAACATCGTCGGGTGGACGATGAGCATTCTAAGAGATGTGTTCTCTAAAGGTAATCATAACCTCAAGCCTCATCAACCAGGAATGGCTAAAACAGGGGAGGTGTAGCAAGGCTTCGTGGGTAGCTCCCACTGGAGAGCGAGATTGATCCATGTCTAGAAGTCCCTTTTATATTCGGCTGTGTGGGCAGTTCTATGTAAACAACTGCGGGGTTGTCATGTTCGGAACTGTTCAGTAAGGAATGGTTCCGGCCTTGTGTTGCAGGGGAGTGGCGTACTCCTCGGTACGGTGATCTAGGCCACGTACTGTGACGGGCAGTACCCCAGTAGCCCTGTCATTGTATGGAATCCACAATCCAATAAGTGCCAACGGTTTTGATTGTATTACCCACTTTTGTGGCTAGTAGCTGGAATTTAATAGATGTAACAATTTCGGCTATTTCATACTTACTTGAAAACCCTAGACACTATTACAATATCATCGGATTTCCGGTAAAAACTTTTCCATGTTTATTTGTGGGAAGTCTTACGTGATACCTTTCTTTTCAAAAGGTTTTTAAAGTTAAGCAACCTTAACCTGTTACTCACACCAGACCTATGTCTGACTCGGAGTTTATCTTTGTTTTCTTAAACTCTTGGGTACTCAAATTTTTACGAGTAGCCAAGGGATTCAGGTTAGCTTTGACGAATAATGGAGAAGCAATGGAGCAGGAGGCTTCTGCATTGTAGATATATATAGTTCCGCTGTGTGTTCTCTGTGTTGTGATTGTATTGAGTTGTTAATACTAGACAGGTGTTTATAACTGTCTAGTATATGTGAGGTGTATATTGTGTATCTCTGATTGGTATTGTATACTATGTAAATACTTATGTTATTAATATAATTTATTCGTTTCGCTGTTGAGATTCTAGTGTTGTTTCTTCTTTCTCTTCATTCTTTTCTTCTTCTATCCCGTTCTTTCTTAATTGATGATGCGATTTTCAGGGATAGAAAGTCGAGTCGTCACAGCTGGTATTAGAGCATTAGGTTGAGTGAATACCTAGGCTCTGGAGTGGTATCTATCTTGAGAGAGCATATTTGTAATTTTTAATATATCTATATATATATTTATTTCTACCTTTCTATTGGATTACCATTTCGGGTTTTCCAATATGGGTTATAAGGTAGATTAAGGTAGTGGTGTGTGTAACACAACTACCATTGGTTGGAGTTTGTATGAATGAGGTTGGAAGTGCATCTGTCGAGACTGTAGACCTAATACCATCTCGCGTAAACTTTGAAGTGGTGTGGGACTTCATTGATCTCTGAAGATAACTTGTTAAGGTTCGGAGTTTATCTTTGAAGTTGGATGAGTAGAGTGTGGATCTGTTGGCTGAGCAGAAGCGAGCGATGATATCTTGATATCTCAGGGAAGTAGTAACTGCGTGATGAGATGCAGTGATTATGGATGCTTCCGAAGATAATTTCTTTGGAAGAAGTTTAAGGAAGTAAATCTTCTTTGGTGATGTGGCTGAGCCCAGCAGGGTGTTTTTGTGTGGTTTGAAGTCCGGGTTTATCGAAGAGCTTTGTATTGAGAATTCTTTGGCATTGGTATCAACAGTGCAGCTCGGAGGGTTCTCTATGTCGGTAGAGTTTTCTGGCTTAGCAGTTTTCTGGAGATGGAGTTCAGAAGCAGAGGAGTAGAATCCATTTCTTCAATGGATTGGCAAGACCGGCATAAGATGTTCTAATTGGGAAAGAGAGAACAGTTTTCTTTGGAATTAGATTGAGTTGATCGCAAAAGTGACTTGCGATAGTTGAGTGTTCTCTTGGATTGTTGGAGATTTTTCTGAATATTTTCAGGAAAGTCAAAGTTTGTCTTCATCTAGAGATTCAGTGGTACCCTGGTTCAACTAGTTGAAGGTTGGTTCCTTGAGATGGAGTTTATTGAAGCAACTCAGGATTTGAGGAAATTCTGAATTTTCAGTGGGTTATCGGAGATCTTCTTGGTTTTGCTGTCTAGTTATGCTTGTGTTCTTTTTCAGCATTCTTTTCAACTCCAGATCGGAGTTGTGCAGCGAAGGTAGTTTGGAAGTGCATCTGCTATTCTTTTTCGGATAGGAGAAGTTTGTTTTCTTCTGGTGGTTGTGGGTGGAGTTGTTCTTTATCTTGATTGATCATGGAAGGTCATTCTGGTTGTTTGGATTTGGTCTAGTTTGTTTCTTGAGACATCAGCAAGGATTGAGCTGATCGGGTAGGAGGTTGGCAGCTCGTGATCGTCCGAAGAGTTTTGTGGATCTGAAGTATGGTTTTGGATAAGTTTTCTCAATTTTTAGGAGCTATTAATTTTGGTAAGGTTGGGTAAGCTAGCTCCGAGATATTTTGGATTTCTTCTGTGTTCTGTTTTGGATAAGTGTTTAATTTTCTGGATTGAATTACCAGTTTGGACAACAGAATTCGATGTGTTTTACGTATCTCTGAGGGAGTACGCGTATGATCTATCTCTGATTGTGGAATCAGCTGTTCTGAGGGATTTGGTGGTTGAGTCAGACTTGTCTATAGTCTGATGTCTTGTTTAGTTATAGGATATAAATGAGTAGGAGTTCTATAACTCAGTAGTGTTGATTGTTTGGGTTCTATAGAGAGAGTAACCCGGTGTTTACTTGGGAAACTCGAGGAAACTCTATCCAGAATATTGTCTGGATAGTTAATTTTGTTTGATTGGATGAATTGATTACTATAGTTGTTAGCATATGTTTGATATATGCTTGTGCTTTAAAATTAAAAATCTTCAATAGGTTATTAAATTACCTTTGTTTTAAATTTCGGGGACGAAATTCTTTTAAGGGGGAAGGAATGTGATATCCCAGAATTTTAGACAATATGAATTTAATCATCATTATATAAAATTAAATTGATATTGACAATATTGATTAATAAAATATGTTTTGGTTTAATAATCAGATTTAATAAATATTTAATTTGTGATTTGTCTTTTTAAAATGCTAAAATAAATGTTTTAAATTATAATGTATATATATTATAGTTTATCTTTGTTTGGAATTTAACTTACATGAAAATAAATAAATGAAGTTTTGTTTTTAAATTCTAATAAAATATTGAGTAATTAGGAAATTATGTTTTAAATTAATATTAAGGTTTTTAAAAATCTATTTAAACTAGTAATTATATGGTTTGATAATATTTAAAATAAATATAATTGTTTAAAATTTGTCTTAGCTTAATTTTTGTTTTAAATTTAAATAAAGGTTGATTTTATTTCTTTTTAAATATTATTTGAATATATATGATTTAGAAATATTTTATATAAGTTTCAAATACAAATAGCATATGATTTAAATTCATTTAATAATAAAAGTGGTTTATAATTTCTTTATAAATCATATAAAAATTTGTTAATTAGTTATTTTAAGACATATTAATAAATTTACTATTTTTCATAAATATAAAGAAGAATTAAAATAAGAAAATCATACAAACATAAAATAAATTAAAGAAAACCCTTTATAAACATTTAAAAATATAACTTAATTAAATAAAGACAAATGTTAACAATTTAACAATCTAAGCTACATGTGTAAGTTTCTTAAGACACTAATTGACATGTGTTTACCATAAATTAATCTAAGTGACAAATGTTAAGAATAGAAACAAGTGTCTCATTAAATTTCTTTTTCTTTTATTTTTTTTAATTAAATCAAATACTTGTTTATGTAAACATTTCTTCTCATCTCATTTTCTTTTTGCAATTTTTCTTCAAAACTTGAGAGGATCTTTAGCCATGAAAATCTAAAAACTTAATCTTCAAAACAGAAAATTTATATTCAAATAAAATCTGTAAATTTCCCCTTAAAACAAATTTGAAAACCTATAATCTTCCTCTAAACCAAAACCTGAAATGAAATCTCCTCAAACCTGAAAAGAAAATCATGTATAAACTTGTAGCACTTCAATTCCAATGCCTGAAATCAAGTTGCAAATTTCCAAAACCTGCATGCATGTGATTCAGAGTAAAAGCATTACTGTAAATCAAGTTTAAAGTTTAAAAAAAAAATCAAACATGCAACTGCAACAACAACTAGGCCTGCATTTTTCTTTCTTGAAGCATGCATCAGGGAGCAATGCAGAATAGAAACAAGATGAATAATTTTAAAGGAAAACTAAAGTTTTTAAAAGAAAATCCAGAAGCAATTTGGAGTTTTCAAAATTTAAGCATTCCAGTTCAGGGTTGTCAATAACATGGGCACTCTGCTCATAATTTTCAAGGCGAGTAACATTTTGTTTAAATATAATTAAGTAAATGTAGGTTGCCTGATTTGTTTTCTGAAAATCATTGCTTGTGAATAACATAATCATCTTCCTAAATCTTAAACCATAGATGCATGATTAAATTTGCACGAATTTGTTTGTATGTCAATTTCTGGAAATTACTTTATACTTATATAAGTATGTATGCTATGTTAGTATCAGTAATTACTGATGTACCTGACTTATGCCTTTAAATTCAAACTTTTAATAGTCTCATGTCTTAATCATTATTGAGAAAATGGATTACAAACAAATTTTGTTTGATAACCATAAATCTGGGCATGAAAATTTAATAAGGTAAACTAAATTTAAAATCTTTTCTGGAAATCAAAAATGCTCAGTAAACATGATATTGTTTTAAAACAAAAAATTTATTAATTTATTAAATTTGTATGGTGACCTTAAACCATTCAAGGAAACAAGATTTTTAAATCAGAATATACAATTTATAGTTTAAGTTTTAAGGGCAGTTCACCTTGATCTGGAAAAGGGTGAATTTGGGAAACGCTATTGATTTTGGGATTTTGAGAGTTTGATGTTTTATGTGGGTGAAGATGAGTGATCAGGAACTTCATTATAATTATCAACTTGATGATTTAATCTTTGGACTAGGAGAGAAATAGGGAAACTGATTTGTAACCCTAGTATTGTGATCAGTTAGAAAATTCGATCTTTCTCTCTCCAGGGTTGATCGAGTGTTTAGGGTTTTTGAAGGATGGTTGTTGGGTTCAAGAGGAGGTACTAGCCGGAATTGTAGCTTGAACGATGGTCGGAGGGAGGTGAAGTCGCTGTTGACAGGGTTGAGGAGTTCTGGTGCATTGTGGTTTCCAGGTTTTGAAAGGGGGATGTTCTGTTTGATTTTGGATATTTGAGTTTTCTGATGTTTTGGGTGATCATGTTGGATTCAAGAGGGGATTGGTGGATGAAGGTGATCATCGTTGATGATCGGAAGCAGGCCATGGTTATGTGCATGTGCACAGTGGCCATAGGGATGAGTTTAATTTCTGGAATATGGTGAAGAGGTGGTGCTCGGGTAATTTCTGCTTTTGCTCGGAGTTAAGGCAAGGGTGACTCGAACCAAGATGGAGTTGAGCTTGGGTAGTTTTAGTTGCAGTGTTGTTTTCTGTAACCTGACAGTTTCAGGTTTGTTTGAATTTGAACTAAAAAGAGAGCAAAGCCTGATTTAAAACAAGATTTGAAGCAAGTTTAATTTATGAATTCAAATAAATTTGAATTTCAGATTTCGAATAAATTTGCAGAAATAAAATAAAGTATTTAACAAAATAATAAAACCTGCACAGTTTTTATATTAAGTTATTTTTAAATCTGAAAATAAGATTTTTAAGCAAGAGTTTTAAATTTCTAAGTAAAATCCGAGTTTTAAATCCTGAATTCAAATTAGAAGTTGAATCTGAAGTTTCAAATAAAATAAGTTATAAATTCAAATGTTATATTCAAGTTGAATATTTTTAGAACTTTATAACATATGAAATGAAAATTTAAAACAGGGTTTAAATTTAAATCTTTGAATCTAAATCTGAAACATGATTTGAATTTTTGGTTGTAATATAAATAAGATTTGAATTTATATGTTTCAATATCATTTGAAATATTTAAGGTATTTTAGATTTGTTTCTATTGAATATAGGCTAAAGTTAAATTATTCTTTTAAAATTGCTTTAAGAGATAAGTGATCCTTTAAAATGAAAACTAAAGAGTTTTAAATACTTAAAATCTTGTTTAAGTTCAAATTTAATTTCATTTTAATTAGAAATGGAATTTAGAAAATTTAATAGCAATTTGTTTTTAAATTACTTTGATAATGATAATTAAATCATTAATGAGGTTAATGATTTTCATTAAATTGTTTTAAACTTAATAATTTATTATCTGATCAAGGTAATTAAGTTTATAATTAATTAATTTAATTAATTAATAATTAGGATATTAATTAAATAATTAAGGTTTATTTAATTAATAAAAAGATTTAAGTAAGTTAATTAAACTTGATAAAGTGTGATTTAGAAATTAATTTAAATAAGATTTGATTAATTTAATTAATGAATTGAATTATTAATCAAGTAATTAATAATTAATTAAGTTTTTAATTATCACTTGATTAATTTAATAATTAGAAATTAATTAATGAGTTTTATAAATAAAGAATTAATATTGATTAATTCAGTTAATTACTTTGGGAAAAGTAATTAAAGTTTTGTTATTGGTTAACGAAGGTCACTAACCCATGATTATTTTGTAATTAATTAATGTAATTAATTTTAATGATTAATTGTATTAATTAGTTTAAAGATAATCATTTGAGAATTATTTAGGTATAAATACTTAATGAAAGTAATTAAGGAAATTAATTACTGAATTGTAATTAATTAAGTTGTTGATTAATTAAGTTAATTAATTAAGTTTAATTAATTTAATTTAATCACTGGATGATTTGAGGAGTAATTACCAATCTAATTAAAAATGAATAATTAATTAGTGAAGTAATTAAGAAGATAAATTACTTGATGTAATTTAATTGAAGGATATTTGAATGATGGATGAGTTTTTGGAATTAATTACTTTGTGTAATTATTATTAGTGTGTTTAATTACTTAAGATAAGTAATTAATAATAAATTATTTAGTGTAATTAATTTTGGGTTTTGATATTTAAGTTATTTAAAGATAATTAAATATGAAATTGATGTAATTAATTACTTAATGTAATTAATCAAGAATGATTAATCAAATATGGATAATTGATAATTAATTTAATAGGGTAATTTTATAAATAAAATAATTTGGAATCATTAATTTAAATAATTAATGATATAATTAAGGATTGGTTAATAAGAACAATTAACCCATGAAGGAATTAATTAATGTAATTAATTAAGGATTAATGTAATTAATTATAATTAATTAATAAAGTAATTACAGGTTAATAACAGGTTTGGTTTGGAATAATTAATTTGTGAAATTAATTAGAGGTTAATTACTTGAATGTAATTAAAAGATAATTAAGCTAGATGATTAATTAGGGTAACTTGTTAACAGTAATTAATTAAGGAATGTGTAAGCAAGATTTACATGGGTAAATAATTAATTTAATTTAATTTAAATTAATTAAGGAAGAAGTAATTAATTTAATTCATTTTAAATTAGTTATAGAATGGTGATTAATAAGTCATTGCTTATTAATGATGATTGATATTTATTACCCCGAATGGTTGAAATCACAGATATGAGTTAAATGATGTTGTGTGATTTGCATGCTATGGTTGCATTGTGTTGATAATATGAATTATCTGTTTGAGTTGATAATATAGATTATCTGTTGTGATGATAATATTGATTATTTATTGTGATGTTGAGAATTATCTATATGTGTGTATATAGATAATATTGAATTGAATTGTTTTAAACTTTAAAACAACTTGGACCTAAAAGACACGCTTTGGATTTCGATGAGACCGGGATCGGGTTTCCATATTTGAATATCTGAAAACCACATCGATTCCAATTAAACGTTAGGTCGTGGATCCAAGCGGAGCAAGTGAAGACTCGAGGTGTAAGGGCATACGTCAGTATAACTCTGTGGGTGATTCCGTAATGAGTTGGACGGAACTAGTTCTTATAGGTTCGAGATAAAGATTCAGAGTGCAAGGGTTATCGTCGTTAACTCTGAGGGTGATTCCAAAATGAGTGTAACGAGATAATGCCTTCGGTTTCGTTCGAACCCGAAACGAACTTGGATGGATTGAATGCTTTCAGAACATCGTCAGGTGGACGATGAGCATTCTAAGAGATGTGTTATCTAAAGGTAATCGTAACCTCAAGCCTCATCAACCGGGAATGGCTAAAACAGGGGAGGTGCAGCAAGGCTTCGTGGGTAGCTCCCACCGGAGAGCGAGATTGACCCATGTCTAGAAGTCCATTTTATATTCGGCTGTGTGGGCAGTTGGTTGCAAACAACTGCAGGGTTGTCTTGTTCGGAACTGTTCAGTAAGGAATGGTCCCGGCCTTGTGTTGCAGGGGAGCGGCGTACTCCTCGGTACGGTGATCTAGGCCACGTACCGTGACGGGCGGTACCCCAGTAGCCCTGCCATTCTATGGAATCCACAATCCAATAAGTGCCAACGGTTTTGATTATATTACCCACTTTTGTGGCTAGTAGCTGGAATTTAATAGATGTAACAATTTCGGCTATTTCATATTTACTTGAAAACCCTAGACACTATTATAATATCATCGGATTTCCTATCAAATGTTTTGGTTAGCGTAAGGTAATTTTTTTTCCATGTTTATGTGTGGGAAGTCTTACGTGATACCTTTCTTTTCAAAAGGTTTTTAAAGGTAAGCAACCTTAATCTGTTACTCACACCAGACCCATGTCTGACCCGGAGTTTATCTTTGTTTTCTTAAACTCTTGGGTACTCAAATTTTTACGAGTAGCCAAGGGATTCCGGTTAGCTTTGACGAATAATCGAGGAGCAATGGAGCAGGAGGCTTCTGCGTTGTAGATATATATAGTTCCGCTGTGTGTTCTCTGTGTTGTGATTGTATTGAGTTGTAAATACTAGACAGTTGTTTATAACTGTCTAGTATATGTGAGGTGTATGCTGTGTATCTCTGGTTGGTATTGTATACTATGTAAATACTTATGTTATTAATATAATTTATTCGTTCCGCTGTTGAGATTCTAGTGTTGTTTCTTCTTTCTCTTCTTTCTTTTCTTCTTTTATCCCTTTCTTTCTTAATTGATGATGCGATTTTCTAGGAGTAGAAAGTTGGGTCGTCACACTTTTATTATGCATTTAGTTCACTTTTCTAATTCTATTGATTACTTATTTACCCTAATCAGCATAAGCGTGTCCTAGCCTCACCTAACTATTGTGTGACCATCAGTGTAACGACCTGCCTTTTTGGACAGTTTAAAACGACGATCAAATACACATGTCGATTCCAAACCATTCAAAAGGGCAGATGGTTATTGGGGTAAATAAGAAAAGAAAGGAAAGAGAAATAAAGGAAATGAAACAACACAGAATCTCACAGCGGAACGATAAAATATAATACTCAAGTAAACAGTTCATGAAGCTGATTACTATACATTGACAATTATTTATACAACATTTATCAGAGTTATACATATACAACAGAACAATTAAAATAATGCAGCAGATAGCATGATGCAAGGGTAATAATAGTAATAGAATACCAAATCTTCGTCTTCATCCTCCAGAATAGATCTTCAAAAATATGAAAACTCAGGAATGACCCGAGCGTAATGAAAAGACAAAACACTCGAGTCAGGACTAAAATATCCTTATGAAAGTTAAATCAATCGTAAATAAATAAGAGTGTAACGGCGTCAGAGATATTTACAGGGTTTGACATCTCATATCCAGTGTCAATGTGCGTGCAATAACTCAAGAGATGTTACGGGATTTTCCATCTCTTAAGGATCCGTTAAACTATCTACTATGTAGTAATGTACGCTAAGTAGATAATGCCTATCAGTAATATAAAGTATCAAAATAGCGTTAAGGCGTTACCATAATCCCCCTTAACACATTTTTATAATGCCATAGTCCATACAGCACCGTAAGCCCCACCGTAAACTGGTGGTTATCAGAGGGTACCCCATAGGTATAACACAAAACAAAACATAGTGGTCGCGAATAGGATAATCAGTATGAGAAGGTACATGAGGCGATACCAACTAGGATACTAGTAGTTGCGTGATCCGGACTGATGTTGAGCATAGCCAGCAGCTATCCCAACACCGCGAAACAACACTCCCAAATCAAGGGGTGCACCCAAATCGCATCACAAATGTAATAGATATGGTATCTAAGAAGTGTGTCCGCAAGAGATGGCGAACCTCAATGGCCCGGCGCGGCTTCTGTTTTAGTCATGTCAAGGGTCATCCAATATCGTTCTCGTTCTTCAATCAGCGCGTTCACCAAACCATCCACTTCATTCTGGATCAACACTCCGTGTATAATAGTTATTAAAGTGGTTTTCAGTATCGACAGAGAGTATGTCCATATCCGATCCCGGTCTCTTTAATAACTACGTATTATTACACCGTTGGCTCTTTTACATTTCAAATCGATTCATAATTGATATCAAAATATCATATTCGCTTCAAAAAATCAAATCCATTTCAAATATCATCGTATCTATTCAAATGTAAGATTTCGTTTCAAAATCAATTTTCGCATCAATATCTCATTTCGATTTCAAAATCATTTCGAATTTCAATTTAGGTTGCAACTTCATTTAAACTAATTCGTATTTACATTTAAGATTTAAACCTAAACATTTCACCTTATTGACCAGCTTAGAATGTTAGAAAATAGTTTTTAAGGAGTTTAAAAGTAGTTTTAAATAATTAAAATAGTTAAAAATACTTAAAATCTTAAAATGGATTTGAAATAGATAAATTAATTTAAATAATTTAAATCGGGTTAAGTAGATTTAAATAGTTTAAGTATTCAAAATGGTTTATATAACTGAGTAATTTGGAAAAAAAATAAAACAGCTTCAAAACCCAACCATTTCAATTATAACTTCCCAATTCAAAACAATTTCAATTTCCGTTCTACCGATTCAATTTCGATATCGATTCAATCAACGTCAACTTTGACTTCAAATTTATTCAATTTTTATATTCACTTTCAATTAGTTCAATTTCAATTTATATCGATTTAGTGCTTGATTTTCAAAATATCCATTTATAACACTTAACAAAATTTCCATCAATATTCAAGTTTAAATCCAAATTTCAAATATGATTCAATTCCAAGCTTGATTTCAAAATATCATTTTTATATCACTTTTACTTAGTAATATTCAAAGCTTGAATTAAGGTTCAATCTTTAAAACAAATCAAATTTCGAAATTCAATCATATCCCGATTTTAAATTTCCAAAGTCTCCGCTTTAAATTTTAACAATTTCTTTTAACCAAAATTTATTTCAACATTCAAAACTCAATTTTTCGATAAATTCAATTTCTATAAATTGATTTCTATTTATAACTTTTAAATCAAAACATTTAGTTAAATTTCAAATCGACGATTTTAAAAATTATAAATTTAGCCAATTTGGTGTCCGTATATAATTTTCTATCCTATGGCCAAGTAATTATTTATTTCAATTAAATGTCAGGGATGAATATATATCACTTAAATCTATCGTAGTGTCATATGTATGCATAACAGGTTATATATAAGCAAATAAACATCCAAACATTTAAATATCAACCAATAGCATCCATCGAAATAAATCATCCAATAAACAATACAATTCATGGCAATTCATAGTTATCAATGTAAGGTAATTTAATCGCAATTCAATTTTAATTTCAATTTAACTATCAATTAAATTTCAACGGTTAATTCAAATGACAATCTATATGACAATTAAATTCTACCAAACAACGACAAATAAAATCATAACACTTCATAATGTCAAATTTGACTAGCATAAAGATATTTAGTACGTTGTGAGCGTTATGAAACACTCACCTTGATTTTACGATTTTAAATCAAATCGAACGACGTTCGATTTAACTAAAAAATTTCTCTAGCTCCAAATGATTCCAATCCAATTCCAAAGCGTAGTGCTCGTCCATACGATTCCAACGCATCTTGTTTCGTCCAATTCTGATAACGAACGAAGAAGATACGGTATTTACAAGTTCATACGATTAATATAAAATTAAATCACTAATTTCTTTTAAATTTTATAACCTAAAATTCTTAGCCGTTCGATCCAAGCCCCCAGGATCTCGGTCGTGCTTTCACACTTCTTCCCCAACCTGGTAATCACGCTCATGTTCCTCCAGTAAAACCGAACCCAATTAAGCGAGCTAGGGCTCGAGATTGCCGCCACCAACCTAGTCGAGACGACGATCAGAAGATGCTGTTCCAAAGGCCATCTCGTGCTCAACACTCGGCCTCAACACGGTGGAGATCGGCCTCCTTATGGCCCATCAAAATGCGTGCAAACGACAGGAAGTCGCGGCCCCCTTACTCCCTCTACGTTGCTCGAAACTCGATCATCTCTGTATGAAATCGAAGATCTCTCAATGCTCTATATTTTTGCAGTTGAGAGTTTTGCTTGATTGCTAATGGATAGAGAGGAAATTAGAGAGGAAAATTGAAAAATTCAGGCCCTTGGTTTTAATGGTGGCGGCCGGCTATAGAAGAAACCCTAGTTTTCTTATTTTTTATTTTGTGAATAAAGGGGCTATTTATAGGAAACGACGAATACTATTCATCCGGCTTTTCCAAACTCCGAATTACGCTCGGTGACGTGCGTTTCTATGGTTTATCCCACGTTCCGGACACAATGGAATAGATTTCGAAAGCTAATTCAATCATCTGTGCGAGTTACGACAATAAACGATCGATTTAAAATTAAATCGATTAAACGATTTTCTAGGCGTTATGGCTTGCCCCGGACAAACGGTAAATCCGATTGACACGAAATTTGAAATCTTATAATAATATCATATTACGGATCCGATGAAACTGATTTCGTCGAAATATGAGACTGCTTGAAAAATGACTATTTTAACTCGCCAAATTAATATTAAAACAATTTCTATGCGTTTCGAGCTGCCACAGTCAAATGACAACTCCGATTGCTACGAAAATTGAAATCCGATAATAACAAATTATTACGGATCCAATGGAACTTGTTTCGTCCAGTTCTGAGACTGTTCAAAAATTGGCTATTTTTCAGTCGATAATTAAATATTAAAATATTCAATTTTCACAAATAAATTTTAAATTCAGGTTTAAAAGTCCTATAACATCACTGTAACTCCAATATGATAAAATAAAATTTTACAAATCATTTTTAATCATATTAAACCCGTTATTCAATTATCCAATAAATTCCAATTTTAAAATCTTATTAACTCCATTATAATCCCGATATAACTTATATTCACTTTGGAAACCAATTTGAATCATATTAAATCAAATTTCAATTATTCACTCTATTTTCATATATTAAAATTCAATATCAAATTAATCATATCAAATTCGGAATTTAATTATTCAAACATTTGTAATATTAAATTTAACAAATTTGATTATTCTTAAATTACTATCTTTTGAAATATTCAAAGCGAACTTATAAAATTTACAAATTCAAATTATAGAAAAACCATTTTTATTAAAACAGTTATTCAATTCCCGTTATTAAATTATTCAATAAATTCCAAATATTGAATTTAAACAATTTCGATTATGCAATAATTCATTATCTTTTGAAATATTGAAATTGAACTTATAAGATTCAACTTTTAAAACCAATTCACAATTTAGAACACTATTTTCATTTTACAGTTATTCAATTATTCGATAAGTTTTAAATATTTAATTTAAACATTTTACCCGTTCAATATTCAACATTTGATTTAAATAGATTTTACTTATCAATCAATTACTCTATTATACCCAATGAATTCAACATTTATTATCCTATTCAACTTTTGATTGAAAGGCATTCACTAAGTAGCTTTTATTTTTCATTACTTGGATAATTATTATCACAATTCATTCTAGTTACTATTATTCCAAACGAATTAATAAAATTTTTTCTAACATTAAATCACGAAATCTTATTAAATTAGCTATTTTAATTATCGGAAATTTACGGGTCGTTACACTCTCCCCCACTCAAAACTTTTCGTCCCCGAAAAGGAAAAAGAAGGGAAAAGGAACTAAGTATAGAATTCAACTTAGATATATCTTATTCAAAGTTACCCACTTATAAAACAACGAAATTCCATTTATAAAGTCATAACTACGCTTCTACTAAGTTACTCCGAACGGCTTTCTAACTTTAAAAGTTAGTTATCAAAACAAGTTATAAAAATTTTAAAACTTGAAAAATTTTCTAACACCCGGATTTTACGTAAAATTTCGGCAGAGTCTCCTTTGCGCGGCTCGATCGAAAAAAAAATGACAGTATATATATCACAAATATACATCTCATCAAGTGATGAGGCATCCTGTAGGGAAAAAAGTGTAAAAGTACGGTATGTAATCCGAGATATGTACCTTATATATTGTTAGCGAGCATATACGGCTAATATAGCGCGAAAGCCAGCTCCAAATGCGAAGCAAGCACAATCCGCACCTACTAAACACTCAACAAACTATGAGAAACATGCATATATGAAAATAATATCAATATACATCATATGGAAACATAACAACTACATGTGCCAACGTAGCAAATGCAACCAACAACAAATGCAACCATCAATCAACTATCATCCAACAAATCCATAACCAATCAATATAAATTCACTTCTCATTAATATTTATTGACTTGGTTTTCAATTTTAACCGCAGTTGATTCATTAACGTTGGATTTTTCTAACATTCATTCTCAATTCAATTAGTTAACATTCACAAATTTATATTTACATTAGTTCACTTCCAATTTGAATCAAATTAAATTCTTTTAAATTCATTTAACTTCCAATTTGATTTCAATGATTTATAGCTTTCAATTTCATTAACACTTAGTGAATTACATACAATCAACTAACAATCATATAACAACCAAACCATACCCAACATAACCAAATTATTAATATCATAATATATTTTCTTCAAAACTTTGAGAACTATTTTTCAAAATCTCCGGGTCTTAAATTCAATATTTTCCAATTTAAATCTATTTTAAGTCATCTTTATAAAACATTCTTATAGGATTTTCTTTCTTAAAACATTCCACAAGTTGTTTTATTACTATTCATTTTGTAATTCATCTTATTTATTAAATTACAATATCCAATTTATGATAATAACTAATACTTTAATTCCTAACAACCAGGTAAGCTAGATAAGTCACAATAAATTTTGAAAATAAATTCTTCATACACAAAATATAATTAGGGCAAAATTATTTCATTTACCCAATTTCAAAACAATACTATGTCGAATTGTTCCGTTTAAGTGTTTAGAGATCCCTATCAATGACATTAATTACTCGTATTGACCAGAATCCATAAGCCACTCAACAAATCAACCAACACAATATAAAACATTTTATATCACTAACAAATACGCTCTCTCATATATATATTCACTCAGCGACTCATCATAGGGTATTACTACCCTATTTATAAAGAGTCAAACCCCACAAAGCTAAGGTTATCACTAAACCAAAGCTCTGATACCAATTGTAACGACCCGCCTTTTTGGACAATTTAAAACGACGATCAAATACACATGTCGATTCCAAACCATTCAAAAGGGCAGATGGTTATTGGGGTAAATAAAAAAAGAAAGGAAAGAGAAATAAAGGAAATGAAACAACACAGAATCTCGCAGCGGAACGATAAAATATAATAGTCAAATAAACAGTTCATGAAGCTGTTTACTATACTTAGACAATTATTTATACAACATTTGTCAGAGTTATACATATACAACAGAACAATTAAAATAATGCAGCAGATAGGATAATGCAAGGGTCTTCATCCTCTAGAATAGATCTTCAAAAATCTGAAAACTCAGGACTGACCCGAGCGTAATGAAAAGACAAAACACCCGAGTCAGGGCTAAAATATCCATATGAAAGTTAAATCAATCGTAAATAAATATGAGTGTAACAGCGTCAGAGATGTTTACCGGGTTTGACATCTCATATCCAGTGTCAACGTGCATGCAATAACTAAAGAGATGTTACGGGATTTTCCATCTCTTAAGGATCCGTTAAACTATCTACTATGTAGTAATGTACGCTAAGTAGATAATGCCTATCAGTAATATAAAGTATCAAAATAGCGTTAAGGCGTTACCATAATCCCCGTTAACACATTTTTATAGTGCCATAGTCTATACAGCACCGTAAGCCCCACCGTAAACTGGTGGTTATCAGAGGATACCCCATAGGTATAACACAAAACAAAACGTAGTGGTCGCGAATAGGATAATCAGTATGACAAGGTACACGAGGCGATACCAACTAGGATACTAGTAGTTGCGTGATCCGGACTGATGTTGAGCATAGCCAGAAGCTACCCCAACACCGCGAAACAACACTCCCAAATCAAGGGGTGCACCCAAATCGCATCACAAATGTAATAGAAACGGTATCGAAGAAGTGTGTCCGCTTGAGATGGCAAACCTCAATGGCCCGGCGCGGCTCCTGCTTTAGTCATGTCAAGGGTCATCAAATATCATTCTCTTTCTTCAATCAGCGCGTTCACCAAACCATCCACTTCATTCTGGATCAACACTCCGCATACAATAGTTATTAAAGTGGTTTTCGGTATCGACAGAGAGTATGTCCATATCCGATCCCGGTCTCTTTAATAACTACGTATTATTACGCCGTTGGCTCTTTTACACTTCAAATCGATTCATAATTGATATCAAAATATCATATTCGCTTCAAAAAAATCAAATCCATTTCAAATATCATATTATCTATTCAAATGTAAGATTTCGTTTCCAAATCAATTTTCGCATCAATATCTCATTTCGATTTCAAAATCATTTCGAATTTCAATTTAGGTTGCAACTTCATTTAAACCAATTCGTATTTACATTTAAGATTTAAACATAAACATTTCACCTTATTGACCAGCTTAGAATTTTAGAAAATATTTTTTAAGGAGTTTAAAAGTAGTTTTAAATAATTCAAATAGTTAAAAATACTTAAAATGTTAAAATGGATTTGAAATAGATAAATTAGTTTAAAATAATTTAAATCGGGTGATGTAGATTTAAAATAGATTAAAATAGTTTAAGTGTTCAAAATGGTTTATATAACTGAGTAATTTGGAAAACAAAATAAAACATCTTCAAAACCCAACCATTTCAATTATAACTTCCCAATTCAAAACAATTTCAATTTCCGTTCTACCGATTCAATTTCGATTTCGATTCAATCAACATCAACTTTGACTTCAAATTTATTCAATTTTTATATTTACTTTCAATTAATTCAATTTCAATTTATATCGATTTAGTGCTTGATTTTCAAAATATCCATTTATAACACTTAACAAAATTTCCATCAATATTCAAGTTTAAATCCAAATTTCAAATATGATTCAATTCCAATCTCGGTTTCAAAATATCATTTTTATATCACTTTTACTTAGTAATATTCAAAGCTCGAATTAAGGTTCAATCTTTAAAACAAATCAAATTTCGAAATTCAATCATATCTCGATTTTAAATTTCCAAATTCTCCGCTTTAAATTTTAACAATTTCATTTAACCAAAATTTATTTCAACATTCCAAACTCAATTTTTCGGTAAATTCGATTTCTATAAATTGATTTCTATTTATAACTTTTGAATCAAAACATTTAGATAAATTTCAAATCGACGATTTTAAAAATTATAAATTTAGCCAATCCGGTGTCCGTATATAATTTTCTATCCTATGGCCAAGTAATTATTTATTTCAATTAAATGTCAGGGATGAATATATATCACTTAAATCTATCATAGTGTCATATGTATGCATAACAGGTTATATATAAGCAAATAAATATCCAAACATTTAAATATCAACCAATAGCATCCATCGAAATAAATCATCCAATAGACAATACAATTCATGGCAATTTCATAGTTATCAATGTCAGGTAATTTAATAGCAATTCAATTTTAATTTCAATTTAACTGTCAATTAAATTTCAACGGTTAATTCAAATGACATCTATATGACAATTAAATTCTACCAAACAACGACAAATAAAATCATAACATTTCATAATGTCGAATTTGACTAGCATAAAGATATTTAGTACATTGTGAGCGTTATGAAACACTCACCTTGATTTTACGATTTTAAATCAAATCGAACGACGTTCGATTTAACTCAAAATTTTCTTTAGCTCCAAATGATTCTACTCCAATTCCAATGCATAGTGCTCAGCCATACGATTCCAACGCACCCTGTTTTGTCCAATTCGGATAACGAACGAAGAAGATACGGTATTTACAAGTTTATACGATTAATATAAAATTAAATCACTAATTTCTTTTAAATTTTATAACCTAAAATTCTTAGTCGTTCGATCCAAGCCCCTAGGATCTCGGCCGTGCTTTTACACTTCTTCCCCAACCTGGTAATCACGCTCGCGTTCCTCCAGTAAAACCGAACCCAATCAAGCGAGCTAGGGCTCGAGATTGCCGCCACCAACCTAGTCGAGACGACGATCAGAAGATGTCGTTCCAAAGCCCATCTCGTGCTCGACACTCAGCCTCAACACGGTGGAGCTCGGCCTCCTTATGGCCCATCAAACTGCATGCAAACGACAGGAAGTCGCGGCCCCCTTACTCCCTCCACGTTGCTCGAAACTCGATCATCTCCGTATGAAATCGAAGATCAATCAATGCTCTATATTTTTGTAGTTGAGAGTTTTGCTTGATTGCTAATGGATTAAGAGGAAATTAGAGAGGAAAATCGAAAAATTCAGGCCCTTGGGTTTAATGGTGGCGGCCGGCTGTAGAAGAAACCCTAGATTTCTTTTTTATTTATTTTGTGAATTATAGGAAACGACGAATACTATTCATCCGGCTTTTCCAAACTCCGAATTACGCACGGTGACTTGCATTTCTAGGGTTTATCCCACGTTGCAGACACAATGAAATAGGTTTCGAAAGCTAATTCGATCATCTGTGCGAGTTATGGCAATAAACGATCGATTTAAAATTAAATCAATTAAACGATTTTCTAGGCGTTTTGGCTTGCCCCGGACAAACGGTAAATCTGATTGACACGAAATTTGAAATCTTACAATAATATCATATTATGGATCCGATGAAACTGGTTTCTTCGAGATCCGAGACGGTTTGAAAAATGACTATTTTAACTCGCCAAATTAATATTAAAACAATTTCTATGCGTTTCGAGCTGCCACGGTCAAACGACAACTCCGATTGCTACGAAAATTGAAATCCGATAATAACAAATTATTATGGATCCAATGGAATTAGTTTCATCCAGTTCTGAGACTGTTCAAAAATTGGCTATTTTTTAGTCGCTAATTAAATATTAAAATATTCAATTTTCACAAATAAATTTTAAATTCAGTTTTAAAGGTTCTATAACATCACTATAACTCCAATATGATAAAATAAAATTTTACAAATCATTTTTAATCATATTAAACCCGTTATTCAATTATCCAATAAATTCCAGTTTTAAAATCTTATTAACTCTATTATAATCCCGATATAACTTACATTCACTTTGGAAACCAATTTGAATCATATTAAATCAAATTTCAATTATTTACTCTATTTTCATATATTAAAATTCAATATCAAATTAATCGTATCAAATTCGGAATTTAATTATTCAAACATTTGTAATATTAAATTTAACAAATTTGATTATTCTTAACTCACTATCTTTTGAAATATTCAAAACGAACTTATAAAATTTACAAATTCATTTTATAGAAAAACCATTTTTACTAAAATAGTTATTCAATTCCCGTTATTAAATTATTCAATAAATTCCAAATTTTGAATTTAAACAATTTCGATTATCCAATAATCCATTATCTTTTGAAATATTGAAATTGAACTTATAAGATTCAACTTTTAAAACCAATTCACAATTTAGAACACTATTTTCATTTTACAGTTATTCAATTATTCGATAAGTTTTAAATATTTAATTTAAACATTTTACCCATTCAATATTCAATATTTGATTTAAATAGATTTTACTTATCAATCAATTACTCTATTATACCCAATGAATTCCACATTTATTATCCTATTCAACTTTTGATTGAAAGGCATTCACTAAGTAGCTTTTATTTTTCATTACTTGGATAATTATTGTCACAAATCATTCCAGATATTATTATTCCAAACGAATTACTAAAATTTTTTCTAACATTAAATCACGAAATCTTATTAAATTAGCTATGTTAATTATCGGAAATTTACGGGTCGTTACAATCAGTTCCTGACTGAAAGGGAATGCTGTTGGTATGGGTCTTTCTTCTATGTTTGTGTATTAACTTATTCTAAGTTTTAAAATAAGCCTTTTTTGTTATCTCTAATTATAACCTATGTTTTAATTATACTTGCAATTGTAACTTCTATATTCTTTTATAATCTACATGTTATAAATATACTTGTAAGTGTCTCTTTTCTATTCTAGTATGTCTTCTTTTATCATGATATTGAATTCTCTTTAGTTCTTGTAACGACCTGGAAATTTCAATCCCAAAGTGCCCAGATAGTTAGTAAAAAGAAGAAAGAAAAAGAAGAAGAAGAAGAACAGAAACCAGTCACAAAAACCTCACATTCGCAGCAGATTAAAATATAATATAACATAAATAACGGTTTTACAAAGAAGAATCATCATCAATACAACTATATTTTTATACATCAGAGTTACAACCTTTACAATACACCGGACAGTTAAAAACAACATGTCCAAGCCAACTATACTATACGCAGCAGTAACACTCCATACGTTCCAGCCATCCAACTCGCCTCCTAAGCTCCAGAACGTCCTTACCTAAAAATCTGTAATACTCGGTCTGACCCAAGCATTATATCAAAGTAACACCCGGGTCAAGCTGGAAACCAGCGTGAGTAAATCCATTTAATAAGAAATACACCAAAACAATAACCAATTTTTAACCCGGGGTAATTCATAACAATTTTACAAATTCACAGGTTTAGTATACATAACACTTATTATACTCATCAATTTCTAAGTGTCAGAACTTAGATTTATGGTCCAATACACTTAAAACATTCTATACCAGTTTATTAACTTCACAGATCAGTTATAAAGAATCGAAGTGGATTCGGGTAGTTACTAATACCCGACTACGGTCTCTTCGAATTCAATATCATCTTAACTTAGATTATACAATTGAAATTCAATTCAAACCTAATTTCCAGGATGTCACCTTTACCCAACAATTCTTATCGATTGAAAAACACATTATTATTGTCCACCCAAACAAACATATCATAACATAAAACAATTCATATCAGAGGAATCAACCAATCCATGGCATTTAACCTTATTCAATCATTCAAAAAAATTGATCACTTTTAAAATTTATTTAATTTATCTCTAATTAAATTAATTTCTAATCTTTAATTATTTGGATTACCTATACTTAACATTAATTGATTATAAATCAATTAGTTAATGTTCTTTTAATTATCTATCTTAGTTAAATATCCTTGATGAATTATACTATAATTACAATAAGTAATTAACTCCTAATCAATAAAACTTTAATTATCAATTAATAAAATTTAATTACAAGTTAAACATTTCTTAAATACTAATTAAGTAACCTTTATTACTTAAGTAACAACTTATTAATTACTTAATTAATAAATTTTAACCACTTAATTAATTAAGTTTAATTTCACTTAATTACTTGATTAATGAATCCCTAGTCATTAATTAATAATCTAGTTAATGATCTTTTAATTACAATCTAATTAATCTTAAATTAATTAACCTTTAATTCTTAACCATTTATTAACCAAGTAAATCATTGTTTCTTAATTTGTTTCCTAATTAATCCTTTATACTTACACTAATTAATTAAACTTAACTTCTTCAAATTAACTCAATCAAAATTAGATATTAAAACCTTAATTAAGATAAGACATTTACCTTATAAATGCTTTAATTGACTTAACACATTTACAATCTTTACTATGTAACTATCCCTACTTAATTAAATTTTAAATTAAGTGTAAGTCAAAATAATCATTAAGCTTGATAAATTAAAGTTATCAAACACAGCTTTGACTAAAATATTTATCTATTTATAGTTTAAACTAATTTCAATTTGAATTTAAATCTTGTCCTATATAAACCATTAAAATTACTTTCAAAACTCGTTTCCAAAATCATTCAAAATTTCTAAACAATGTTTAAATTTAACAAAACTTCAAAACATCTTAAAATATGTCAAATAAAACAATTATTAAATACATCAAGTAATTTGTTATCCCGCCTTTTGGCAAGGCCGTGACACCAAGAACTTGACTAGAAACCAAGGATGGTTCGTCCTGGAGATCAGTTATACATAGGTCTACTACGGATGTCGGTAAATATTTTTCGAATCCGGACCGAGCTACAATTTATAAGACATGAAAAGCAAAGATGAGAAAGCCAATGTTCCAAATTTCAAGTCAATCGGAGTTCGTATGCTCAAGATATTGATGGATCACGGTTGAGAAATCCAAAATTGCATCGATCATATCTCGAGATTTATAAGTCCAAATGCCACCAAATTTGGACAGGAGCCGACTGGCAACCTAAAGAATGTTCACGCCAAATTTCAGCTCCATCGGATGAATTCTTGATCGATTCGAAGTTGCATCGTATCGATCACGGACCAACTTGCATCGATCATATCTCGAGATCTACAAGTCCAAATGATACGAAATTTTCACAGTAGCTTACTACCAACATGAGGAATGTTCATGCCAAATTTCAGCTCCATCGGATGAATTCTTGATCGATTCGAAGTTGCGTCGTATCGATCACGGACCAACTTGCATCGATCATATCTCGAGATCTACAAGTCCAAATGATACCAAATTTTCACAGTAGCTTACTGCCAACATGAGGAATGTTCATGCCAAATTTCAGCTCCATCGGATGAATTCTTGATCGATTCGAAGTTGCATCGTATCGACCACGGACCAACTTGCATCGATCATATCTCGAGGTCTATAAGTCCAAATGCCACCAAATTTGGACAGGAGCTTACTGCCAACATGAGGAATGTTCATGCCAAATTTCAGCTCCATCGGATGAATTCTTGATCGATTCGAAGTTGCGTCGTATCGATCACGGACCAACTTGCATCGATCATATCTCGAGATCTACAAGTCCAAATGATACGAAATTTTCACAGTAGCTTGCTGCCAACATGAGGAATGTTCATGCCAAATTTCAGCTCCATCGGATGAATTCTTGATCGATTCGAAGTTGCGTCGTATCGATCACGGACCAACTTGCATCGATCATATCTCGAGATCTACAAGTCCAAATGATACGAAATTTTCACAGTAGCTTACTGCCAACATGATGAATGTTCATGCCAAATTTCAGCACAATCTGATCAAATCCTGATCGATTCGAAATTGAGCTCGAATCGATCCCGGAACGGGCTCCAATCTCCTAAGGCCGGGCATGTGGGCCCCCTCACGTGCTAGAAGCAGTCTCCCTGGATTTTAGGCGAAATATCAGCCTCCTACACCTATAAATAGAGCCCCTGGTCATTCAGAAGGGGGTCGGAGAATTTTGAGAGTAAAATAGCGCCCGGACTCTGCCAAGTTCACTCAAGAACGCCATTACTGCCACTGATCTCGAATTTAAGCTTATTATCTGCTGTACTTCGCTCTAAAAAACTTGTAATCTTCAAGTATCAAGCAATAAAGTGATAAAACTTCATAGTGGACGTAGGCAGTACGCCGAACCACTCTAAAACTCTGTGTTTCTATGCTTTTGCTTATATGTTTATTGGTGTGTTTGTTAGATCTGCTTCATTTTACAAATTTTATCTTCATTTTATCTCTTCAAACACATCCGAAGAGTGTTGTGCCCAATTTTGGTACAAACACTTTGGTGCTTTCACTGAGAAAAACCCAGTTTTTCTCCCGTTCCTTGGATCTACTTTCGATATCGGATTGCATAAATCTAAGGAGAAGATCCAGATCTATCGTTCGATTGTTCCTTCTATTCTATTCAGATTGCTGCAGATCTAAGAGGAACCACATTCATCATGAATTTCGTACCCATGTTTTCGAACCCAGAAAATATGGTCATTTTCGAACCCATGTTTTCGAACCCAGAAAATATGGTCATTTTCGTACCCATGTTTTCGAACCCAGAAAATATGGTCATTTTCGAACCCATGTATTCGAACCCAGAAAATATGGTCATTTTCGTATCCATGTTTTCGAACCCAGAAAATATGGTCATTTTCGTATCCATGTTTTCGAACCCAGAAAATATGGTCATTTTCGTATCCATGTTTTCGAACCCAGAAAATATGGTCATTTCCGAACCCATGTATTCGAACCCAGAAAATATGGTCATTTTATATCCATGTCTTCGAACCCAGAAAATATGGTCATTTTCGAACCCATGTTTTCGAACCCAGAAAATACGGTCATTTTTGTATCCATCCAAAGGTGGCTTCCTTCGCATCGACCTTGTTCGTAGCCCTCAACAAGCATTCATTCGAATCGATCAGGGAGCGCTACTTCATATCCATCAGAGAGCGCCACTTCGAATCCATCAGGGAGCGCTACTTCGTACCCATCAGGGAGCGTTACTTCGTATCCATCAGGGTGCGCTACTTCGAATCCATCAGGGAGCGCTACTTCGTACCCATCAGGGAGCGTTACTTCGTATCCATCAGGGTGCGCTACTTCGAATCCATCAGGGGGCGCTACTTCGAATCCATCATGGAGCGCTACTTCGAATCCATCAGGGAGCGCTACTTCGTATCCATCAGAGAGCGCCACTTCGAATCCATCAGAGAGCGCTACTTCGTACCCATCAGGGAGCGTTACTTCGTATCCATCAGGGTGCGCTACTTCGAATCCATCAGGGAGCGCTACTTCGTATCCATCATGGAGCGCTACTTCGTATCCATCCATCTGCCTCCAATTCGAATCGATACTCGCATGTACTTCGTATCCATCCATCTGCCTCCATTTCGCATCGATACGCACATGCAGTTCGTATCCATCTATCTGCCTTTAATTTGTTCCATCATTTAAGCGCTCGAACCATCGATGCGAACGAACATTTCGTATCCATCATTTAAAAAAAAAGAAAAATTCGGGTACGATCCAAATTTCCTAAAAAGAGGCTAAAAAAAAAATTCGGGGGGAAAGCATGACATACAAAGCTCAACTTGACCAGCTTTTAAAACTCCTAAACTGACAATTATGGTGCGATGGCTAGTATAACGACTACCCTGCCTTATCTACTCTGCCAACTCAAAACATAGCTTTTCACCGCATCTTAATCATTCCACGTCCATATGACTAAAAGCATGACATACAACTCTAAGAGGACTTCCTAACTATCTTATGCGAGCCTCCTTCCTGGTGAAAATTAGAAATAATCACCAATCTATGAGCCCATATTAATCTACTCACCATCCAATCGACATTACCAACCACTCGAACATTAGGCAGTCGGGCATACATCATTCACCAGTATCACAAGACCCCGTAACCATAAAATGGACTTTGTAATGTTGATTCGAGTATCGTTCCCAGTTAGGACCTATTCGTTGAGACCATCCCACACGTAGAATTTCCAACTAAAATTCAACATGCCGACTATGTCCGTGTACTATGGAAATTCAACCTCCGCCACTACCTCATGAAGTGAGAATGGTGAATGAAGTCCATGAAAAGTGATGAATGCCATCAAATGCGTTGTATCCCCTGTTCCTCAAAGAAGACTGTCAGTCGTAGTTAGGCATATCATTTCTACTTCTCATATTGCTAAAGGGAATAAAGAAGCTGGCAGCCAATGAACTGATCAAAATCCACAGCCCGTTGCTTCCAACACTGATAAATGAAATCAGAACAAAAGCTTATTTCCAGAGTTTGATAACAGAACTGGTGAATAGTCGACGACGACTACACCAACATGTCCAGGCCAACATTACGTTGATGAATCAGACGAATGATCAACTTGGCGACATAAAAGGAACCTGCTCCATACTCTAAATCGAGAAGCTCCTCTTCTTTATATGACTATCATGGACGCCAACGCCATAAGGCTGCTCCAGAAAGGATAGCTCTGGCAATATGTTCAAGCCCCATAAAATGAAGAGTCGGGAACCCCCGACCTCAATCGAAACTTTGATCAAACTGAACCATTTGCGTTCGACTCCCAACTGTGAAAGGCTGGACCAAAATGCAATAGCGAGCATACGACGCCGCTTCACTTATCAATGAGATTTTATCCGATCTCTTTTGAATTATTTCTATTTCATTTATGTTGCAAAATATAATCGACTTGAATTAAACTACTTGCAAATGATGCAGGTAACCGAGTACTTAAGGATGGGTGCAAAACAACCTCCGTGGACTATGATAAAGTCATTTAGGTATCATCATGATAAGCATGATTCAACCACTCGCCGGCTGCTCTATGCACCTGACTTGGGGGCAGGCCATCAAAGCGGAAGAGACAAACCAGTTTAGGGCTCCAGTACGAAGTGGATGCAACCGACCATCCACTCACATGCCTATGCAATTTAATTAGGAGATTTCAGAAAGACGTGGAGTTATATGTCCCAACCATGCACTCTCCATCTCTTACTTGAAGCATGCCAAAATACATATGCTTCTTCTGATGCCCAATAAAATCGAAATCACACCAAAGATGGACGTGACGTGACCGTCCATGCATCCAATCCTGCATTGGACACTTGGGGTTTTTTAAGAGCACATATTTATAGCGGATATGGTTTGACCATTCATTCCCCAGTTTGCATCAATGATTCGACAAAACAATCATGCCTCAAACCGAGGGCCAACCCTCAATTTATAGTCATCAACAACCGACTGCTTACTCGCTAATCATCATGAACCATCATTCCAACTCTCTTCCTCAACTCGACTGGAAGAGCGCAAAGCGTAGAGTGGACGTGGCTCGACCGTCTACTCTCCAACTCTTGTCCCCAACTTAAGGGAAAATACACAACTCAAAGCAGATGTAGTTAAGCCATCCTCTCCTCTGCTCGAACTCAAAGCTTGCCAGAACACTAATCTTACTCCTTAGGCTTGGCAGAAGCGGGATCCATATGAACACGGATGCGATTCATCCGTCCATAAACTAAGTCTCATCCTTCATTGATGGCAGATAAGTGGAAAGTAATCGCGATCCCACCGATCATTTGCTAAGCGAAACCCTTAGCTCGGGGGCAAGCCATCGCATCAAAGGCTGAACCGGACCGACACACGACAGTCCTACAATCAACTCTAGGTTCCCAGAATGCGAACCGGAGTATAAACACTAACTCCACTTTCCGAGAGTGCGAATTGGAGTATAAACATCAAATCCAACGTTCCCAGAGTGCGAACGGACTCCAACTTCCCAAAGTGTGAATTGGAGTATAAACATTCAATAAATCGTTCCCAGAGTGCGAACGGACTCCAACTTCCCAGAGTACGAATTGGAGTATAAACATCCAATCCATCGTTCCCAGAGTGCGAATGGACTCCAACTTCCCAGAGTGTGAATTGGAGTATAAACATCCAATAAATCGTTCCCAGAGTGCGAACGGACTCCAACTTCCCAGAGTACGAATTGGAGTATAAACATCCAATCCATCGTTCCCACAGTGCGAATGGACTCCAACTTCCCAGAGTGTGAATTGGAGTATAAACATCCAATAAATCGTTCCCAAAGTGCGAACGGACTCCAACTTCCCAGAATGTGAATTGGAGTATAAACATCCAATAAATCGTTCCCAGAGTGCGAACGGACTCCAACTTCCCAGAGTGTGAATTGGAGTATAAACATCCAATAAATCATTCCTAGAGTGCGAACGGACTCCAACTTCCCAGAGTGTGAATTGGAGTATAAACATCCAATAAATCGTTCCCAGAGTGCGAACGGACTCCAACTTCCCAGAGTGTGAATTGGAGTATAAACATCCAATAAATCGTTCCCAGAGTGCGAAAGGACTCCAACTTCCCAGAGTGTGAATTGGAGTATAAATATCCAATAAATCGTTCCCAGAGTGCGAACGGACTCCAACTTCCCAGAGTGTGAATTGGAGTATAAACATCTAATAAATCGTTTCCGAAGTGCGAACAGACTCCAACTTCCGAGAGTGTGAATTGGAGTATAAACATCCAATAAATCGTTCCCAGAGTGCGAACGGACTCCAACTTCCCAGAGTGTGAATTGGAGTATAAACAACCATTAAATCGTTTCCAGAGTGTGAACGGACTCCAACTTTCTAGAGTGCGAATTGGAGTATAAACATCAAATCCATCGTTCCCAGAGTGTGAACGAATTCCTAAAAAGCCCTAATAGGTGTGACTGACCATCTATCGGCTGACTCCAACTTCCCAGAGTGTGAACTGGAGTATAAACATCTATTCTTCCCGGAGTGCGAACCAACCCATCAATGCGAACTCCAAGTTCCCAAAACATGATTTGGAGTATAAACATAAATTACAGGTTCCCGGAGCGCGAACCGAAGCATCCGTACTAACTCCAAGTTCCCAAAGCATAAATTGGAGTATAAACATAAATTACAGGTTCCCGGAGCGTGAACCTAAGCATTCGTGCTAACTCCAAGTTCTCAAAGCATGAATTGGAGTACAAACATAAATTACAGGTTCCCGGAGCGCAAACCGAAGCACCCATGCTAACTCCAAATTCCCAGAGCGCGAGTCGGAGTACAAACATCGATTCCAGGTTCCCGGAGTGTGAACCAAAATGCAAATGCTAACTCCAGATTCCCAGAGCGTGAGTCGGACTACAAACATCAATTCCAGGTTCCCATAGCGTGAACCGAAATGTCAATGCTAGCTCCAAGTTCCCAGAGCGTGAATTGGAGGATAAACATCAATTCCAGGTTCCCGGAGTGCGAACCCAAAACGTACATGCTAACTCCAAATTCCCAGAGCGTGAAGCGGAGTATAAGCATCAATTCTAGGTTCCCGGAGGGCGAACCGGAAAATACAAATGTTAACTCCAATTCCCTAGAGCGTGAAGTGGAGTATAAACATCAATTCCTGGTTCCCGGAGCGCGGACCAAAATAAAATGTCAACTGCAAATTCGCAGAGTGTGAATTAGAGTGCGAATGCCAAGTCAAAGTTGCAAACTGGAGTATAAACATTTAATAACTCTAAGTCCCCAGAGTGCGGACTGAAGTATAAACACTAAAATGGGTGTGATCGACCACACATCAATTAACTCCAGATTCCCAGAGTGCGAACTGGAGTATAAACATCAATAAACTCCAGATTCCCAGAGGATGAATTGGAATATAAAACAACGACTGACTCAAGTCCTGAGAGCATGGACTGGAGCACGAATGCCAAATGGGTGTGACTAACCACCCATCAACTAATTCTAGATTCCCAGAGTGTGAACTGGATTGTAAACATCAACTAACTCTGGTCCCGAAAGCATAGACTGAGGTGAACAGACCTAGTGGGCGTGACATACCACCCATCAACCAACTCCAATCCTCGAAGCATGGATTGGAATATAAATACCAGAAGGGATGCGATTTTATTGTCCATCTATCAATTCTAATTCCGCAGCAAGTTCTGTAGTACAAAAAGCGGATGTGGTTAGACTTTCTTCTTTCCAACTCTTCCCCTGACATGAGGGCACACTTATCATAAAAAATCGGTTGTAATCCGACTATCTAGCACTAAGCGGGCACGACATGACCATTCATGCATCAACACTTATTCCCGGCACGGGACCTATAACATAATCCTTTAGGGATGCACTCCAACCCAGCAAGACAAGATTTCTTCCTTGATTCGACAGGGAGATGTAGATTCGCAAAACAGACCTAGCTGAATGCCTTATTCTAAATGGATGTGACTACCCATCCTACCGCAAATGAACATGACACGACCGTTCATCCGCTAACTCTAGCCAACGATCTAGCGAGTTGTGCATGCAACGTGGATGGATGTGACCCAACCATCTGCCAATTAACTCCTTCCTCTAATTCAGTAGGAGAGACATCAAATTAAAGTTGCCGCAATGTGACCGACTACCCTTCGACTTTCGCCATTGACAAGTGCCAGGGGAATTAATCGAGGAAAATGCGGTTGACCATTTTCTGCTAAAATTCTTGGTCCCCAGAGTGGGGACATGGGTATGAACATCAATTAGGTGTGACTAATGGCCCTTCAACTCCCTCTAGTCCCCAGAGTGCGACTGCGACCATAGACAGATGAAGAATATGATTCGACCATTCATTCACCAACTCCGACCTAAAGTCGACGAGAGGAGTATAAACTCGCTACAGATGCAATTGGACCGTCCACAAACTAACTCTGCTAACCCAAGGCTAGGGGCAGAAGAACAAATCATTGAAAGAAGAGAAATGAGACTTGCTACATTGCTAGCTATTCAGATTCCTTTGCAACTTAAGGCAACGACTGCAAGGAGGCCTTAATGCTAACCAATCAGAATGATGCTCGAAGTTACGGGGAGCCAATTATATCGTACCGCGAGATCGACGGGCAATATCGATCTGCACCTTTCATATCATACCAATGGGTCGATAGGCAATGAGGTCCGTACATTCTACATTGTGTCGCTAAATCGATGACCAATACTGATCCTCTTCAATTACAAATCGATGTGACATGAGCGCCCATCGAATACCTTCGACCACCAGAGCATGGATAGAACCACGAATGAGTGTAACTTGACCATTCATCCTCGTTGCCCTCCTTCGATCCGCCAGGAAGAGCATGAGACTGGATGAGCATGACTTGACTACATTTGAGCTGATTTTGTCCGTAGATCTGACGGAAGAACCTAAATCGAATAGGACGTGGTTGATCTCCCAACTCCGAAAGAATGCAATGCGACCATTCATTCTTCGACTTTTACCATGATCCGACTAAACGAGCTATTCACAACGAGTGCAACAGAACTGTCCACGCACCGATTCTTACCCTCAATCCGATAAGGGAAGTATCAATCCTACATTGGATCTTACTGGACGATTCACTCTTCAATTTTTGCCCGGAGTATGACGACATAAGCAACAAAGTGAATGTCGATGAGGCAACGAAGTATTCTACCTAGAGGAAAGAACTAGGACAGAAAGCAGAATATGGCTCGGCTCGGCCTTCCATCGGTTAACTCGATATCACGGTTCAATGGGATAGAGTGCGAAATTGAAGCGAACATTATCTACCTTGCTGCTTATCGAGATATTCCCCAGACTTGGGGGCATGCACGAGAAATGATATGAGTATAATTTGATCTTTTATCAAACAACTCTAGCTCTTACAACTTGACTATAGTATAAACACAGTGAAAGCTAGGCTTAATCATTCACGCAATATATCCATCAATCCAAGACCTAATATTACGTATCCATCGATACGAAGCATACATTCTAACGTATCAAATCGATCCAGGAGAGGATCGATACGAAAGGAAGGACTTAAAACAACCATCGAGCGTTGTTACAACTCAAATTTCACTTCGATCCAGGAGAGGATCGATATAAACTCAATCCAAACAACAACTAAAGAACTTGATGACGACCCACAAATGTGCAGACATGTGCATGTATGCCAAACTAGCACTCAATTTTCAAATTTACGAGGAATTGAGTGCTTACCTGATGACAATCAGAACGATGAACAACAAATCGCTAGTGCTCAACACACAGTTACAACAAAACACTTCATGATCATTGACAATTAATACTTCGACATCTACATCACTAAAGATCAACCAAAGGCAACATCTTTTGACGAAAAGATAGCAACTACTCAGTGAATTGGATAGAACTTTTCAGAATGAAGATGGAAGCCTTTCAAAGCACGTCATGTTCACACAAGACGTACTTTGGGGGGCAAATGTTATCCCGCCTTTTGGCAAGGCCGTGACACCAAGAACTTGACTAGAAACCAAGGATGGTTCGTCCTGGAGATCAGTTATACATAGGTCTACTACGGATGTCGGTAAATTTTTTTCGAATCCGGACCGAGCTACAATTTATAAGACATGAAAAGCAAAGATGAGAAAGCCAATGTTCCAAATTTCAAGTCAATCGGAGTTCGTATGCTCAAGATATTGATGGATCACGGTTGAGAAATCCAAAATTGCATCGATCATATCTCGAGATTTATAAGTCCAAATGCCACCAAATTTGGACAGGAGCCGACTGGAAACCTAAAGAATGTTCACGCCAAATTTCAGCTACATCGGATGAATTCTTGATCGATTCGAAGTTGCGTCGTATCGATCACGGACCAACTTGCATCGATCATATCTCGAGATCTACAAGTCCAAATGATACGAAATTTTCACAGTAGCTTACTGCCAACATGAGGAATGTTCATGCCAAATTTCAGCTCCATCGGATGAATTCTTGATCGATTCGAAGTTGCGTCATATCGATCACGGACCAACTTGCATCGATCATATCTCGAGATCTACAAGTCCAAATGATACCAAATTTTCACAGTAGCTTAATGCCAACATGAGGAATGTTCATGCCAAATTTCAGCTCCATCGGATGAATTCTTGATCGATTCGAATTTGCATCGTATCGACCACGGACCAACTTGCATCGATCATATCTCGAGATCTATAAGTCCAAATGCCACCAAATTTGGACAGGAGCTTACTGCCAACATGAGGAATGTTCATGCCAAATTTCAGCTCCATCGGATGAATTCTTGATCGATTCGAAGTTGCGTCGTATCGATCACGGACCAACTTGCATCGATCATATGTCGAGATCTACAAGTCCAAATGATACGAAATTTTCACAGTAGCTTACTGCCAACATGAGGAATGTTCATGCCAAATTTCAGCTCCATCGGATGAATTCTTGATCGATTCGAAGTTGCGTCGTATCGATCACGGACCAACTTGCATCGATCATATCTCGAGATCTACAAGTCCAAATGATACGAAATTTTCACAGTAGCTTACTGCCAACATGATGAATGTTCATGCCAAATTTCAGCACAATCTGATCAAATCCTGATCGATTCGAAATTGAGCTCGAATCGATCCCGGAACGGGCTCCAATCTCCTAAGGCCGGGCATGTGGGCCCCCTCACGTGCTAGAAGCAGTCTCCCCGGATTTTAGGCGAAATATCAGCCTCCTACACCTATAAATAGAGCCCCTGGTCATTCAGAAGGGGGTCGGAGAATTTTGAGAGTAAAATAGCGCCCGGACTCTGCCAAGTTCACTCAAGAACGCCATTACTGCCACTGATCTCGAATTTAAGCTTATTATCTGCTGTACTTCGCTCTAAAAAACTTGTAATCTTCAAGTATCAAGCAATAAAGTGATAAAACTTCATAGTGGACGTAGGCAGTACGCCGAACCACTCTAAAACTCTGTGTTTCTATGCTTTTGCTTATATGTTTATTGGTGTGTTTGTTAGATCTGCTTCATTTTACAAATTTTATCTTCATTTTATCTCTTCAAACACATCCGAAGAGTGTTGTGCCAAATTTTGGTACAAACACTTTGGTGCTTTCACTGAAGTGCCACCCATCAACCAACTCCAATCCTCGAAGCATGGATTGGAATATAAATACCAGAAGGGATGCGATTTTATTGTCCATCTATCAATTCTAATTCCGCAGCAAGTTCTGTAGTACAAAAAGCGAATGTGGTTAGACTTTCTTCTTTCCAACTCTTCCCCTGACATGGGGGCACACTTATCATAAAAAATCGGTTGTAATCCGACTATCTAGCACTAAGCGGGCACGACATGACCATTCATGCATCAACACTTATTCCCGGCACGGGACCTATAACATAATCCTTTAGGGATGCACTCCAACCCAGCAAGACAAGATTTCTTCCTTGATTCGACAGGGAGATGTAGATTCGCAAAACAGACCTAGCTGAATGCCTTATTCTAAATGGATGTGACTACCCATCCTACCGCAAATGAACATGACGCGACCGTTCATCCGCTAAATCTAGCCAACGATCTAGCGAGTTGTGCATGCAACGTGGACGGATGTGACCCAACCATCTGCCAATTAACTCCTTCCTCTAATTCAGTAGGAGAGACATCAAATTAAAGTTGCCGCAATGTGACCGACTACCCTTCGACTTTCGCCATTGACAAGTGCCAGGGGAATTAATCGAGGAAAATGCGGTTGACCATTTTCTGCTAAAATTCTTGGTCCCCAGAGTGGGGACATGGGTATGAACATCAATTAGGTGTGACTAATGGCCCTTCAACTCCCTCTAGTCCCCAGAGTGCGACTGCGACCATAGACAGATGAAGAATATGATTCGACCATTCATTCACCAACTCCGACCTAAAGTCGACGAGAGGAGTATAAACTCCCTACAGATGCAATTGGACCGTCCACAAACTAACTCTGCTAACCCAAGGCTAGGGGCAGAAGAACAAATCATTGAAAGAAGAGAAATGAGACTTGCTACATTGCTAGCTATTCAGATTCCTTTGCAACTTAAGGCAACGACTACAAGGAGGCCTTAATGCTAACCAATCAGAATGATGCTCGAAGTTACGGGGAGCCAATTATATCGTACCGCGAGATCGACGGGCAATATCGATCTGCACCTTTCATATCATACCAATGGGTCGATAGGCAATGAGGTCCGTACATTCTACATTGTGTCGCTAAATCGATGACCAATACTGATCCTCTTCAATTACAAATCGATGTGACACGAGCGCCCATCGAATACCTTCGACCACCAGAGCATGGATAGAACCACGAATGAGTGTAACTTGACCATTCATCCTCGTCGCCCTCCTTCGATCCGCCAGGAAGAGCATGAGACTGGATGAGCATGACTTGACTACATTTGAGCTGATTTTGTCCGTAGATCTGACGGAAGAACCTAAATCGAATAGGACGTGGTTGATCGCCCAACTCCGAAAGAATGCAATGCGACCATTCATTCTTCGACTTTTACCATGATCCGACTAAACGAGCTATTCACAACGAGTGCAACAGAACTGTCCACGCACCGATTCTTACCCTCAATCCGATAAGGGAAGTATCAATCCTACATTGGATCTTACTGGACGATTCACTCTTCAATTTTTGCCCGGAGTATGACGACATAAGCAACAAAGTGAATGTCGATGAGGCAACAAAGTATTCTACCTAGAGGAAAGAACTAGGACAGAAAGTAGAATATGGCTCGGCTCGGCCTTCCATCGGTTAACTCGATATCACGGTTCAATGGGATAGAGTGCGAAATTGAAGCGAACATTATCTACCTTGCTGCTTATCGAGATATTCCCCAGACTTGGGGGCATGCACGAGAAATGATATGAGTATAATTTGATCTTTTATCAAACAACTCTAGCTCTTACAACTTGACTATAGTATAAACACAGTGAAAGCTAGGCTCAATCATTCACGCAATATATCCATCAATCCAAGACCTAATATTACGTATCCATCGATACGAAGCATACATTCTAACGTATCAAATCGATCCAGGAGAGGATCGATACGAAAGGAAGGACTTAAAACAACCATCGAGCGTTGTTACAACTCAAATTTCACTTCGATCCAGGAGAGGATCGATATAAACTCAATCCAAACAACAACTAAAGAACTTGATGACGACCCACAAATGTGCAGACATGAATAGGTGTCAGCCTAACATATGTGCATGTATGCCAAACTAGCACTCAATTTTCAAATTTACGAGGAATTGAGTGCTTACCTGATGACAATCAGAACGATGAACAACAAATCGCTAGTGCTCAACACACAGTTACAACAAAACACTTCATGATCATTGACAATTAATACTTCAACATCTACATCACTAAAGATCAACCAAAGGCAACATCTTTTGACGAAAAGATAGCAACTACTCAGTGAATTGGATAGAACTTTTCAGAATGAAGATGGAATCCTTTCAAAGCACGTCATGTTCACACAAGACGTACTTTGGGGGGCAAATGTTATCCCGCCTTTTGGCAAGGCCGTGACACCAAGAACTTGACTAGAAACCAAGGATGGTTCGTCCTGGAGATCAGTTATACATAGGTCTACTACGGATGTCGGTAAATATTTTTCGAATCCGGACCGAGCTACAATTTATAAGACATGAAAAGCAAAGATGAGAAAGCCAATGTTCTAAATTTCAAGTCAATCGGAGTTCGTATGCTCAAGATATTGATGGATCACGGTTGAGAAATCCAAAATTGCATCGATCATATCTCGAGATTTATAAGTCCAAATGCCACCAAATTTGGACAGGAGCCGACTGGCAACCTAAAGAATGTTCACGCCAAATTTCAGCTCCATCGGATGAATTCTTGATCGATTCGAAGTTGCATCGTATCGATCACGGACCAACTTGCATCGATCATATCTCGAGATCTACAAGTCCAAATGATACGAAATTTTCACAGTAGCTTACTACCAACATGAGGAATGTTCATGCCAAATTTCAGCTCCATCGGATGAATTCTTGATCGATTCGAAGTTGCGTCGTATCGATCATGGACCAACTTGCATCGATCATATCTCGAGATCTACAAGTCCAAATGATACCAAATTTTCACAGTAGCTTACTGCCAACATGAGGAATGTTCATGCCAAATTTCAGCTCCATCGGATGAATTCTTGATCGATTCGAAGTTGCATCGTATCGACCACGGACCAACTTGCATCGATCATATCTCGAGGTCTATAAGTCCAAATGCCACCAAATTTGGACAGGAGCTTACTGCCAACATGAGGAATGTTCATGCCAAATTTCAGCTCCATCGGATGAATTCTTGATCGATTCGAAGTTGCGTCGTATCGATCACGGACCAACTTGCATCGATCATATCTCGAGATCTACAAGTCCAAATGATACGAAATTTTCACAGTAGCTTACTGCCAACATGAGGAATGTTCATGCCAAATTTCAGCTCCATCGGATGAATTCTTGATCGATTCGAAGTTGCGTCGTATCGATCACGGACCAACTTGCATCGATCATATCTCGAGATCTACAAGTCCAAATGATACGAAATTTTCACAGTAGCTTACTGCCAACATGATGAATGTTCATGCCAAATTTCAGCACAATCTGATCAAATCCTGATCGATTCGAAATTGAGTTCGAATCGATCCCGGAACGGGCTCCAATCTCCTAAGGCCGGGCATGTGGGCCCCCTCACGTGCTAGAAGCAGTCTCCCCGGATTTTAGGCGAAATATCAGCCTCCTACACCTATAAATAGAGCCCCTGGTCATTCAGAAGGGGGTCGGAGAATTTTGAGAGTAAAATAGCGCCCGGACTCTGCCAAGTTCACTCAAGAACGCCGTTACTGCCACTGATCTCGAATTTAAGCTTATTATCTACTGTACTTCGCTCTAAAAAACTTGTAATCTTCAAGTATCAAGCAATAAAGTGATAAAACTTCATAGTGGACGTAGGCAGTACGCCGAACCACTCTAAAACTCTGTGTTTCTATGCTTTTGCTTATATGTTTATTGGTGTGTTTGTTAGATCTGCTTCATTTTACAAATTTTATCTTCATTTTATCTCTTCAAACACATCCGAAGAGTGTTGTGCCCAATTTTGGTACAAACATAATTTATATAAAATTTTTAACTAATTTAAAATTTCTAAATTTCAAAAACAAGTTTTAAACCTTTTTAAAATCTTTTAAAAACTATTTTAGTTATCCAGCTTCGGCTCAAACCCGTTACTTACTCAGGTCAATCCCGATTTCCTTCTTCCATCCTTTTTTTTTAAAATACTTTGATTTATTTTTAAGTAAGCAAAACCTACAGGCAACACCACAAGCATACTCGAGCACAAACCCGAGTTTCCCATGCCAAAACTCGAATGCGTCTTCGAGATTTCCTAACGCCAAACTAGCTGACACCCAACCACCGCCTCGTGCATATGCACGCCACTGTTGGTCACCTCCGACCAATGTCACTGCCTCCGGCAACTTGCTCCGCACCACCGCATCCCAAATCGACCACTCAAACACACAATCTCACCTCGAATCAAAATTGGGTTATACTGCAAAACCCAACCCAAACGACCTCACACAAACTACCCTCAACCACCAAGCTCCGGTCACCAGAAGTCGCGCGGTGCCGAGCATCCCTTGCCAAGCCGATATGCTACCTTCTGCCAAAATTTCACGACGCTCGATCAACAGAGAAAAGCTCAAACCCAAAATTTCCTGCATCGACCAAACTAAGGTTTAAAACCCATTCTCGATCATTTCCGACACCACAACCTCTTATAGCCTCAGCCACTATTTTTCCCCGAACCCCCATGGCCTTCCCCACCTCCAGTAGCAACCCCGATCAACCCAATTGCATCAACCTCCAGAATTTCCCCAAAACCCACTTTACAGAAAACCACAAAGTCCATATTCAATCCATCTTTAAAAATCTGGATTTTTGTGTTAAAAATCGTAATTTTGAATGATGATTCAATTTATGAACATGAATCAATAAAATTCAAAATTTTATTTTTTACAAATTATAAGTTTCACTGCATATTTTAGCTTACAGGTAAATTCCAAACTTCATTTGTTTAAACATGATTTCATAAACTCGTTGAATTTACAACTTAACTAATTTATTTTAGATCCAAAGCTTAAAAGTTTTTATATGAAAAGATTGAATTTTGTTTATTTATAAAAATCCTGTAAACATGAAAGAACGGAGGAAAACTAATTTACTGCCATGTTGAAGATACATACAACATACTTACAGAATTATGAACACTATTAACACATGACATAGTCTCAACAATCACTTAAGCAACCAATTTTATCCTACTTAAGATTTAGATTAATTATTTACTCACCAGTAAAGAACAGAGACAGGGAACACATGTTTGTTTCCAGGCTTCCTTTAATCAGCTCTTGAATTTTCTTTCTCGCATGTTTATAATTTGATTTTTAAAAAATTTAACTGATGTTGAGCTTGCAGTAGAACTTGATCCCTTTGAATTTGCAGATTTAAATTTGCAGGTTGAAACAAATGTCGATATGAAGATGAACATCACTTAATTGCAGGTGATCAATTTCGCAGTTTTCATTTTGCTTGCAGATTTATTTCTCAGGTTTTGATTCAGCATTTGCTTCTGGATTTTAATGTCAGATTTGAGAAAAATTCTCGATTGAGTTAAGAAGTGTAAACAAAAGAAAAGTGTTTGTGGGAAAACTCGTTTCTTCTTATTACATTTACTTAATTTAAGTATAAATATAACTTACGTATTAAATTTACTTTACAAATAAATGCTTACATATGCATATATAAATTTACTTTAAAAGAAAATATTCTAAAATTAATTATAATGCAAATATATTTTCTTATGCATGTGATTTAAAATTTAAAAACATTTATTTTTATACATTTATAATCATTTAATTTTAAGCACTTAAAGAAAACAAAAATAAAGTTTTTTGCCACTTGTTCTTTTTTTTCTAGTCTAACACTTGTTTAATGCATATAAACTTTAACTTACAAATGTTAAATTATATTTCTAAAATTCTTACACTTGTTCAAAATTTGTTTTATTGTTTTACAAATGTTTAATATCTTTTAAATTATTTCCTCTTGTATTAATTCCATGTTTTCAAATGTTTACATATGCTTATTTACATTAATAAATATTAAAAATTTAGTTCTATACTTAAAAATATCTTAAGTGTATTAATATTTAAATTACCCCCCTTTTATTTACCAATTTACAATAAAAAATAAAATGACAAAATTTTCAGTTATACTTTTATATTAAAATTTTCCATTGAGAAATTTACTTTCCTAAATTTATATAAAATAATTTAAAGAAAATAATATAAACAAATTATATTTTGATGAAATCATATATATATATATATATATATATATATATATATATATATCTTGTATCCAATTTATTTTAAGATCTGTTGTTATTTTTTTTAGATTCAAATTTTTAACCCAAATTCAAATTCATTTTAAATTTAAAGTTCTATTTTGGAATCAACTTAAATATATGTATGCATTAAGTAACACAAATTAAACATGTAATCAACAATTTTATTTGAAATCTGTGTGCGTATATATATATACAAAACAATTACAAGTATAAATATTTATCTGATCAGATTCATTCGTTCAATTTACAATTCAATATTCCTTTAATTAACCCAGTTCGTTAATCGATTACAGATGACCTAAAATTTTGGGTTATCGCATTCCTCCCCCCTTAGAGTCTTTTCGTCCTCGAAAAGGAACGAAGTCTGAATTTATTAAAATGCTGTTTAGAAAAATTATTCTTCGAAACACTTTTAAAATCTACATAATATTATAAAATTGTTTTATAAAAATACTTTTCATAATTCGATGTTTCTATAAGTCCATCCTCATTCTCACAGAAATTCGGTCATACGTTGATCTGGCGTATGACCGAAAATCGATAAGTACTTAGCAGACCCGTTTTCAACACCCAGTGAAAATACTTGGAAATTTTTTTATTGAAAATATAGAAAACATTTTTGAAAATAGAGGAAATATCTTTGGTGGGAATGCTCTGGAAATCATCACCCCCATCCATGGTCGCAGTTACATTCCAGGTTACGTTGCCATCACAGCAAAAGTCCATGTAACTGCAGGCTCTCCGCAGCCTCTCGATTACGCCATGGATCCCACAACAGATCGCAGTTATATTCTAGGGTTACGTTGCCATCGCAGCAAAAGTCCATGTAACTGCAGGCTCTCCATGGCCTCTGATTTTCGCTATCAAAATGAAACTTCTCCACTCCTACATAGGTCGTAGTCTACCGATATAAAATCAAACGCAGACTGTTGGCTCTCAGCGGCACGCACGACTTTCTCTAGGTTACTCTACTCATAATCCTCGAGAACTAGTTTTGTCCGGACTCCTCACAGGATCATCTTTAGAACCCCCCCTTGGGGCTCAAAGCAGCACCACCCGGTGGTACTCTTGAGAAGTTCATTTCAAGGGAGTGCCTTTTTCCCCAGAGCCATTATCAAAACATTTTATACTATACACATATAGTTTCTTCAAATCATACACCTTGTATGATCTCATGCAAAGATCCTTTACACAAAATCGATTATTCTCAAACTAGGCTTTCCAAATTCTCATATTGGTTTTACCAAAAAATCAAAAGCCTTTCAAATCCAAAGGTTCCCAAAACCTTTTCTAAAATCCTCATAAGATCCTTTATACACACACACACACACAGAAAGATATATATAATTTTTAAAACTTTGGATCATTTCAAACTTTGTATAAAACTCCTTTTATATTTCAAACACTTTCAAAAATCTTATTCTTCTGACAAAAGATTCAACAAGGGGTGATTTATCTTATATAACAAAGATATATAACTTTGTTTATTTCCAAATCAAATATTCAAATTTGATTACCCTATACAAAACCACATATCATATCACTTACTTCCATAAGTAAATTTCTTATTATAGAAATATCCAATTTTTTCATTTTACTTCATCATATATTTCACAAAATATATCTTTCATTTCAAAAATCATTTCACAATTCTTATCCACAAATTCCCAGTATCAACTTTATTCACATCCGTATGATGTACACATATCATTCGTACGCTATACCAATCTGATCGCTCACTCGATCACACAATTCCATTTTCGAACTAGTATCGTCCACCCGACTTCCTAGTGCGGACACAGATCTGATTTCTCGATCAGAAACCGTTGTTCTCCTCGCATAGTCGTAACTATGATAGAGTTTATCCAGAACCAATCAACAATCCATATGCAGGTTCGGCGTCGAAAATTGAGTGAAAAATCCCAACTCAGATCGACATACTATCTCGAAATTTTGTGCTCGAATCTGAATCAAATCACTATGCGAATAGAATAACATACGTACACCCTACATATTTATCTTTATTGGTTATTAGCAAAATCAATTCTATTTCTATTCACATTCACTTTGATTTTCATTCCCTTACTCACAACTGCTTCAATCCATTTGGATTATCACCTCTATTCTTATCTTGATGGGGTATTTAACCAATAACAGTTTAAACTACGACCAATTTATATAGAAAATAGCTTGAAAATTTTAAAAATTCAAAAATAGACAAGTAGTTGGAAAATAATTACTAGTTTGTAAAATAGGTGTAGAATAGCTAGAAAATAGTTAAAATAATTATGGAAATTTTAGGTAATTGCAAAATAATAGTAAGAAAGTAATTAGTTTCGTAAAATAGTTGGAAAATTGTTAAACAGTTTCAAAATAATTGTAAATCAAGTATAAGATAGTTTTGCTTTTAAAAGAAAGGTTGTATGTATATAATGAATTGCTTGGAAAAATAGATTTATATTAAAAATAATCCAGAGTCAAAACTGCTCACTTCCCAACCTCCATTCTCATCAATTCAATTTAAATTTCCACTTCCATTTAAATTGACCCAATTTCAATTTTAAATAACTTCAATTTCCATTGAAATTGATTCAACCCCACGTAACAACCTTGGTTTTAGTGATTACTTGTAAGTATTAAATTATAACGGTAGTTATTATTTAATACTGAGAATCAAAAATAATTTTGAGAATTTAAATTGTTTATTTTGAGTGAAAAATGAATTTTGGGAATAAAAAGAGAAAATAACGTTCTGGAACTTTATTATAGTGGTTTGAGTTAATAATAAGTGGAAGATGATTTTTATTAGGTGATAGTTCAACAATTTTATTAATTATTGTGATTTGCTTCTTTTAATAAAAAAAAATTTAAAAGGAGTATTTGATTTTTTTTAAAGAGTGTTATATTAAATAAAAAGGAGAAATTAGGTTTAAAAATATGATTTGGTCATAAAATTGAGTTAAAATGATTTGTTACATTTTATTACACAAGAAGATTATTTTTGTGTAATTTTTGGGATTAAAAATAGTGGTTTATGTAATTATAAGTATAATTGGCTACTTATTTAAAAATAAGGATTTTTAATAACAGAAATATTTTCATAACCAAATTTATCCTTTTATTAAGTGCAAAATACTTTAATTAACATGTAAACAAGGTTTCATAATTTTATCATGTGAAAACTTTGAAACATTTGATGTTTGTTTAAAAACATAAGAGTTCACTAGTGTATTAAGTGAAAAATGAATTAATTTAGGTTATTTCTTTTATTAATGGGTCTTAAGCCCATCTAGTCACTAGTCTGTAGAAAGAAATGAGGAATATCTCATCTTCCTTCTACGTACAGTTCGGATAGTGAGAAAGCTGAGAAACCCATCTTCTCTTGTAAACCCTAGCCAAAAATCATCAAATCAAACTCAAATCTTGTGTTTTTTAAATCAAATTGGAGCTAAATCAACAGGTAATCAAAATCTAAAACCATTTATTCATCAAAAATCAAGTTTTGAAAGTGTTTCTCTGTTAACAGTACTTGTTCTTCTTGCATGTCATTGTTTCAAGTTTATACAGGTTAATTGAAGCTTCCTCCTTCTTAAAGCTTGTCTAATTCAACACAAATTCTAGTTATGTTTTCTCTACAGCAAGGTGAGTATCAAAACTCACAATTTTCTAGCTTTGATTCGGATTTCAAGGCAGAAATCTCAATTTCGTTTATTGCATTTCATATGTGAATCACTGTTAGTAAATTGTGCATATCTCTTTCGTTTTAAATCAAAATTCGATTTTCTTTGAAATAATGGAAAGCCTGAAAAGAGTGTGACAACTTTCATGTTGAAAACATTCGAAAATTTTGAGAATAGATGGTCGAAAAACCCAAAACAATCTAACTGCTCTATCACTGTAAAATTGTGATTTTCTGTGCTAAGTGCTATTGGAAATTTAAACATATCTTTTTCGTTTGGTGTTGGAATTTTATGATTCTTGATGCTCCTGAAAGCATAGATTATATTCTACAATTTTCATGTTTTGAGTTTTGTCAAATTTTGAAGTTTATATGGTCGAAATTTCATTCTAGTATCGCTGTGCCGAAACTAAAACAACAGCTGTAGTGAAATTCATATCTGAAATTTGTTTTGGACATATCTTTCATGTCTCTTATCCAAATTTAATAATTCAAGATGTTCCAGAAAGCTTAGACTTTGTGCTAGATGTTTTATGTTTTGAGTTTTTTGGAATTTCAAAGTTAGCTTGGTCAAAAATATATATTTGTTTGTTGCTGTCTCGAGAGCAAAACGACAGCAATAACAATCATTGAACTGAGAATTGTATTGGCTTATTTTTGCTCTCATTCTTATTCGATTTTGATGTTGTTTTTTAGATGTTTTGAGAGCTATGATGCCTATCAATAGGCTAGCTATATTTAGAGAATTTGAAACGCAAATTTAAACAGAATTTGAATTGATTTTGGGTTAAATTTGAATTGAATTCGTATTGAATTCAAGTTATCGGTCTTGAGTAATCTCTCTTGTTTTTCATTATTTTTTAGCATGATTTTCACTAAACCATTTTGAAGTGATTTTTGAAATAAATGGACATTTTAAATTATTATTACATTGTACTTTAAAATTATTTTTCTAATATAAAATCTATTTATTTCCTATAATAATGAAATTTTAAATATTGGTTTTATTAATATTTTCGGGAAAAGTTTTAAGCGCTTGTTTTCTCAAATAAATTATTTTATATATAAAATACACACTTTTATACTATTCGAACGTATGAGAAAGAGAATTAAACGATTTAGTAAAACACGTGGTATGGGACATGTGCGTTCATTATTTCGGTTAGTTCCGGACTTGTACGATCGAAGCTATTTGAGATTATTGATTCTGAGATATTCTGCCATTTTATGGCGTATTTTGAGTTTTATAATTCCTATATATTGGACTTATTTAAGATGGCCAATATTTGACAAGTATTATGGTTTGAGATCTCCTATGTAAGAGTATGGTCGATGAGAACCATCACGATGTTTTATTTACTTGTCAATGATATAAGGCAACTCTTGAGTATATGATTTCATAGTTTGAGATTTATGGTTTATGAGGAACCATCACGATGTTTTCACTTGTCGATGGAATGAGACAAGTTACGATGTTATTTAATACTTGTCGATGAGATGAGATGAGATGAGATGAGATGAGTATGGTGTCTCTTTATCACTCGCCAATGAGATGAGGCGAGATATGATTTTATGAGTTTTATGATGTTCCTAGTGTGGCACCGACTAGCGGCTAGTAAATCGCTAAGTGCGAACGAGTGGTATGGGACACACGTTAACACTTTTCGGATTCATATCCATGAGTTTATGACACATTCACGATGTTTACCTAACAGAAGTGCTATGAGAGGTGTCAGCGACCTTGTCATGAGGACGAACTTCTTAGGGAGGTGTTAGCGCCCTAGTTAGGGCTGACAAAATAGCTTGGAGAGGTGTCAACGACCTTATCATGAGGACGAACTGCTTAGGGAGTTGTTAGCGACCTTATTAGGGATGACAAAATAGCTTAGAGAGGTGTCAATGACTTTGTCATGAGGACAAACCACTTAGGGAGGTGTTAGCGACCTTGTTAGGGCTGACAAAATAGCTTGGAGAGGTGTCAGCGACCTTGTCATGAGGACGAACTGCTTTGAGAGGTGTTAGCGACCTTGTCAGAGGCTTCGGCCATCTGAGAATGGCACATGCGACATCTCTTCGGCATGCAAATGGGATTTGGACAATCTTGGGAATTTATATAAGTTTATGATTTCGATTTCACCAATTTTGAGATGATGAATTTACTTATAGCCTTGAGTTAGAGAAAGGCATATATATATATATATATATATATATATGTTGTTTTATGGTGATTTCGATATGGGGATTACAAACTCTTATTGAGTTTCATGGGTTTTGATTTGGAGATTTTTCATCGGCAATTGTTCATATTATTTGAGCGTTATTGTCGAGTTTACCTCTTTTGAGGTCTTTGTATACTTAAATGACATTGTTCACTTAAGTCATGAGTATGTGTTCTTTCTATTGCCTCTTCTCATTTGAGAAGAATTATAACCTTGTATATTATGCTTCATATTATCGTCTATCCTTCTTAACTGATTGTTTTAGCTAGACTGACCTGCTTATTCTATACTCGGGTCAGACCGAGTTGTTTCAGGTTAGCTATCAGTTCGGGACTTAGCTTTGATGCATCTGCTTGGACATCAGCCTAGCACTTTTATGTAGTTTATATTTCTTTCCGCTTGACTCTGATATGCAATTGATTGGATGTATATAGCGTGGTCTCTGTACCACTTTTGTGTATCACTTTGTATCATACTGGGATGTATCTGTTTATATGTATTTATATATTATGATTACTGTTCTATGATGTGATATGCATTTTGTTGTTGTATTTTGTTCTGATAGATCCGTTAGCCACCTATAGTTTTGCATTAAGCATTTATTGGATATGTCGATCCACTTGAAATAGAAAAAATAGATCATTTATCGACATATGCAGTAGATGTTAAAGACAAGATTATAGATGGTCGCTCCTAACCAGCCCTATTCTCCGCATTAGCAGATAGAATTGCTCAGTAATTCTCTTTGTTAATGTAGGTCTCAGGGTGGGGCATCACAGCTTCGTATCAGAGCTGAGTTCAGAACAAAGTATGATAAACACAGAAAAAAACACATATTGCGGTACATCTAAGTGTGATACGAGTGTTGTGAATCCCTAATCGTTGTGTCCTTAACCTTATCGTGTATTTTGGAGTAGACAATTTGGGATATGTCTAGGAATATTTTTATTCTGTAATATTCCCAAATTTAATTGATGACATCTTATCTTAGGAGTAATCCTAATCGTGATTGTTTTATTCAAGTCCTCTTCAATACAGATGCTTGACACCCATCCGTATCGATGAAGTTTGTTGATGATCTTTGACCTTCATATTTTGTGATTTCTTTGAGGATTGCGAATCCTATTGAGGGGATCTGTAATATTTGGTTTGATGTTAAGGATTTTGAGATTTTTCCTTATAGCTTATCTTTTCAAGTGAATTAGCATGTCTTTTTTCTATCTAGTTTTTGGAATGATTTGAGTTGGGGTAGCTTGGGTATTTTCTATTTGCATTCTGTAATCCGAAGGAAGCTAAAATTAGGTATCCTAATTTTAGCTGATTTGTTGTTTCCTTCTCTTCGGAATGTTATTGATGATTTTGAAGTATCTCTATTCACTCTTGAGTTTCGAGATGTTGATGATATATCTCAAATTCCTGTCATGTGACTGTTGATTTCTGTGAGTCCGTTTTGGGTATAACACCCAATCGGGCAATCGAATATTGCATTGACTTCATTCTCGGTTCTTGGCCTGTCAGTCGTCCTCACATAAGGATATCCACTAGGGAAACGAGGTGATTCATTGAATTTTTTTGATATTGCCATTCTTATCCCTTTTCAGATATCCCTCTTGGATACTCAATTGTTGATATACTGTGTGGTATTACTTCACTTAAAGTAATGATGTGTTGTTTGTGCTCTTCTTCTCGTTCGAGAAGATATCTTGTCATTACTCTTATATCTCATAGATTTCTTTTAATCTATTGAGCGGTGCTAAGGTCATTCCTCGGCTTGACGTTACACCAATTTTTTGCGAACGACGAGTCGTGGAGGATAGCGTTACACTTAGCGCATTCCACACTCGTTGTGAGTCTTGTGAGTGGTTCATTATACCATTTGGAATAATGAACACTCCAGTCTATTCCATCAATCTTGAGGATCGAGTATTCTGGGAATAACTCGTGAGTTCTTCTTGTGTTTTTTATTTTTAGAATAAGTAATAAGTTATGTTTTCAAATTTCCAAAAAAAAATTAACTTAAGATATGTTTCTAAGAGGAATCGATGTATATCTTTGGGAAAAAAAATATTTTAAATATTATATATGAGGTATTTCTTTTTCTTTTTAAAAAAAAAGAATTTTGGTGTTGGGTTGTCCGTCTAGTGCTTTAAGAATTCTGGTCGATGCGTTTGGCCAACGTTATCGATAGGGATTTCCTAAACGCTGTGATGAGACAATCAGACATGGTAAATTGAGTTTTAATTAGTAAAGTTTGAGAATAATTAATATGGTGGAGTATTAATTTTATTTTAATTGTTTAATTAAACCATTGAACCATAGTGAGTGTTGGAGGAGTGGCGAGGCAGATTTGATCGTTTGATCAACTCTGCAGCCAATCGATGGGGTCGTTCACTATAAATCAATGGTAGGGCAATACCCTTGTATTATATGAAATTTGAGAAATTGAATATGGTAATTTGGGTAAGTAAAGTGAATAATTCTAATTAAGGGGATGTCTTAATTAAAAGAAAATATCATTTGATGTTTTGATTGATAAAATGATGTATTTAAGGTAAAATAATACACTGGTTTGCAAATTAAATTATTAATTGAATATTTTAGTACAAGTTATTAACGATGACTATAAAAATTTATTTTGATGGATAATCAATAAACATCTCTTGATACTGCAATAAATTAGTTATCTCTTCGAAAATGAGTTTTCATAATGAATTGTTTTTAAAGCTAGATTTTGTAAAGTAATGAAAATATTTCCACTTAATAAAATGTTTTGTGATGATTACATAAAGTTGATCATAATTTTATATGTCTTAGCTTTCCAGGGAAAAAGAGGAGCATTTAATAAATGATTAAAAAAAATATTGTTTGAAATTTGTAGTTTGAAATTAAAATGGTTTGGGAGAATTTCAAATTGATTTTAAAAGTTGAAATTTCATTTAGAAAAGTGTTGTACTAAAACAGTGATAACTAGAGACTTATAATCCCAAATAAGCTTAATATTTTTGCAAAAGAAAAAGCTTTCAGTAAGCTATAAAGTTTCTTTGTACCACTTTAAAATATTTTGCATTTTACTGAGTCTAAAATGGGTTTGAATGTGGATAGGCAGTTCTGCCCTATTGAAAAATTCTCTAAGACTTAAGCTGAAAGTAAATTGAACATAACTTTCAAACTGTAAATCCGATTTTGATGATCTTTATATTGCTGGAAATCTTAGACTGAGTAGAACAACTTTCACTTCAAAAACTTCTTCAGATTTTGTAGTTTTCTTTGTCAAAACAGGTATTATTTACTGCAGGTCTGAATTGAAATTGATTTATTTCCCCTCAATAGTTAAGTGTAGCATTTCTTATTTATGATCATGAACTAATATCATCTATTTGAGTTAAAGTACATGTGAAAAAGGATGGTTGGGCTATATTTTGAGCCAAAAAGATTATATATAAGATTATGCAAACTTGCTTTAAAATGCTAAAAAGAAAGGTATGTTTTCGGATTAAATTTTAAAGTGTTAAATGATCATATATATTGTGTTTCCGACCTAATGGTCGATGTATATCATATAAATCATTTTTATAATATTGTGTATGGCCCTCCGTACAAAGGAGACTCCGTCGATTTTTCTGAAAATTTGTAACACCTAGAAAATTTGAGAAACAAATTGAAAAATAATATGCTGCAAACTAGAGTGTACCCGTGGAAGAATTAGAGAATAACAACTTAAACTTTATTTACACTAGTCAAGAGTAATAAATTTAAAGTCTAAGTAAGAAGTTTTGAAAAAAATTTCAAGCGTTGAAAATTGTGGTTATAACTATAAAGTATCGATCTTTTGGAACTCTAAGAATTTTTGATTGAGAGTATATACATAAATTTTAGTTCCTTATGAGTATCTTACTCTTGTTCTACTTTCTAACGACGTGCATTTATGCGGTCGTTCGAGTTTGAAACCACCTTTTGGTTGAACTATCTTGCCTCTTTTTTTCGTCTATCTTGTATTAGTGTTGTTCCTTCTGTGGTGTCATACGGAAATATCATATCGATAATCATTTTGTTGGTTAGAGTTCGGGTTGGAGTTGTGCTAAATTCCAACTCTACTCAAGGTGCTTTTGAGAAATCTATTTCATTTGAGTAATCTTATATATGTAGCAACTTGTTGAGTTTCTATTTCGAAGGTGAGATGCCTTCGAAATTTTATGTGTTGCTCGGAAAATTCAATGGTTTGCTAGTCTCGATATTAGCGCTTTGGAAACCATAGAATTAATCGAGCAATCTTATCTTGGATTTCTATCATCTTGTTTTGAAGGTGAGAAGTTTTAAGCTTGAGCCTATCGATCTTCTTGATGAAGTAGTTATGCTGAATACACCTCTTTTCAGGAAAATTGCGGGGTCGCAATTTTTATAAGGGGGGAGGTCTATAACAACCCTGGTTTTAGTGATTACTTGTAAGTATTAAATTATAACGGTAGTTATAATTTAATACTGAGAATCAAAAATAATTTTTAGAATTTAAATTGTTTATTTTGAGTGAACAATGAATTTTGGGAATAAAAAGAGAAAATAACGTTCTGGAACTTTATTATAGTGGTTTGAGTTAATAATAAGTGGAAGATGGTTTTTATTTGGTGACAGTTCAATAATTTTATTAACTATTGTGATTTGCTTATTTCAATAAAAAAAATTAAAAGGTTTATTTGATTTTTTTTTTAAAGAGTGTTACATTAAATAAAAAGGTGAAATTAGATTTAAAAATATGATTTGGTCATAAAATTGAGTTAAAATGATTGGTTACATTTTATTACACAAGAAGATTATTTTTGTGTAATTTTTGGGATTAAAAATAGTGTTTTATGTAATTATAAGTATAATTGGCTACTTATTTAAAAATAAGGATTTTTAATAATAGAAATATTTTCATAACCAAATTTATCCTTTTATTAAGTACAAAATACTTTAACTAACATGTAAATAAGGTTTCATAATTTTATCATGTGAAAACTGTAACATCCCGTATTTTTAAGTTATTCAAATTGAACATTTAATTCATTTTAAATGTTGAATATGAATTATAATTTGAATTTAGAGATAGATGACTTTGGTTAAGTTAATAAAATTAGTCAAAATTTCAAATACGGGAAATTAAATTGGAAATTGGATAATAATAATTGAATATTGGATTTAGATAATTTGGGAAATTAAATGTGAATGGTTGTAAAATGATGTTTAAATGTGTTTTTAAGTTCAACATAATTTATATTATTGGATTTTTGGAAGAATTTTAAAGTTGATAAATTAATATTTGGGAATTTATATTAATTTAAAATGAATTTAATATTGTTAAAATGCAATTAATTCGATTTAAGTCCGGAATGGGCCAGAATGATTTTTAATGTGTTTATAAATGTTATATGAATTATTGTTAAGTTAATAAAATTTTAAAAGTGGAGTTTTGGAGTGATTCCGATAATTTCGAAAATCGCTTAATTAAATTGACGAGTTAAAATAGCCTTCCGGGGCATAGTCTCGGAATTTGACGAAATCAGTTTCATTGGATCCGTAATAGTTAGTTATTACCGGATTTCAATTTTCGTGACAATCGGAGTTGTCGTTTGACCCCGGCAGCTCGAAACGCATCGAAATCGTTTTAATCGATTTAATTTCAAATTGAGTGTTTAATTCTGTATCTCGTGCATACGATCAAATTAGCTTACGAAACTTGTTCCATTGTGTCCGGAACGCGGAAAAACCCCAGGATAGCCTGTCGGATCGTGAGAATTGGAGTTTGTTTGCATTAGTGGTTTAATTGAGAATTTTATTAATTAAATATTATTAAAACTATCATATATATATTTAAAATCTCTAACCCTAGCATTATCCACCGGCCGCCGTTTATTTTTATTCAATGGCCGAAGAAGCTTCCTGCTTCTCCCTTGATTCTCGTGCAATACACGCGACGATTCGGGAAGCTTTCCACATGAAAGTCGTAGGTCACGGAGGGATCTACGCATCCGTACGGTGGAGTAGCTCGAGATGTGTTGTGGTGGCCAGATTTTGGGCCGAGGCGGGTCGTGTTCGAGCGCGATAATCGAAGAGATGAGAGTGCCGAGTGTGACCGCCTTCTGGGCGTGGGTGTAGGGCGACGAGCTCTTCGATGTGGTAGAAGCAGATCGTCCTCAAACTCGTCGAAGTGGCTGCAGTTTTCAACCCTAGTCGGCAAGTAATGGGTTCGAGTATCACCTGTATACATCGCGTGAGGAAGAAGACCTTTTGCGGCCTCGTTTGTTTCTGGGTTCAGTGATGCGTGTATTTGGGTAAAAAAAAAAAAGAAATTTTGTTTTAAATCCATATACAAACTTAATAATTCTATAACTTGAGCATACGTTGTCAGATTCAAGCGAAACTGGAAACGCTGGAATCGCTGAAGCAAGCACTTCGCAGTAGTACAGATCCGGATCCATTCCGGGCAAGTAGAAATTTGGGTTAAATCGAACGTCGTTCGGTTTAATTTAAATTTCGAACGCTCGCCGAAACACAAGGTGAGTTATTCTCACTCACATCTGGATACTAGTAAAGTAGACAGTTAGTATTGATTGGTTGTTTGGATGTTTAGCTGAATACGTTAGTTATTATCAAATTGAATTGATATATATACTGTTGTGCTAATATTTGTGGATGCAGGGAAAACAGGTTGGAGGGATCCAACGGGATTCCTCACAATATAGTAATTATTTGATTATGATACCTGTTTATATATTGAGATTGATAAATTTGGAGTTGAATTGCATGGTGATATTGTGGTTTAAACTATAAACCCAGAATATTAATTATAAAAGAAATTGCAGTTTAAATTATGAAGAAATTAAATTGGGTTTCAAAGAAATTGAGAAATTGTTAAATAAGAAATTTAGAGAATATAAATGTTTGAAACCTGATTTGGATGGAAAACTGAAATGAATTTGTATAGAAATATTGTTGGATAAATTTATAAATCCAAAGTTAATTATAAATGGATGAATTGAATTTAGAGAAATAAAAGATATGGTTAATAATGAATTTTAAAGGATTAAAATTTGAAATCTATTTAGAATGGAAATTGGAAGTTGTAAAATCTGGAATGATAATTAAAGATAAATGTTATTAGTTGAAGATTTGGGAAATAAATTTATGTTATAAAACCATAAAACTAAAGTAAATAAATGGACAGAAATCGTGAGAAGGATTTCTGTGATGATTTAGTAGAAATGAGATTTTCTTGGGAAAAACCAAGTTCGAGTTTTAAATTGATTTTATAAAAAGAAAGTTTTAAAATCTTAAACTGGTCTTAAAGAATGTTTTAAAAATTATTATTTTAAAGTGATTTTTTATAAATTAGCAATAGTAAAATTTTATAAATATTTTAATAATTATGTTTACAAATGGATTTGTTTTAAAAGCAAGTTTTGACCTAAGTATATTGAAATAAGAGTTAATCTTTTTACCACTTTATTTTAATATATAGGATAACTTAACCTTAATTTAAATTAAGCTATATCTTTTAAACAGTTTTGCTTTAAAAATTTTGGAATTATATTTTGATTAAATAATTAGTAGTAAATTTATCTATTTAAAGTATACTTTAAATTAAAATGTTTTTAACTGTTTTAAATCTAAACTGTTTTGAACTTGGATATTTCCAATGGAAATATATGGTAAATGATTTACCTTGTAAAGGAGGAATTTTGAGAAATGTTTTCAAATGAGATTTGGAAATTTGGTAATATATCTTTTAAAGATATTTGAGACAAATAAATAATTTGGGAATTATTTATTGTGTGATGGATGCTATGGATGTTTATGAATATAAATTGATAGTTAAATCACCGACTATCAATATTGGACAAATGCGTTGATCGTTTCGAAGAGACCGGGATCGAGATTTATTTCTCGAAAACCACTTCGATCCGGTTTGTACGTTTTCGTGCGATAAAACGTGTTCGGAGTCGAAGATGGAGCAATGAAGTGCAAGGGCTAGTCGCTACTAATCCTGAGGATATTTCCAAAATGGATGTAGTAGGAATAGTGCCTTCGGTTCCGTTCGAACCCGGGACGGACTTGTATGGACGAATGCTTTCGTGACATCGTCAGCGGACGATGGGCATTCTAAGGGACATGTGCTATAAAGGTATCGTATAGCCTCGAGCCTCATCAACCGGGAATGACTGAAAATCAGGGGATATGCAGCAAGGCTTCGTGGGTAGCCCCCACTGGAGAGTAAGGTCATCCCTGTCTAGAGGTTCCTTTTTATTTCGGCTTAGTGGTGCGGTTGCTGATCCCAACCGCGGGGTGATCTTATTCGGAATTGCCCATAGGTGATTCCGGTCTTGTGTTGCAGGGGACGAAGGGAGTAGTCCTCGGTACTGTGATCTAGACCACGTACTGTGACAGGTGGTACCCCAGTGCCTAGTCATTGTTGGAAATCCATTTTCCCTACGTGCCTTTTACGAGTTTTGTTTGTATTACCCACTTCGGTGGCTAGTAGCTGGAATTTAATAATGTAACAATTTCGGCTATTTTATAAGTATTTGTAAATAGACCCTATTATAATATCAGAGGATTTCTATGAAAAGAGTTTTAGCTATCGTAAGGTAAAAACCCGACATGTTTATTTGTGGCGTGGTCTTACGAGACGCTTTTGTTTTCAAAAGGATTTTTGAAACTTTAATAATCAATTGTGTGCATTATTATCAGCTGGTATTCCAGACTGACTCGGGTGTTATTTCATTATGATGCTCGGGTCAGACCGAGTATTATTTGTTCAGGATAGGTTGCTATGGAGCAGGAGAGAAGCTGGAGTCCGAGACGTATTATATGTACCTATATATATCCGCTGCTATGTTGTATGGTATGTCTGTTATGTGTTGATTGATGTATGAGTTACTCTGATGATATGTTGTATATCAACAGATATAGATTTCATTTTGTGTAAAATTCTATAGTTACTATTATATTTTATTCCGCTGCGACTGTGAGATTCTGATATTGTTTAGTTTCTTCTTCTTCTATCTCTTTTTCTTTAACCTCAATGGTTCGTATTTCTGTTCCACTTGAGTCAATTAGGGTAGAATAATGTTGATTCAAGGGGTACGGATTTGCGGGCTGTCACACTTGGTATCAGAGCTTAGGTTGGCGACAACCTAGGCTTTGGTGGGGTAATTACTCATTTAATAGAGTCAATAGTACTCTATAATGAGCTGAGCGTATTTATAGATATGAGAGCGTACTTGTTAGTGTTTATAAAATTGTTTTTATACTGTGTTGACTTATCGGTTGAGTGTTTATGAATTCTGGTCGGTGCGGGAAGTACAACCGTATCGATAGGGGTTTCTAAACTCTTAAACAAGATAAACCGACATAGTATTGTTTTTAAAATGGATAAATGAAATAATTTTATCCAAATTTATATTTTGATATAAAGAGAATAATTTTTTGGAAATTATATATATATTTGACTGTTTGGTTGCCAAATATTGAAAATCAAATAAGAATCTTGAATTTGACCAAATTTGAAATGATAAGTGAATAAGATTATAAAATTGAAATGGTTTATAACCAGATAGAATTAATTAAATATGTTGCAAATAAGAAGTGAAATTAAAATTAGAATTTAACCAGAATTTAAAACCTGGAAGTTTTGGGAAGGATTTTAAATGCATTGAAAATAAAAGTTTGGAAATTTGAAATCCTGGGAAGTTTGAAATGTTTTCCAATGTATTGAAGGCAATAATGGAATGTTGTTTTGGGTAATATTTTTGAATGGCAACTGTTTTGAAATAAATTTGGGAAAGTAAGAAGCATTGAACTCACTGCAGTCGCTGGAAAATAATCCTGATGATGCTGGCCACATCATTAGAATTCATTTTCGAGTTTCTAAAGTGATGGATTGCTTCCCTAGTAATTGGTTATGGTATTGTTTGGATTTGTTGGGGATAACAGTTGTTTTGGATATTTCAAAAATGAGAATTTGTTTTGGGATATGAACAAATTGTTTTGGGTACAACCAAATTGGTTTGGAAAACATGGAGATTTGATTTGATATACCAAATGGATATATATATTTGATATATTTCAAAATGGTTTTGAGATAAAACCGGGTAAATTGAATTCTGGGAAAGTTCTTATTAAATAATGTGTAAAGTTGAAATGAATCAACTATTGAATTTGTTAAGTGAAGCTAATGCTAATAAGAAGGAAATGAGAAATTTCAAATCTTGGAATTAAAATTTAATTTGAGTAATTAAAGGTGAATAAAATATATTGAAGTAAATTGAAATTTGAATTTTACTTGGATAAGTAAATAAGTTGGACTTAAAATAAAATTGATTTGGATTAAATTGAAAGGTAAGTTGATTTTGAGATTGTGGGTCATTGAGTATTGGATTATACCCATAAGCTATTAAGTATTATACTTATAGTTTGAGGTTGTGGATTTGAAGTTTGCAAAGAAATAAATTAAGGGAATTTTTATCCTTAAGAATTCAGATATATATATATATATATACATATGGAATTTAGAATTGTGATTATAAAATGTTGGTGGAGTAAAATGAGCAATATAAGTTTTTAAAATAAATAAGTTGGTGAACTTATAAAATAGAAATAGAAATTATAATCACCATGAGAAATAATGAAATGGAATGGTGAATTTAAAAATCTAATCTCAAAATGAATGTGAATTGAGATAAGATAAGGGGAATATAAAAGGAGTGAATAAACTTCACTTAGTAAACAAGTTTTGAACTTGTATTTGGAAAATTAAAATTGTGAATTTGAAATGAAATAAACCTAGATGAAATGGAAAATTAAAATTGAGGAATTGGGATTTAATTCAATCTTGATGAATTGGAATTAAAGTAAATAGTTATAAAGGTGAAATGTAAATTGTTTATAATTGCATAAAGGAATTCATATTTTTAAGTTATTAAGTGTTATAATTTGAATATGTGATTATGAAATGGAAAGGGTTGAATGGAGTGGAAAAATTCAAAACTTAACTATAAATGAAAAGCAAAGTCTAATGAAGCAAAGCGGGAATATAAATGTGAATGTTCTTAAGTGGCAAATAAGTTTTGGACTTATGTATGGAAAAATGGAATTTGTTTGATAATGAAATTGAAATTGAATTTCAATTGTGTAACAAATAATATTGAAAGATAAATTTGGATTGGGATTTAATGTTGGTAATAAATATGGGAAGGGCAAATGAATAATGGGATTTGAATATATTAATGATGATTTGAATTGTGAATAAAATTCAAATGAGTGAAATAAATTTATATGGACTCTTTGTTAATAAAATAAATTTGTAAATGGATTGAATTAATAAACAAGGAGCATTCAAATTTATAAATAGATTGAAATTTGATTGGAATGGGAATCAAATGGAAATAAAATTTGATTTATAAGAAGATAATGGTAATATTGAGAAGAAAGCTTAAGTAAATTAAATAAATGTGATTAAGCTTTATAATGTAGTCTTGCATAAATTTTGTTGGGTGATAGGCATTGAATTGCAAGTGGAATGATAAGTGTAAACTTAAGTTAAGTAATGGATTTGAAAATATGAAAATCAAGGCATGATTTTAAAAAAAAAATAATAATAATAAGAATAATAAAATAATAAAGATAAACTTGGATTGGTTAAAGAAAATAAAGATGGTTTTAAATTAATTAGATAAATACAACCTAATGAAGTAATTTCGCATTTGAATGGACATAGGCATAAAAGGAATGTGAGTGCTTCAAATTGGAAATAAGAATTTGATTGTGAATCAAATTTAAATAATGTTGCATATAAATGAATTAAAGCACATATTCATAATATTGAAGTGAATATGAATGAGTTGTCTTAGTGTATTCAACATTGAATTGGTTTTTGAATTAATTGGAATAGGAATTTCTTAAGTGACTTTGGATATGGATGGAAATGGATTATTATAGAAATGTAAATGCTTCAAATTTGAAAATGAAATTGGTTTGTAAATCCATTTAGAATTGAATTGGAATATAATTCTATTAGTGAAACATACGTTAATCATATTGAAATAAATATGAATTGTATATGGTTGATTTGAGTATAAATCATTCAAGTGAAAGTAAATAATGTTGGACTTGAATAGATAATTGGAAAGATGATTTAAAATCTTGAATTGTTGGTAAAAGATGGTTAATATTAGTAAATTTTGAAATTTGTTTGGTTTGGATTATGCCATAGATATGTTGGATTGCTTTTATATTGGAAAATGTTGATTAAAATGCACATATCTTGTAACTAATGAGTATGTTGAGTAAGTGCAGGAATGCGAGGCGTTCGAGAGGGTTTGAAGCGCGTATATGCATTATATATTAGCTACTTGCTATTAAAATTGCTAAAAGGTACGCCTACGCTAATAAAATTGGAAAAGATATATATCTTGTGTTATATTTTGGTTTCCGGCCGTGTCGGCCGATGTATATATATTTGTGTATCCTGCGATATCGCAGAAGCTCCTCCGTACAGGGGAGACTCTGCCAAAATTTTCCGGAAATTTTGGGAGTTAGAAAATTTTTGGGTTTTTGGGAAAAGTTAAATAACTTGGAAAGTTATAAGTTAAAAATTGAAGCTTTAGAGTTAATAAAGCAATTGGGTTTGGAATTGAGCAAAAAGGATTTTGTGAAATGTATATAAGCTTTTAACTAAGCTAATGGGATAAGTAGATGAGTTTGAGAGTATGTTCTACCTTATGCAAATTTCGGGGACGAAATTTTTATAAGGGGGGAGGAATGTAACATCCCGTATTTTTAAGTTATTCAAATTGAACATTTAATTCATTTTAAATGTTGAATATGAATTATAATTTGAATTTAGAGATAGATGACTTTGGTTAAGTTAATAAAATTAGTCAAAATTTCAAATACGGGAAATTAAATTGGAAATTGGATAATAATAATTGAATATTGGATTTAGATAATTTGGGAAATTAAATGTGAATGGTTGTAAAATGATGTTTAAATGTGTTTTTAAGTTCAATGGGACATAATTTATATTATTGGATTTTTGGAAGAATTTTAAAGTTGATAAATTAATATTTGGGAATTTATATTAATTTAAAATGAATTTAATATTGTTAAAATGCAATTAATTCGATTTAAGTCCGGAATGGGCCAGAATGATTTTTAATGTGTTTATAAATGTTATATGAATTATTGTTAAGTTAATAAAATTTTAAAAGTGGAGTTTTGGAGTGATTCCGATAATTTCGAAAATCGCTTAATTAAATTGACGAGTTAAAATAGCCTTCCGGGGCATAGTCTCGGAATTTGACGAAATCAGTTTCATTGGATCCGTAATAGTTAGTTATTACCGGATTTCAATTTTCGTGACAATCGGAGTTGTCGTTTGACCCCGGCAGCTCGAAACGCATCGAAATCGTTTTAATCGATTTAATTTCAAATTGAGTGTTTAATTCTGTATCTCGTGCATACGATCAAATTAGCTTACGAAACTTGTTCCATTGTGTCCGGAACGCGGAAAAACCCCAGGATAGCCTGTCGGATCGTGAGAATTGGAGTTCGTTTGCATTAGTGGTTTAATTGAGAATTTTATTAATTAAATATTATTAAAACTATCATATATATATTTAAAATCTCTAACCCTAGCATTATCCACCGGCCGCCGTTTATTTTTATTCAATGGTCGAAGAAGCTTCCTGCTTCTCCCTTGATTCTCGTGCAATACACGCGACGATTCGGGAAGCTTTCCACATGAAAGTCGTAGGTCACGGAGGGATCTACGCATCCGTACGGTGGAGTAGCTCGAGATGTGTTGTGGTGGCCAGATTTTGGGCCGAGGCGGGTCGTGTTCGAGCGCGATAATCGAAGAGATGAGAGTGCCGAGTGTGACCGCCTTCTGGGCGTGGGTGTAGGGCGACGAGCTCTTCGATGTGGTAGAAGCAGATCGTCCTCAAACTCGTCGAAGTGGCTGCAGTTTTCAACCCTAGTCGGCAAGTAATGGGTTCGAGTATCACCTGTATACATCGCGTGAGGAAGAAGACCTTTTGCGGCCTCGTTTGTTTCTGGGTTCAGTGATGCGTGTATTTGGGTAAAAAAAAAAGAAATTTTGTTTTAAATCCATATACAAACTTAATAATTCTATAACTTGAGCATACGTTGTCAGATTCAAGCGAAACTGGAAACGCTGGAATCGCTGAAGCAAGCACTTCGCAGTAGTACAGATCCGGATCCATTCCGGGCAAGTAGAAATTTGGGTTAAATCGAACGTCGTTCGGTTTAATTTAAATTTCAAACGCTCGCCGAAACACAAGGTGAGTTATTCTCACTCACATCTGGATACTAGTAAAGTAGACAGTTAGTATTGATTGGTTGTTTGGATGTTTAGCTGAATACGTTAGTTATTATCAAATTGAATTGATATATATACTGTTGTGCTAATATTTGTGGATGCAGGGAAAACAGGTTGGAGGGATCCAACGGGATTCCTCACAATATAGTAATTATTTGATTATGATACCTGTTTATATATTGAGATTGATAAATTTGGAGTTGAATTGCATGGTGATATTGTGGTTTAAACTATAAACCCAGAATATTAATTATAAAAGAAATTGCAGTTTAAATTATGAAGAAATTAAATTGGGTTTCAAAGAAATTGAGAAATTGTTAAATAAGAAATTTAGAGAATATAAATGTTTGAAACCTGATTTGGATGGAAAACTGAAATGAATTTGTATAGAAATATTGTTGGATAAATTTATAAATCCAAAGTTAATTATAAATGGATGAATTGAATTTAGAGAAATAAAAGATATGGTTAATAATGAATTTTAAAGGATTAAAATTTGAAATCTATTTAGAATGGAAATTGGAAGTTGTAAAATCTGGAATGATAATTAAAGATAAATGTTATTAGTTGAAGATTTGGGAAATAAATTTATGTTATAAAACCATAAAACTAAAGTAAATAAATGGACAGAAATCGTGAGAAGGATTTCTGTGATGATTTAGTAGAAATGAGATTTTCTTGGGAAAAACCAAGTTTGAGTTTTAAATTGATTTTATAAAAAGAAAGTTTTAAAATCTTAAACTGGTCTTAAAGAATGTTTTAAAAATTATTATTTTAAAGTGATTTTTTATAAATTAGCAATAGTAAAATTTTATAAATATTTTAATAATTATGTTTACAAATGGATTTGTTTTAAAAGCTAGTTTTGACCTAAGTATATTGAAATAAGAGTTAATCTTTTTACCACTTTATTTTAATATATAGTATAACTTAACCTTAATTTAAATTAAGCTATATCTTTTAAACAGTTTTGCTTTAAAAATTTTGGAATTATATTTTGATTAAATAATTAGTAGTAAATTTATCTATTTAAAGTATACTTTAAATTAAAATTATTTTAACTGTTTTAAATCTAAACTGTTTTGAACTTGGATATTTCCAATGGAAATATATGGTAAATGATTTACCTTGTAAAGGAGGAATTTTGAGAAATGTTTTCAAATGAGATTTGGAAATTTGGTAATATATCTTTTAAAGATATTTGAGACAAATAAATAATTTGGGAATTATTTATTGTGTGATGGATGCTATGGATGTTTATGAATATAAATTGATAGTTAAATCACCGACTATCAATATTGGACAAATGCGTTGATCGTTTCGAAGAGACCGGGATCGAGATTTATTTCTCGAAAACCACTTCGATCCGGTTTGTACGTTTTCGTGCGATAAAACGTGTTCGGAGTCGAAGATGGAGCAATGAAGTGCAAGGGCTAGTCGCTACTAATCCTGAGGATATTTCCAAAATGGATGTAGTAGGAATAGTGCCTTCGGTTCCGTTCGAACCCGGGACGGACTTGTATGGACGAATGCTTTCGTGACATCGTCAGCGGACGATGGGCATTCTAAGGGACATGTGCTATAAAGGTATCGTTTAGCCTCGAGCCTCATCAACCGGGAATGACTGAAAATCAGGGGATATGCAGCAAGGCTTCGTGGGTAGCCCCCACTAGAGAGTAAGGTCATCCCTGTCTAGAGGTTCCTTTTTATTTCGGCTTAGTGGTGCGGTTGCTGATCCCAACCGCGGGGTGATCTTATTCGGAATTGCCCATAGGTGATTCCGGTCTTGTGTTGCAGGGGACGAAGGGAGTAGTCCTCGGTACTGTGATCTAGACCACGTACTGTGACAGGTGGTACCCCAGTGCCTAGTCATTGTTGGAAATCCATTTTCCCTACGTGCCTTTTACGAGTTTTGTTTGTATTACCCACTTCGGTGGCTAGTAGCTGGAATTTAATAATGTAACAATTTCGGCTATTTTATAAGTATTTGTAAATAGACCCTATTATAATATCAGAGGATTTCTATGAAAAGAGTTTTAGCTATCGTAAGGTAAAAACCCGACATGTTTATTTGTGGCGTGGTCTTACGAGACGCTTTTGTTTTCAAAAGGATTTTTGAAACTTTAATAATCAATTGTGTGCATTATTATCAGCTGGTATTCCAGACTGACTCGGGTGTTATTTCATTATGATGCTCGGGTCAGACCGAGTATTATTTGTTCAGGATAGGTTGCTATGGAGCAGGAGAGAAGCTGGAGTCCGAGACGTATTATATGTACCTATATATATCCGCTGCTATGTTGTATGGTATGTCTGTTATGTGTTGATTGATGTATGAGTTACTCTGATGATATGTTGTATATCAACAGATATAGATTTCATTTTGTGTAAAATTCTATAGTTACTATTATATTTTATTCCGCTGCGACTGTGAGATTCTGATATTGTTTAGTTTCTTCTTCTTCTATCTCTTTTTCTTTAACCTCAATGGTTCGTATTTCTGTTCCACTTGAGTCAATTAGGGTAGAATAATGTTGATTCAAGGGGTACGGATTTGCGGGCTGTCACAAAAACTTTGAAACATTTGATGTTTCTTTAAAAACATAAGAGTTCACTAGTGTATTAAGTGAAAAATGAATTAATTTAAGCTATTTATTTTATTAATGGGTCTTAAGCCCATCTAGTCACTAGTATGTAGAAAGAAATGGGGAATATCTCATCTTCCTTCTACGTATAGTTCAGATAGTGAGAAACCTGAGAAACCCAAATTCTCTTGCAAACCCTAGCCAAAAATCATAAAATCAAACTCAAATCTTGGGTTTTATAAATTAAATTGGAGCTAAATCAACAGCTAATCAAAATCTAAAACCATTTATTCATCAAAAATCAAGTTTTGAAAGTGTTTCTCTGTTAACAGTACTTGTTCTTCTTGCATGTCATTGTTTCAAGTTTATACGGGTTAATTGAAGCTTCCACCTTCTTAAAGCATGTCTAATTCAACATAAATTCCAGATATATTTTCTCCACAGCAAGGTGAGTATCAAAACTCACAATTTTCTAGCTTCGACTGAGATTTCAAGGTAGAAATCTCAATTTCGTTTATTGCATTTCATTTGTGAATCACTGTCAGTAAATTGTGCATATCTCTTTCGTTTTAAATCGGAATTCGATTTTCTTTGAATTTCTGGAAAGCCTGAAAAGAATGTGACAAATTTCATGTTGAAAACATTCGAAATTTTGAGCGTAGATGGTCGAAAAACCCAAAACAATCTCGCTGCTCTGTCACTGTAAAATTGTGATTTTCTATGCTAAGTGTTGTTGGAAATTTAAACATATCTTTTTCGTTTTACATCAGAATTTTATGATTCTTGATGCTCCTAAAAGCTTAGATTATATGCTACAATTTTCATGTTTTGAGTTTTGTCAAATTTTGATGTTTACATGGTCGAAAGTTCATTCTAGTATCGCTGTCCCGAAACTAAAACAACAGCTGTAGTGAAATTCATATCTGAAATTTGTTTTAGCCGTATCTTTCATGTTTCTTATCCAAATTTAATAATTAAAGATGTTCCAGAAAGCTTAGACTTTGTGCTAGAAGTTTTATGTTTTGATTTTTTTGAAATTTCAAAGTTAGCTTGGTCAAAAGTATATTTGTTTGTTGCTGTCTTGAGAGCAAAACGACAGCAATAACAATCATTGAACTGAGAATTGTATTGGCTTATTTTTGCTCTCATTCTTGTTCGATTTTGATGTTGTTTTTGAGATGTTTTGAGAGCTATGATGCCTATCAATAGGCTAGCTATATTTAGAGAATTTGAGACGCAAATTTAAATAGAATTTGAATTGACTTTGTGTTAAATTTGAATTGAATTCGTATTGAACTCAAGTTATCGGTCTTGAGTAATCTCTCTTGTTTTTCATTATTTTCGAGCATGATTTTCACTAAACCATTTTGAAGTGATTTTTGAAATAAATGGAAATTTTAAATTATTATTACATTGTACTTTAAAATTATTTTTCTAATGTAAAATCTATTTATTTCCTATAATAAAGAAATTTTAAATATTGGTTTTATTAATATTTTCGGGAAAAAGTTTTAAAAGCTTGTTTTCTCAAATAAATTATTTTATATATAAAATACACACTTTTATACTATTTGAACGTATGAGAAAGAGAATTAAACGATTTAGTAAAACACGTGGTATGGGACATGTGCGTTCACTTTTTCGGTTAATTCCAGACTTGTACGATTGAAGCAATTTGAGATTATTGATTATGAGATATTCTGCCATTTTATGGCGTATTTTGAGTTTTATAATTCCTATATATTGGACTTATTCAAGATGGCCAATATTTGACAAGTATTGTGGTTTGAAATCTCCTATGTAAGAGTATGGTCGATGAGAACCATCACGATGTTTTATTTACTTGTCAATGATATAAGGCAAGTCTTGAGTATATGATTTCATATTTTGAGATTTATGGTTTACGAGGAACCATCACGATGTTTTCACTTGTCGATGAAATGAGACAGGTTACGTGTTATTTAATACTTGTCGATGAGATGAGACGACTATGGTGTCTCTTTATCACTCGCCAATGAGATGACGTGAGATATGATTTTATGATTTTTATGATGTTCCTAGTGTGGCACCGACTAGCGGCTAGTAAATCGCTAAGTGCGAATGAGTGGTATGGGACACACGTTAACACTTTTTGGATTCCTATCCGTGAGTTTGTGACACATTCACGATGTTTACCTAACAGAACTGCTTTGAGAGTTGTCAGCGACCTTGTCATGAGGACGAACTGCTTAGGGAGGTGTTAGCGACCTTGTTAGAGCTGATAAAATAGCTTGGAGAGGTGTCAGCGACCTTGTCATGAGGGCGAACTGCTTAGGGAGGTGTTAGCGACCTTGTTAGGGCTGACAAAATAGCTTGGAGAGGTGTCAGTGACCTTGTCATGTGGACAAACTGCTTACGGAGGTGTTAGCGACCTTGTTAGGGCTGACAAAATTACTTGGAGAGGTGTCAGCGACCTTGTCATGAGGACGAACTGCTTTGAGAGGTGTTAGCGACCTTGTCAGAGGCTTCGGCCATCTGAGAATGGCACGTGCAGCATCGCTTCGGCATGCAAATGGGATTTGGCCAATCTGGGGAATTTTTATAAGTTTATGATTTCGATTTCACCAATTTTGAGATGATGAATTTACTTATATCCTTGAGTTAGAGAAAGGCACGCACGCACACACACACACACACACATATATATATACACACGTTGTTTTATGGTGATTTCAATACATACATACATACATATATATATATATATATATATATATATATATATGTTGTTTTATGGTGATTTCGATATGGGGATTATAAACTCTTATTGAGTTTCATGAGTTTTGATTTGGAGATTTTTCATCGGCGATTGTTTATATTATTTGAGCGTTATTGTCGAGTTTACCTCTTTTGAGGTCTTTGTATACTTAAATGACATTGTTCACTTAAGTCATGAGTATGTGTTCTTTCTATTGCCTCTTCTCATTTGAGAAGAATTATCACCTTGTATCTTATGCTTCATATTATCGTCTATCCTTCTTAACTGATTGTTTTAGCTAGGCTGACCCGCATATTTTATACTCGGGTCAGACCGAGTTGTTTCAGGTTAGCTATCAGTTCGGGACTTAGCTTTGATGCATCTGCTTGGATATCAGCCTAGCACTTTTGTGTACTTTATATTTCTTTCTTCTTGACTCTGATATGTATTTGATTGGATGTATATAGTGTGGTCTCTGTACCACTTTTGTGTATCACTTTGTATCATACTGGGATGTATCTGTTTATATGTATTTATATATTATGATTACTGTTTTGTGATGTGATATGCATTTTGTTGTTGTATTTTGTTCTGATAGATCCATTAACCACCTATAGTTTTGCATTAAGCATTTATTGGATATGTCGATCCACTTGGAATAGAAAAAATAGATCATTTATCGACGTATGCAATAGATGTTTAAGACAAGATTATAGATGGTCGCTCCTAACCAGCCCTATTCTCCGCATTAGCAGATAGAATTGCCCAGTAATTCTCTTTGTTAATGTGGGTCTCGGGGGTGGGGCATCACATCCCAATTCAAGTTGAATTAACCTCAGCTTCTTTCCAAATTTAACTTTATTCAACCATGATCTCAAATTCTACTAATTCAAATAAATTTCAATTGAACTAGTTCCAATTTTAATTCATTTCAACTCCAGTTTGAATTTTATACTTATTCATCTTTAATCACAGTTTCAATTAATTCAAATCAAATTCAATTTGAACTAATTTCAATTCAAATTTCAAATTTAAACCATGTTGAATTATATATATTCGAGTTAAATTCACTAAGGTTGGTTTAACCCTTTTAACCAAGTTAACCTTTATTAAAAGCTTTTAAACAATTTAATTTCTAAGCTCAAATTCAAGAATTTTCATTTTAAATTATCTTTACTTACTCATTTCAAAGTTTCATAAGAGTTAAAAACAATTTCTATCTTAAAAATTCAACTTATCACCCAATTTTATCTTCTAGTTTGAAATCAATTCTTAAAAAAATTTAATTTACAAATTCAATCATTCAGATTTTCAATTCAAAGTAATTCCATATCCTTAATTTCCACTTAAATTTAGATTTTCTTTTATCTCAATAATGGGTATATCACTACACTTCATTTCTTATTCATTTAAACAAATTCAATTTATATTTTAAAGATTATTAATAACAACAGAATGGTATCTTTCAAATTATTTTAAAAATATCCATCCATTTTAAATTTCCAGATCTCAAACCCATTTTGAGATCACTCAAACTTCCTAATATAATCAATCATTTAACATTCCAAGTTAAAACTTAATTTTATCTTAAACCAAATCAGGTTGATCATTCCAACTTATTTAACCTTTCCCAAGTTAAACTCAATTCACTTAATCCAGTCAACCTTACCCAGTTTGAACTTCCATTTCAAATTTTGAACTTCTCATAAATAATCTTCCCACTTATTAATCTCAAAAACATAGCACTTCGGGTATCACAACTTATTCCAAATTCAAAACTCAACATTTAGAGTTTATTTCAAACCACCTTTGATATTATGTATATCCACATATATATATATATTAACTTCTTTTACATACCAAATTATACATTAAATTTTTAAACCACCTTTGGTTTTTAATTCAAAACAAAATTCTTTAAATTTTCAAACAACTCTTGTTTGAAATAGGACCATTTCATTCAAATGCATTAAATAATATTATTTGTTATTTCTTTAAATTAATTACGTCATTAATTAATTCCAATTAATCACATTCGGTAATTAACTTATTTCTTAATTACCTTCATTAAGTAATTGTCCTTTAAATTACTTACCTCTAGTTACTTCATTAAGTAACTTCCTATTTATTTATCATTTCCATTTATTATCCACTAATTAATCTCATTAAATAAAGTTTAATTAATTACATAAATTAATTGATTATCCTTATCCTGAAACCTTTCCCAAATTCAAGATTTAATTTCAGTTTGGTTGTATTTCTATTACTTCTCAATTTAATTCCAATAATTTTAACAACCAATTTCCTTAATATTTATTAGAAAGAAATATTGCTTTATATATCAAAATATATTCTTATAAAAAATCATTTAAAATCTTTATATAAGAAAATAATAAATATGCTCTCATACACACACACACGCACACACACACACACTCAACTCACCCTAGGGTACCACTTACCCTATCCTTAATGAGTAATCCCGCTAGAGCCAAGCTTTTCGCTTAATCTCGCTCTGATACCAAATGTAACGACCCAGAAATTCCAATCCCGAAGTTCCCAGATAGTTAGTGAAAAGAAGAAAGAGAAAGAAGAAGAAGAATAGAAACCAGTCATAGAAACTTCACATTCGCAGCGGATTGAAATATAATATAACATAAATAACGGTTTTACAAAGAAGAATCATCATCAGTACAATTATATTTTTATACATCAGAGTTACAACCTTTACAATACACCAGACAGTTAAAAACAACATGTCCAAGCCGACTATACTATACGCAACAGTAAACACTCCATACGTTCCAGCCATCCAACTCGCCTCCTGAGCTCCAGAATGTCCTTACCTGAAAAACTGTAATACACGGTCTGACCCGAGCATTACATCAAAGTAACACCCGGGTTAGGTTGGAAACCAGTGTGAGTAAATCGATTTAATAAGAAATACAACAAAACAATAACCAATTTTTAACCCAGGGTAACTCATAACAATTTTACAAATTCACAGGTTTGGTATAGACAACACTTATTATACTCATTAATTTCTAAGTGTCAGAACTTAGATTTATGGTCCAACGTACTTAAATCATTCCATACCAGTTTATTTACTTCACAAATCAGTTATAAAGAATCGAAGTGGATTCGGGTAGTTACTAATACCCGACTCCGGTCTCTTCGAATTTAATGTCATCTTAACTTAGATTATACAATTGAAATTCAATACAAACCTAATTTCCAGGATGTCACCTTTACCCAACAATTCTTATCGATTGAAAAACACATTATTATTGTCCACCCAAACAAACATATCATAACATAAAATAATTCATATAAGAGAAATCAACCAATCCATAGCATTTAACCTTATTCAATCATTCAAAAAAAATTGATCACTTCTAAAATTAATTTAATTTATCTCTAATTTAATTAATTTCTAATGTTTAATTATTTGGATTACCTATACTTAACATTAATTAATTATAAATCAATTAATTAATGTTCTTTTAATTATCTATCTTAATTAATCATCCTTGATGAATTATACTATAATTACAATAAGTAATTAACTCCTAATCAATAAAACTTTAATTATTAATTAATAAAATTTAATTACAAGTTAAACATTTCTTAAATACTAATTAAGTAACCTTTATTACTTAATTAACAACTTATTAATTACTTAATTAATAAATTTTAACCACTTAATTAATTAAGTTTAATTTCACTTAATTACTTGATTAATGAATCCCTAGTCATTAATTAATAATCTAGTTAATGATCTTTTAATTATAATCTAATTAATCCTAAATTAATTAACCTTTAATTCTTAACCATTTATTAACCAAGTAAATCATTTTTCTTAATTAGTTTCCTGATTAATCCTTTATAGTTAAACTAATTAATTAAACTTAACTTCTTCAAATTAACTCAATCAAAATTAGATATTAAAACCTTAATTAAGATAAGACATTTACCTTATAAATACTTTAATTGACTTAACACATTTACAATCTTTACTATATAACTATCCCTACTTAATTAAATTTTAAATTAAGTGTAAGTCAAAACAATCATTTAGCTTGATCAATTAAAGTTATCAAACACAATTTCAAATAACTTAAATATTTATCTATTTATAGTTTAAAAAAATTTCAATTTGAATTTAAAACTTGTCTTATGTAAACCATTAAAGTTACTTTCAAAACTCGTTTCCAAAATCATTCAAAATTTCTAAACAACGTTTAAATTTAACAAAACTTCAAAACATCTTAAAATATGTTAAATAAAACATTTATTAAATACATCAAGTAATTTATATAAAGTTTTTAACTAATTTAAAATTTCTAAATTTCAAAAACCAGTTTTAAACCTTTCTAAAACCTTTTAAAAACTATTTTAGTTATCCAGCTTCGGGTCAAACCCGTTACTTACTCGCGTCAATCCCGAGTTCCTTCTTCCATCTTTTTTTTAAAAAAAATTTTGATTTATTTTTAAGTAATTAAAACCTACAGGCAACACCACAAACATACTCGAGCACAAACCTGAGTTTCCCATGCCAAAACTCGAATGTGTCTTCTAGATTTCCCAACGCCAAACTAGCTGATACCCAACCACCGCCTCGTGCACATGCCCGCCATCGTTGGTCGCCTCCGACCAACGTCACTGCCTCTGGCAACTTGCTCAACACCACTGCATCCCAAATCGACCACTCAAACACACAATCTCACCTCGAATCAAAATTAGGTTAAACTACAGAACCCAACCCAAACAACCTCACACAAACTACCCTCAACCACCAAGCTCCGGTCACCAGAAGTCGTGCGGTGCCGACCATCCCTTGCCAAGCCGATATGCTACCTTCTGCCAAAATTTCACGACGCTCGATCAACAGAGAAAAGCTCAGACCCAAAATTTCCTGCATCGACCAAACTAGGGTTTAAAACCCATTCTCGATCATTTCCGACACCACAACCTCTTATAGCCTCATCCACTATTTTTCCCTGAACCCCCATGGCCTTCCCCACCTCCAGTAGCAACCCCGATCAACCCAATTGCATCAACCTCCAGAATTTCCCTAAAACCCACTTTACAGAAAACCTTAAAGTCCATATTCAATCCATCTTTAAAATCTGGATTTTTGTGTTAAAAATCATAATTTTGAATGATGATTCAATTTATAAACAGGAATCAATAAAATTCAAAATTTTATTTTTTACATTTTATAAGTTTCACTGCATATTTTAGCTTACAGGTAAATTCCAAACTCTGATATTGATATAACTAGATAAATGTTTATAACTAGACAAATGTTTATAATAACTAGACAAATGTTTATAACTGTCTAGTATGTGTTGTATATGTCCGTGTAACTCTGATATTTGATGTACACTATGTAATACTTATGTTATTAATATAATTTATTCGTTCCGCTGTTGAGATTCTTGTGTTGTTTCCTCTATCTCTTCTTTCTTTCTCTTTTCTATCCCTTTCTTTCTTAATTCATGATGCAATTTTCTGGGAGTAGAAAGTCGGGTCGTGACAAAGGCTCTCTATAATATCCCTCCTAACTAACACACTCTAATTATTACACTTCTTATTACACCTAATGGTTTTATACCTTAATGTATTAGAACTACTTTCTCTTATGAGAAACCATTAATGCTAAAACCTTCTGTGAATCCTTTAAAAGAGGATTTCATGTTTATGTAAAATTACATGGAACTTATTTTATAATTTATCGAAATTGGTTGTACAAAATATGGTGCTTTACATACCTTGTACATCTCTTCCACGTATTCTTTATAACTTGCACAAAACATCTTCGCTTGCGGTTTGGTTCCGTAGAAAATTATACCATTACTTATTTCATTATAATAGATTAAAGTATGTTTAATCTATATTCACTTACAATAGATATTTCCTACGAAATTTATTAATTTTCTAATATTTGATTTACATCTTTTTTTCCCGAAAAACTAATTTTCATAACTGTTTTAATATTTTCATAACTAGAAAACATTTCCATATACTTATGTACTTACAAACCATTTTATTTCTATACTTGGAAATTATCTTCAAAACACAATTTTATTTGGGTTAAAACAGATGTTGCATAAAACACCGTTACTACAACCCTAAAATACTAGTATATGGACTCAATTAGAATAAATATTAACAAATCCCATATGCTATGTAAAGACATTTCTTATGGGAGTCACTTGTTATAACAATAGTGTTATAGTCTACGCTTCCATTACTTTTCATGAAAACATCTATTACAACAATAAATGTTGTAACCTGCGTTTTCGATACTTAACACACTCTAGATTTTTATATTTTTTAATCTTTGTTTACATACAAGGAAACTAGCGAGCTATATATGCTCTATAATTCTTCAAAAAGAATTAAAAGTCACATCATATAGAAACCAATTTAAATTACATACCACTTTTTGTCAAAAACCCGATATTTAATTCAAACATATCAATAATTATATTTTTCAACTTTTCAATTCCAAAATGTTTCGTTTTATTGGGCTAGACATAAAGCGAATTTTCTTCTTACTGTCCTAGAAATATCCTTCCTAATCTTTGGAAATCTCATTCCCTTACTAAAATCTCTTATTCCTTCCAAAATAAACAAAATACTCTCCCTATTATCCCTAGGAAACTTTCCCACTTCTTATGATATACGGATGCTAACCTTCTCTCAAAACATAGCTTATTGTACACTATAAATTGGTAATAACTTAGGGCTCAATACTCTTGGATCATCCCAAACTCAACTAGCAAACTACGCACAAATGTACTTCTAAAAACTTTCCATATATTAAAATCTATAATTTGGGACTATTTGGATTTAGTAAATAGTATTTTCATATTTTATTCAAAAATACAAATACGTTCACTCACCGTCTACCTAGGAACCCTAAACCTAAGCTCTGATACCAAATGTAACAACCCGAATTCCATTGGGTCTGTATTATTCGCAAAAATGCTAAAATCCAAGCCCAATAAAGCCCAAGTTGGATATCTGATATCCTGCAAATAGGAATTGACAAATATGTCATAGCTTAAATAAATATTTCACAGCGGAACTGAGTAAAATATAATAGTAAGTAAATACTCACCAAGATAATAACACTTTATAGACAAGTGTCTCAAAGTTGGATAGTCTCTACCATCTACCTAACCTGTGAGATGTTATGAGGAAGGGGTCAGAACTAAAGTTCTGGTGAATGGACAAATTATACGCTTCTAAGCTTAATTCTACATATACCATTTTATTTCCATTTTATGTTATATTAGGTTTACAAGATTTATAACACTCTCTTAGATCTGTGCATGAATCGCACACATCTACTCCATAGTAGATTAAAACCTAATAACTAATATATATGTAGCAACATGCCCAAAGACCGCATTGGTCAAAGGTACTGCAAATTGAACCTTCTGTATCGTCCTCGAAAAGGACTCCATCATCTCGCTACTATAGCGTACTGAAACTACATCTGTGAAGGACAGCTTCATGAGGCCTACAATACAGATGTTACATCATCTGCTAGGATCAAGGTTTTAAATATCGGATTTCGATCACATTTCGTCTTGGAATTTTTACATAAGTTATCTCGTATCAGGGGAGATCTCGGACGAGATGAGTACATATCGGGTGTACATCTCGGATTGACATCTCAGGCCTTATAATGCATCTCGGGAATATCTTGGATGTACTTATATGTCTAAAATTAATGTCTCAAAAATTTATTTAACGGTTATAACTTTCTTAGTAAAAATAAAATGGCAACATACTTGTTTACGTGGAAAAAGGAATATTTTTAGAAGAGTAGTAGCTTAATTAGTTTAATTGATTTGGTAATGATTGAATAATATCCTTTTATTTGAATATAATAAAGAAGTGAAACCTTTCGCTATGACTCATTAAGATAAAAAGTAAAGAATATGTTCAAGAAGTTAGTAAATTATAATTGGATTGAGTAGTTTCTTTTGAATCAATATGAAAATAAAAAATATTATGAAAAATAGGAAAAATGTATAATTTCGGGTGAGATTTCGAATTGAGATTTTGATCCATATTTCGGGTGAGATTTGAATATCTCGAACGAGATGAGTGTCGAGGGAGATATGGAGGACATTTGATGTCTCATCTCATTTAAGTGTGAAAAGGAGATCTCGGAGGAGATCTTGAGCGATATATAGGAGATTTAAAACCATGACTAGGATAACGTGAAGCTGCATCTTCACTAGCTTATACTAGTGCTTGGACATCCACAACGTACCACCTAGTGCATACCTTAAGGACTACACGTAATCATTCTGTGTACTCCCTGAATTCTGCCAACAAGGTCTACCATGTACAGAACTTAGTCGGGGATTTCCTATATCTATAAAGGTTCCCTTCGTTAGGCCCGCAATATGGATATTCTACTTGGACTATCTCTTTTCTCATCGTTGTAATAGCCCCACGTAGCCCCTCCCCCCAAATAATCAAAAGAGCTTTCAAGAGCTAAGTGGCTCTGCCCTACTGCTCACAACCTAAACATCCAATTAGCTACGTCCCTTATCCAATGTCTCGATAGTAAAAGAATCATTTCCCTATTGGCTTAACTCTAGTCTTTCTCGAACTCGCTCTGCCTGATGATGGCTTGATCTTCGCATGCGGCTATTATTTTGGGTCTTGCCCACTGCGCAATCTCATGTACTGGGACATACGAACATCCGACTTCATCAGCAGCCTTTTTACTGCCTACAAAGTTCCGCTTCGCTTGGCCTGCAATGGAAAAGCAGTCAAGACATACTCTCTTGATGGAACACCTACCGACCTGCCTTCGGGGGTGCAACTTCGTTAGGCCTACTCTAGAGGGCCATCCTAGAGTACCCTCACATCACGTTGAAGTCTCATACTTCCTTCTAGCCCAAATTAACTAAGTTGGACATGCTATTTTTGCGCTAAAAATTTATGATGAACTGCTTTGTTAGGCTTTTCATCCTTTGGGCTGCTCCAAACGCATCTTACCATTTTATCAGACCCTACGTCTATTTTATTATGTGTTTAGTTTACGTTTCTAATACTGTTGGCTACTTATTTACCCTAATCAGCATAAGCGTGTCCCAGCCTCACCTAATTATCGTGAGACCATCAGTTCCTGACTAAAAGGGAATGTTGTTGGTATGGGCCTTTCTTCTATGTTTGCTTATTAACTTTGTGTAAGTTTTGCAATAAGCCTTTTATGTTATCTCTAATTATAACATATTGTTAACTCCTATTTCTGCCGCGACCTAAAACTCCACGACCTATAACTCAGCAGCAACGACCTAAGAGTACTTGACGACCTAATAGTCTCAACGACCTAACGACATAATTATCTTAGCGACCTAAGGACCTAAAGATGGGACGACCTAACTACAGAAAGTTCAACACGGCCTAAGGATATGTACCGATCTAAAGTAAGGAGCGACTTAAAAAGGATAACGACTTAACGACCTATAATAGATCTCTTGCGACCTAAGCAGATGGAGTAAAATCCCTATGACGCTTCACTTATACCATGGTCTGCTAAGTCGACCACGACCTACTGCTTACTAGCTCGTTCCAGAGTTAAGTGCAATGCTATTCAACCATCTTCAGTAAAAAGCTTGGGACCTACGACCTATGATAGATCGCTCGCGACCTAAGACTAAAGATAAATCTCAATACTGCTTCACTTATGCAGCTACCAGTTGGGTCGTTCACGACCTAGGACTTACTTGCCAATGTGTCCAAACGAACAAGCACACCCCAGTTGAGTCGCAACCCATGTCTGGTAGGTCGGCCACGACCTACGACCTATCTTAGGTCGGTCACGGCCTACGACTCAGCATGGGAATTCACTATAAATAGAGGGCTAACTCCAACATGAGGGGGACTTTTTGGGGCTCATTCTTTTCAAGCACCGATACTCTGCTCCATTCCAAACTGACTCGACATTCAAAGCTTTCAAGACACGTAGAATGCTACCAACAACTTCAAGAAGGAATCTCATACATCCGACATGGATTTGAAGACTTTCACTTACATTGAAGTTTAAGCTACTCATTCAAAGTGTTTAGTAATTCAAAGTGTGTTGTACTTGGGAAGAATTGTATCGATTTGTAAAGAAATCATCAATAAAGATATTCAAAGTGGATGTAGGCAAACTGTTAAGCCGAACCACTATAAAATCACTGTTGTTTACTGCTTTTTCTGTGGTTTTTTGCTTATACTCTGCTCCCAAATCATCGGGTGGTGCTTTCACAACTACACTTTACACACTGGGGTGTTAGCGTTCAAATTCTAGCGTTAACATTTTTGGTGCTTTCACTGAGAATTGAACTCAGGTGAATTATCATCATTGCTCCACGAAAGTTTGTTGAAGTAATCTCCCTGAAGACTGGAAGTTTATCTGAAATCATGGCTCCAGGGAGAAGGAGTAGATCTGTTAGATCTGGAAATGTTCAAGAGGGAACCTCCGCTTCCCCAGTACCTAATCAAGCCACTCCACCTGTTGGGGTTACAAAAGCAGAGTTGGATGCTATAATCTTAGGGCTGAACCAGCAGATAAATGCCCAAAGTGCACAATTGGAGGCTCAGAATGCCCAAAATGCTCTAATTTTGAATAGGTTGAACGATTTGCTTGGGGCAAACCGTCAACCAACAAGTAATGAAAGGAACTTTGTTGGCGACGTTCATGATTCTGAAGAAAGGAACGTTCCTGAGAGGGCTGCCAGCCCCTTTGAGCAGACACTTCCTGAAGTTGGTGGATCTAAAGCTCGAAATGATGAGGGGTATCTTTCTGAAATGGTTCGACAAATTATGAAAGAGAGCATGCAAAGGGATGAAGACGAGAAAGAATGGGGTTTCGCTCCAAGTAAAACCCCGTTTACTAAAAGGATCTTAAAGGCTGAGTTTCCGAGGAAGTTCGTCCCTCCAACTATTCCAGCTTACAAAGGGACAAGCGATCCGAACGAATTCTTTTATAAGTATGATTGGCACATGACAGGTGTCAGAGCTTCTGATGAAATAAAGTGCCGATATTTTCCAGTATATCTGGAAGGTGTAGCTCTACTTTGGTTCACCAAGCTATTAATCCAGTCTATAGATCAGTTTTCTGACCTAACCCGGAAATTCAAGGAGCAGTTCAGACTGTAGGCTTCAAAAGCCAAAGATATCATGTCGTTGTCAAGTTTAGAACAGAATCCAGGGGAAACTATCAGATCTTTCTTGAATCGCTTTAATATAGCGCTGGCCGAGATAGACAACGCAGAACCATGGATGATCTTGACTTATCTGATGAGGGCCATTGACAAGTCGAGCGAATTTGGAAAATGGCTGAACATGAAGGAACCGAATTCCCTTGAAAAATTCTACAAGAAAGCAGATGAGTTCATACGCCTGGAAAGCCGTCCTGTACCGGTAAAGGCAGTATTGGAAAAAGCTGAAGATAACATTGCTGCTCCACGCAAGAATGAATCTATAGGACAGAAAAGGGAAAATAACGATGGAAAGAAACAGAGAAATCTGAAGAAGCCTCGTTCCTTCAAGCCATCGGAATATACTCCTTTATCAGATACGTCGGAGCGTATTTACTTTGCCACTAAAGATTCTGTTGACTATCCTAAACCTCCTGTTCTGAGAACCGGGAAAAGAGCTATACAAAGCAGGAAGTTCTGCCGCTTCCATAATCAACCCGGTCATGATACCAACGAATGCCGCCAATTGAAGAATTTGATTGAAGAGTTGATAAGGGAAAACAAGCTGCAGCAACTTGTGGAAAAGAATAGCAGCAATCCTGCTTCGTCTAGTCAGGGGCAACAAGCTCCTGCTCATCAACCTAGGACAAGTGAGAAGACTGCAGGGCATGAATCCGGAAGGCCTGTTATCAATGTCATTACGGGAGGACCTCACCCAGCAGGCAGGAGCTGGGTTGAGATGGAAAGGTATACCCGGGCTTTGAAATATGTACCGGCCGAAGAAGATGTCTTTGTTTTGGAAGACGCTACGCCCCTGAAACAACAAAGAACTTTCAATGATGATATTGTGTTCAGAGCCAGGGATTCCACAGGTGTTGAAGCTCCTACCTTGGATCCCTTAGTCATCTCGGCTTGTATCGGGCCAGCTATTGTCAGAAGAGTTCTCATTAATTGTGGCACATCCTGTAATATCCTCTTCAAGAAAACATTCGACCAAATGAAGATCCCTATGGCTGATGTGCAAGCCTCGTCGCAGAAAATCGCTGGCTTCACTGGAGAGCCAAAGCAGCCGACAGGAACCGTTGATTTGCTTGTAGAACTTGGAGAGGGAGAAAGAAAAGTAGTCTGCAAGCAAACTTTTATGATTGTCGACGAATTTTCTGCTTATAATGCTTTCCTTGGCCGTCCAACTCTTGCAGCGTTCAAAGCTGTTCTGGCCCCATAGTGCCTCACCATTAAATTCCCCACAGACAATGGAGTAGGAGTTATAAAAGGGGATCAAAATGCTGGGCGGGAGTGTTATCTGATAGAGCTGCGAGAGGCAAGAAAAAGAGAAATGGGAAAGGATGCGGCAACCCCAGTCCGCATCAAAGAACCAACCTTGTAGCAATTACAGGGCGGACCTTGCACTGGCGAGCATAGCGGAGCACGAAAAGAGATGGATCCTAGAAAAGCCAGTGCAGGGGAGAATAGAGTGGTACCGGTGGAAACGACAGTACCGATACCTGTTGACCCGAAGGACCCAAATAAGTTGTTAAATGTGGGTTCACAACTTAATGTGTCAATTCAGAATATCTTAATATCTTTTTTGAAAGCAAATTTGGATGTTTTCGCTTGGACTCATGCCGATATGTGCGGAATATTCCCAGAAGTTGCAGTACACGCTCTGAATATTGATCCAAAGTTTAAGCCTGTGAAACAGAAAAGAAGAATCCAAGGTCCAGAAAGGTCAGCCGCATTAAAAGAAGAAGTTGATCGGCTCATGGAGAATGACTTTATCAAAGAATCTACTTATCCGAATTGGGTTTCAAATCCAGTGCTGGTTATGAAAGCCAACGGAAAATGGAGAGTGTGCATCGATTTTTCAGATCTAAACAAGGCCTGCCCCAAAGACTACTTCCCATTATCCAGGATCGATCAACTGGTAGATGGAACAGCGGGATATGAATTGTTATCTTTTATGGATGCCTACTCCGGATATAACCAGATCATGATGCATGAGCCAGATCAGGAGGACACGAGCTTTATCACCGATGTTGGTCTTTACTGCTACAAAGTTATGCCCTTCGGGCTGAAGAATGCGGGGGCAACCTACCAAAGACTTGTTAATGCTATGTTCAAACCGCAATTGGGCAAGACTATGGAAGTCTACGTCGACAACATGTTAGTAAAGTCTAAGAAAGCGGTGGATCACATAGAACACTTAGCAGAAATGTTCGCAGTCCTCCGAAAATACGGAATGAAGCTTAACCCTTTAAAATGTTCGTTTGGGGTGGAGTCCGGAAAGTTCTTAGGTTTCATTGTGAGCGCTAGGGGCATTGAAGCTAGTCCAGCTCAAATTACCGCCTTAAAAGAAGTCAAAGCTCCTAGAACGAAGAAGGAATTGCAAAGTCTCAACGGAAAAGTTGCCGCCTTGAGTCGGTTCATTTCCAAAGCTACTGATAAATGCATCCCATTCTTTGACGCTCTAAAGAAAGGAAAGAAAAACTTTGATTGGACTCCCGAATGCCAAAAAGCATTTGATGAATTGATTCGTCATATGGAAACGCCTCCAATACTTTCTAGGCCTGGTGATGGTGAGGATCTTCTTATATACTTGGCAGTATCATCTCATGCTCTAAGCGCAGCGCTGATACGAGAAGACAAGAGGATTCAACATCCGGTTTACTATATCAGCAAAAGACTCATTGGGGCAGAGATGAATTACTCCAAGTTGGAAAAACTCGCCTATTGTCTACTGATTGCATCGAGAAAGTTGAGGAAATATTTCCAAGCTCATCCTATCAGAGTCCTCACTGATCAACCTCTAAAGCAAGTCTTGTTTCGCCCTGAGACTTCGGGTCGTCTTCTAAAGTGGAACATTGAACCCAGTCAATATGACATCACTTATCACCCCCGAAAAGCAATCAACGGACAAGTTTTAGCGGATTTCATCGCAGAATTCACAGATAAGGGTAACGGTGAGGAAGAAACGATCGATAATTCCCCAATCCAGTGGAAGTTATATGTTGATGGCGCGAGAAATGACTACTGTTCTAGAGCCGGGGTTGTACTTGAAACCCCTGGAGGTCGGTCATTATGCTATGCGCTAAGATTGGAATTTCCTTCAACGAACAATGAAGCAGAATACGAAGCTCTTATCGCTGGCTTGAGAATTGCTAAAGAACTAAACATCCGAGCATTACAGATCTTCAGTGATTCTCAGCTTATTGTATGCCAGGTCAAGAAGGAATTTCAAGCCAAAGGGGGAAATCTGCCTGCCTACTTGTCAAAGGCCTGGGAACTCCTATGTGACTTCGATCATTACACGATAAGCCATATTCCTCGAGAAGAAAACATGAAAGCAAATTCTCTCGCAAAGTACTCTAGCACAGGCGAAGCTCAATTTTTGGGGTTGGCTCCAGTGGAAGTCCTGTCGGCTCCAAGCATTAATGAAATGGATATTGATTGGATCATGAGTGTGTCTCAAGAGCAAGAATCAGGGATGACTCCAATAACAGAATATCTGCTCAATGGCTCTTTACCGGAAAATTCAAAAGAATGACAGAAGCTACTGAGGAAAGCCTCTCGCTATATAGTCCAGGATGGCCAATTATACAGACGGGGATTCTCAATGCCATTACTTCGATGTGTATCCAGGGAAGAGTCCAAAACAATCCTAGCTGAGGTACATGGAGGAGAATGTGGTGATCATTTAGGTGGTCAGACTTTAGCAAAAAAGGTTCTCCGATACAGATATTTTTGGCCAGAAATTAATCGAGATGCTGCAGACTATTCCCGAAAATGTGACAAGTGCCAGAGATTTGCCAAAGTTCCTAGAGCACCTTCCACTGAACTCACACAGATGGTTAGTCCATGGCCATTTGCAATCTGGGGGATAGACCTTATAGGACCTTTACCAACTGCCAAATCTGGAATCAAATATGCCGTTGTTGCTGTAGATTATTTTACTAAATGTGTTGAAGCTGAACAATTGGCTACTATCACCTCTAAAAAGATGATAAATTTTGTGACTAAACGTATCATTTGCAGATATGGTGTGCCTCAAAAGATAATTACAGACAATGGTACTCAATTCGAAAGTGAAGAATTCCAAGATTTTTGCAAGCGATTCAAAATCCGAAAAAGCTTCTCAGCAGTGGCTCATCCGCAGGCAAACGGGCAGGTGGAAGCAGTAAACAAAATTATCAAGTCAACCATCAAGAAGCAACTCGAAAGAGCAAAAGGTGGTTGGATCGATAAGCTACCACTCGCACTATGGGCGTACAGAACTACCCACAAAACTGTGACTAGGCATACTCCGTTTTCATTAGCATACGGGTCAAAAGCAATGATTCCGGTGGAAACAGAGGTCCCTTCACATAGAAGAATCCATTTCAATCAAGCGGAGAATGAAAAACTACAGCTTGAGGCACTAGATCTCCTTGATGAAAAAAGAGAAGAGGCTAAGCTCAGAATTGCAGCTCATCAGCAAAGGGTAGCCAGACATTTCAATTCCAAAGTTCGCCAACGCAGCTTTGAGATTGGAGATCTAGTCTTGAAGAGAATTATGACGGCAACAGGTGTGTTTGGGCCAAATTGGGAAGGACCGTATGTCATAGGTCAGAAGCTTCTTGACGGCACATTCAAACTCACTACTGTCGAAGGAGATCAAATTCCAAGGGCTTGGAACAGCAATCACCTGCGTCCATACTTTACTTGAAAGCTTTGTTGAAATATTGTAAAAAAAAAAAGTTATGAATGTATGATTCTTGTACTTGAAAGCAATTGTAAAGCCAATGCAAGTGAATAATGAAAGACTATAAAGTGGATGTAGGCCCAAATTCTTGGCCGAACCACTATAAATCTTGTGTTCCTTATTATTATTACATGTTTGCTTTATTTTCGATATGAAAAGTACATTAAATGTATTGCTGAAATGTCGATTTAAATTTTTGCAGACAATGAAAATAAAACTTGCACGTTACAAGACCAAGTGATTCTTGTTATCATTCAACAAACAAATTTTGAGCCACAAAAGCCCCGAATTCAAATCCTAGATAGGAAGTGCTTCAATTGAACGGCCAATGATTTCGCCGAAAACGGGCCCTTGCTAATAAATTGAGATCGTTTGAACAAACAAATATCCAATTAAGAAGCTTATGCCCGTTCTCGCGAACTTGCCTAGCAATGAAGTACACTTCTTTGGATTAAACAAACTACTTGTAAGAGAAGGGAGTGTGAGCTTGAAAAGGAAAAATAGAGGATCGCTGAAAAGGCATAAGCAAGTGGACAAGGAGCAACTAAAGCCCTCTTCGGAGGCACAAGCCCTCTTCGGAGGCACAACTCTTCGTAGGATAAAGACCTCTAACAAGGCATATGCCGCAAAAAAGAAAGTACTCTACTCAACAAAAAAGATTGGAGGAGTCATGACCCTCCAACCATGAGAGAGTAACTTCCAGGCAATCAAAGCCCTCTTTGGAGGCACATTTCACCAGGAGTTGAAGTGTAAGAGCCCCTCTTCGGAGGCCCACTTCACCAAAGTTGAAATGCCAAACAAAATAAAGCCCTCTTCGGAGGCACATTTCACCAGGAGTTGAAGTGTAAGAGCCGCTCTTCGGAGGTCCACTTCACCAGAGTTGAAATGCAAAACAAAGCAAAGCCCTCTTCGGAGGTAAATTTCACCAAGAGTTGAAGTGCAACAGCCGCTCTTCGGAGTTTCACTTCACCAAAGCTGAAATACAAAAAAAAATAAAAAAAAAATAAAAGACCTCTTTCCAGAGGCAGAAATGAAAAGACCTCCTCCCAGTGGCACAATCAAGCAGAAAGACCTCTTCGGAGGCACACGTTTCACCAAGATTGAAATAAAACTTCCAGGTGTTGAAACGTGAAAAAGCCTTCCTCAGAGGTGCAACTTTTCGAAGAAACAAAAATCAAAAAGCCCTTTACTGTGGTGTATATAAAAAAAATCCTCATCAAATGCACACTTTAACTTACAAAGGAAGAATGAATTACCTATTCTAGAAAATTCTCTTCCTCAAAGAGAAGTTAAAGTACCTTTCAAATACCCGCTTTACCACATAGAAGAATTTATTTAGTAAAATGTGTATATGCACAAAAGAAAAAGTGATATCTTCGAAGGGTGAAGCGTAAAAACTTATTTGTACTCTGTTTTTTAACGAAATAATATTCTCCAAATGTGGAATAATTATTCTTTAAAAAATAAAAGTACAAGTTCCTCATAAAATAAAATATTACAATGAGCTTATGGTATAGGGGCAACATGGTATAACTACATCGGTAAAATTGCGCTCGAACAGTATACCACAAGCTCACTGCAATATCATGCAAAGAAACTTGTATAAAAGTGAATAATAACTGCATTCTCAAATTCAAACAAGAAGTTTGTACAAATAAAGAATCATTTTATCTAATTCTGTTACAATTTCTTACAGATGCAAGTTTCGAAATAAAGAAAACGGGGGCCGGTACCCGCACAATTTCCGGTCAGTACATGCAAAAAAGGCAAAAAAGCGATATGAAAGCCACAGAACCAGAGCCATCATTTCTTCTTCCGTCCACCTTTTGAGCCCGCACCAGGGCGGATAACCAACTTCTTAGGCCGGCTTGTAAGAGTAGGGGATGAAGGAGAAAGGGGCTCAGTCGGACTTTCTTCCGTTTTTTCTTCGCCAGTTAAGGATCCCTTCTTCTTCTTCTTGGAAACTCCCTGCTTTCCTCTCTTCTTGGAGGAAGACTCTTTCCCTGGAGAAAAAAGTTTAGCTAATGGTTCATCATCGGAACCAGTTGCTTCTGGAGTCTTCTCACTCCCTTAAGTTTATTCTCCCTTGTGTTCTTGTGAAGCATAGGATCGTCCAAGTCTTTAAGAGCTTCTATTTGCTCCTCTTGTGATCCCAGTTGCGAGGCAGAAGGAGGAATCACCTGAATAGATGGAGGAGGAATAATTGGAGGTGGGAAAGTTTGAACGATGCTCGACGTTTTCTCTACAGAAGAAAAAAAGTTCAAGTCAGTAAAAAGCGGAGATAAAGGTTCGCTGAGGTTCAAGAAGTAGTCAAGAAGCTCATCAAGCTCGTAAGAAACAGATGAGCAGTCTACTTGGGCAAGATTAACAGTAGGGTTACCTGCAGAAGCCGATTTCCTGACATCAACTTCGTAAGCCTGTGCCTCGGCACTCTCGTCGCCTTCATCCCCACCTTGTATGATTGTGATCTCTGCGGTATCTTTGGCAGGAGATAGAGAATGAGAACTGGAACCGATAATGTCAATCTCGGCCAAAGGAGAAGGCTGAATTGGAACAGTTGAGACAGTTTTTCCTGAATATTCTCCTGCCGCTGTTTCGGCCCTTAATTTTGCAAGCTGTTCTCTCCCCATGGCGAGAGCAGCGCGAGCATCATCATCAAGATAATGCTCCTCAAGAGCTGACTCAGCATAGCCAGCACCTTTACCGCCAAGCATATCGAGTGCGGCCTCCCAAAATTCAGCCAGAGTAATTTCATACTTGGGGCCTAGAAAGGCGAGGCTACCGCGCCCCAAGATGCTATGCTGGTAGAAGTCAAATAATGTTGAGCTGATGTTGGTCCTCGTTGCCTCGTGAGATTCTTCAGCTGCAATTTTGCCGGCAACGGCCTCATTACGCTCCCTTTCAGCTTTGGAAAGTTGAAGCTTAAGCATTTGAATCTCTGCCTCTTGGGAGCTGTTTTTCTTCCGAATCTCTTCAATATCAGCAACATAGCCCTCACTAATTCATTTTTGCATTTCAAGCCTGTCTTCGGCATCTCTTTGGCTGGCATGAGCATCTCTCACTTGTTTTAGGAGCACTTCTTCTTTTTGAGAATAGGAAGTAGAGGAAGTAGCAAGCTCTTGTTTCAGTTCCTCAACTTTTGCTTCAAGCTCTTCATTGTAAGAAGCGATGCTCCTCATTTCTGTATCATGTTGCTCAAGAACCTTTTTCCATTCGGCTTTATCATTTTCCATAGTGAGCATGGCCTCTATATTTGCACGATTAACCCTTTGGAGCTCATCAACAAGTTTTTGCCAGTTCGACATCCTCTCAATATCAAGCTTGATGGCATCGAGGTTTCGTAACATGGCAGACTTATCAATGGGGACTAAGTCAAGGTCGAACCTTACTCCCTTCAGACACCACTGTGGAAACCGACTTTGCAAAGTGGCCGGGCCCGGTCCAACTTGGAATTTGGGCCTGCTAATTATTGTTTGGATGTCTGTCTTCCCGAGAGCGGGAGAGCCGGAAGGAATGTCAAGCGAGACGGGGACAGTAACCTTTTCAGGAGTTGTAGAGGTATGCTTCTCACCATGTCGGGCTCGCTTGCTTGAATCCTCAATCATATGACTTTTTCCTCGGTCATCATGGGATTTTCTTTTGTGGGAATCGTCGCCTCTCTGCGAAGAATCGTGGCGCTCCTCCCTCTCTCTTCTTTCATAACGCTCCTCTTGAGCCCTCTTCTCTTGAGCCTTTCGGGCGGCTCTTTCTTCATCGGATTCTCTATAAGAGGGGAGGTAACGCCTATAATCATATTGGATACGCCTCCCGTAGCGCTGGAAGTCATCATAGTAGGATCCGCTGCGTCCCATCGGAGGATCGGAAATAAAAAGAGCTAAGTTTTAGAAGTCTTCAAAGTACAAAGAGTCGGAAGCATAAAAGTGCCGAAAAATTCTAAGTGTATGTGATGTGCAAACTACGTGCATCAAACTACGAACCACTACTGTATAGTAGTTAGCGTCAACTCTTGAGTTGACGGAGTCTGTTGCAGAATAGAAGTCGCTTCAACTACTGAAGAAGAAACCCCGGTAATGATAGGATCATCTTTAAAGATCTCTTGTGAGGTGGCAAAGAGGTCACTCAGCCCCTCGAAAGTGTCGTCCCTGCTCTGCTTGACAGGGCTGGTTTTCTCGGCTTCTTCACCAGATTTCTGTGAACATTGGGGAGATCCCTAATACTCTTCTTCCTCAATAATCAGGGAAAGTTCGTCAGATGGCCCCACAACATCAACAGAAGTGGAGCATTTCACTAGTGAAGCCTCGGGAGCAGGTCCTTTTGGTATACATGTGTCGGTAGAAGCTGGGGCATCCGACGCTCTAGCCGGGGAGTCTGGGATTTCATGAGCATGTGTAGAACGAGAAGTATGCAAAAGTTTGTATTGATGCAAAAATTCATCTTTCAACAGAAATTGAATGCTTCTCTCTTTGACTGGCACGGCCATAAGCCTCTCAAAAGTTGCTTTCTGACTAGAATTCCTAGAAGGAGGAGGAAGCGCTGAAAAGTAAAAGGCGAAGTTAACATTTGACAACTCAGGCTATGAAAAGTTCAGAGAATAACACCAGGAACAAAGATAAATGCTCTTACTTCCTACTCTCCAAGTAGCATAGAATCCCGGAGGACAGCGAATGAAGAAAAATTGACTTAGGAAACCATGAGTACTTTCAGGAAGGCCAATTATTAATTTACGGTTCCTAGCGCTTCTCACCAGAATGATAGAAGGGTGATCTTTATTTTTGGCAAATGTGCACAAATAGCAAACTTCATCAAAATTCGGGAGGCGATCCAGCGTCCTTCCGAATAGCACACATAACCCCATCAGAATAGCATAGCCATTGGGGTGCAGCTGGAAGGGGGAGATAGCTAGTCGGAGAAGAAGCTGTTGGAGAAAGTCGTTAAAAGGAGGGATAGCTCCACTCATGCACATTTGACGATTAACTGCTATAAAACCAGAAGGTGGTATGTCGGCAGTGTCGCTTCTCTCAGGAAGAATGGCATCTGCTTCAGCAATGCTGAACAAAGTGCATAGTTGGCGAAAAACTTTGTATGTCAGTGTGGTGGAAATTCTCTCTGGAGGATTAACCAATGGAATAGCGATTGGGAAAGTCTCTTCAGCCGGTTCTTCTTCTCCTTGTTGAGAAGTCATTCTATACAAGGAACTAGATATTCAAATAAGAAGGTGCACGTTTCCTAAAAGTGTGAAGTGTTGTGCAGAACTAACAAAAACAGAAAGCAAACATAACTGAAATTAAACTAATCGACAATTAGTTGACTATGTGATTTCAGAACTTGTTAATACAAAATTCAAGTGTAGTGTTAATGCAAACGAATTGGCTTTAACTGGATATTTTAGTTTTGCTTTAATACTTCACTTGAATTCTTTAGTTCGCAGCATTTCGTTCACACAGTTCATTTAAGTTGATTATTCCTTGTCGACTAATCTGTCATTTGATGTGGGCAGTCAATGGCAGTATATTCGTCCCATTTTTCCGCAAATATTGTGTTTAACAGGTAATTAGCGTTAGAGATAATCTGCAAAGAAATACAACAAAATTCAAGTCCAAATAGTTCAAAGTTCAAACAGCTCAATCAAAGTTGTCTCAGGATTTCACAAGTCCTAGGTCGTCCAGCGACCTAGCATAGGTCGGAACCTTCTTAGGTCGCACTGTGCAAAGTAAAGGATAAGGCATTTCAAACTCATCCTGATGTTAACTCGGCCGCGACCTAAAGCCTATGTCGCAAGAAAGATTAGGTCATGCAGTTCTTAGCTCGAGTAATTCCTAGCTCATGCGAAGTCCTAAGACGCGCGAATATTAGGTCGTTCAGCGACCTAGTGTAGGTCGAAACTATTCCTTAAGTCGCAAGGGTTCTTAGATCGCGAATTATCTTAAGTCGCTCAAATTCACCAGGTCGCTAACTTCCTCTCCACGCAATGCTTCACCAGACCCGATAACCCGCTATCAACTACACAAAAGTCCATCATCCTATTCATGAAGTTCGTCATCTTCTCATACCACCAAATCACTCAGAAACCAATTCAACATATCTTCGATCTATCATAAATCTAACTCACTACTGTGCGTTCGTGAATCACAACAACAACAGTAACCAGAGACGATCAAAAATCGATCACAACATGACTCAAAGTGAAGCACGACACACAAAATTGGTCTGGGGTTCGGAGGTTAGAGTTCGTGGTCTGATGGTGATCATGGAGTGGATAAAGATCGAAGATACTTACGTAATTTGATAGTAAGGACGAATCGTTGAATGATTAACTTGAATTCGTCTTTAGAATCGTAGAATTCTGTTAATGGCGGCGCAGGAAATTGAAGTAGGTGGGTAAGGAGGGAGTAGCGATCTAACAAATTTATATGGGGCTGAAAAAAGAAGACGAGTAGACGCGCGAGTTAGTATATGTTTTAGGTCGCTCACGACCTAGCAAAATTAGGTCGAAGCACACGACCTATGACATAGGCCTGTACTCCGAGGGGCAAATGTTAACTCCTATTTCTGCCGCGACCTAAAACTCCGCGACCTATAACTCAGCAACCCAACGACCTAAGAGTACTTGACGACCTAATAGTCTCAACGACCTAATGACATAATTATCTTAGCGACCTAACGACCTAAAGATGGGACGACCTAACTATAGAAAGTTCAACACGACCTAAGGATATGTACCGATCTAAAGTAAGGAGCGACTTAAAAAGGATAACGACTTAACGACCTATAATAGATCGCTTGCGACCTAAGCAGATGGAGTAAAATCCCTATGCCGCTTCACTTATACCATGGTCTGCTAAGTCGACCACGACCTACTGCTTACTAGCTCGTTCCAGAGTTAAGTGCAATGCTATTCAACCATCTTCAGGAAAAAGCTTGCGACCTACGACCTATGATAGATCGCTCGCGACCTAAGACTAAAGATAAATCTCAATACTGCTTCACTTATGCAGCTACCAGTTGGGTCGTTCACGGCCTAGGACTTACTTGCCAATGTGTCCAAACGAACAAGCACACCCCAGTTGAGTCGCAACCCATGTCTGGTAGGTCGGCCACGACCTACGACCTATCTTAGGTCGGTCACGGCCTACGACTCAGCATGGGAATTCACTATAAATAGAGGGCTAACTCCAACATGAGGGGGACTTTTTGGGGCTCATTCTTTTCAAGCACCGATACTCTGCTCCATTCCAAATTGACTCGACACTCAAAGCTTTCAAGACACGTAGAATGCTACCAACAACTTCAAGAAGGAATCTCATACATCCGGCATGGATTTGAAGACTTTCACTTACATTGAAGTTTAAGCTACTTGTTCAAAGTGTTTAGTAATTCAAAGTGTGTTGTACTTGGGAAGAATTGTATCGATTTGTAACAAAATCATCAATAAAGATATTCAAAGTGGATGTAGGCAAATTGTTAAGCCGAACCACTATAAAATCACTATTGTTTACTGCTTTTTCTGTGGTTTTTTGCTTATACTCTGTTCCCGAATCATCGGGTGGTGCTTTCACAACTACACTTTACACACCGGGGTGTTAACGTTCAAATTCTAGCGTTAACACATAAGTTATAATTATACTTGCAATTATTACTTCTATATTCTTTTATAATCTACGTATTATAAATATAATTGCAAGTGTCTCTTTTCTATTCTAGCCTTCTTTTACTATGATAGTGAATTCTCTTTAGTTGTCTTATATTATATGACAATCTTGACTTAGGACTATGTCCAACTGTCACAAATTTACTTATCATAATAACTGCTTTTCTTTTATACTACTGTCTGCGCAGTAAATGTCGATCTAGGCATATTTCTGTTTATTGTTTGTAGTCTTGTCAAATAATTAACCCGATTTCTTCTTTAATTTCTTTAACTCTTCACTTTATTCTCGTTTATTCTAGGGAGTAGTTCTATTATATTTGGTTGGTTACAAAAACTGTGCTAAAAATCCATTTCCATATTTTAATACTAAGTCATGCTTAAACAATAACTCAAAATTGCAAGATATTTCTTTTATTGTTTCTTTAACTTTTTGGTAATGCAAAATACAGAAATGTCCCTATTTTACACTCATTCCCTTTTTATTTCTTTTATTCTTGCAATTACGTTTATCATTATTTTTGTAATACTAAACTATGGAAAGGTATTCTCTTCTCTAAACAAACAAAATAGCTATCACTAACTTTCAAATCAAGCTATTAGATTTTTCCCTTTTTAATTTATTTCTCCCATTTTAGCATAATTTATTGTAAATTTCTTGCTTTCAGGCTTAAGCCTTTCTTTATAACTGTCAAGCCTAATAATATTCATATTTAATTGGATTTCTTTCCTTCTTGTCCATATAAATAATAATTAAATGTAAGCTCTCTTATAAATTTTGTAACGACCTGCCTTTTTGGACAGTTTAAATAGACGATCAAATACACATGTCGACTCCAAACCATTCAAAAGGGCAGATAGTTATTGGGGTAAATAAGAAAAGAAAAGAAAGAGAAATATAGAAAATGAAACAACACAGAATCTCGCAGCGGAACAATAAAATATAATAGTCAAATAAACAGTTCATGAAGCTGTTTACTATACTTTGACAATTATTTATACAACATTTATCAGAGTTATACATATACAACAGAACAATTAAAATAATGCAGCAGATAGCAAGATGCAAGGATCCGTTAAACTATCTACTATGTAGTAATATACGCTAAGTAGATAATGCCTATCAGTAATATAAAGTATCAAAATAGCGTTAAGGCGTTACCATAATCCCCCTTAACACATTTTATATACCCAAAAGCATATACAAGACCGTAGTTTCCCCAAAACCGAAAGTCACCAGAGGGCAATCCATATACTCAAGGTACAAATCAAAACGTAGTGGTCACGAATAGGATAATCAGTATGATAAGGTACATGAGGCGATACCAACTAGGATACTAGTAGTTGCGTGATCCGGACTGATGTTGAGCATAGCCAGCAGCTACCCCAACACCGCGAAACAACACTACCAAATCAAGGGGTGCACCCAAATCGCATCACAAATGTAATAGAAATGGTATCGAAGAAGTGTGTCCTCTAGAGGTGGCGAACCTCAATGGCCCGGCGCGGCTCCTGTTTTAGTCATGTCAGGGGTCATCCAATAATCGTTCTCTTTCTTCAGTCAACACGTTCACCAAACCATCCACTTCATTCTGGATCAACACTCCGCGTATAATAGTTATTAAAGTGGTGTTCAGTATCGACAGAGAGTATGTCCATATCCGATCCCGGTCTCTTTAATAACTACGTATTATTACACCGTTGGCTCTTTTATATTTCAAATCGATTCATAATTTATATCAAAATATTATATTCGCATGAAAAAATCAAATCCATTTCAAATATCATCGTATCTTTCAAATGTAAGATTCTGTTTCAAAATCATTTTTCGTATCAATATCTCATTTCGATTTCAAAATCATTTCGAATTTCAATTTAGGCTACAACTTCATTTAACCCAATTCGTATTTAAATTCAAGATTTAAATATAAACATTTCACCTTATTGACCAGCTTAGAATTTTAGAAAAATAGTTTTAAGTAATTTAAAAGTAGTTTTAAATAATTAAATTAGTTAAAATACTTTAAAATCTTAAAATGGATTTGAATTAGATAAATTAGTTTAAAATAATTTAAATTGGGTTAAGTAGATTAAAATAGTTTAAGTATTCAAAATGGTTTACATAACAGAGTAATTTGGAAAACAAATTAAAACAGCTTCAAAACCAATCCATTTCAATTATAACTTCCCAATTCAAATCAATTTCAATTTCCATTCTACCAATTCAATTTCGATTTCAATTCAAATTTGAAGTCAACTTTGACTTCAAATTAATTCACTTTTACGTTCGCCTTTAATTTATTCAATTTCAATTTATGTCGATTTAGCTTGATTTTTCAAAATACCAATTTTAACACTTAACAAAATTATCCTTCAATATTCAAATTTAAATCCCAATTACAAACATGATTCAAATTTCAAGCTCACTTTCAAATATCATTTTATATCGCTTTTACTTAATAATATTCAAAGCTCGATTTAAGGTTCAATCCTTTAAAACGAATAAATTTTCGAACTTCAATCATAACCAAATTTTAAATTTCAAAGTCTCAACTTAATTATTTAACAAAATTCCTTTAACCAAAATTTATTTCAACATTCCAAACTCAATTTTCCGATGAGTTCAATTTCTATAAATCGATTTCTATTTATAACTTTTAAATCAAAACGTCTAAATAAATTTCAAATCAACGATTTCAAAAATTATTAATTTAGCCAATTCGGTCTCCGTATATAATTTTCTATCCTATGGCCAAGTAATTATTTATTTCAATTAAATGTCAGGGATGAGTATATATTACATAAATTAAATCACACTATCATATGTATGCATAACAGGATCTACATAAGCAAATAAACATCCAAACATTCAATTATCAACCAATAGCATCCATCCAAAATACATCATCCAATAAACAATACGATTCATGGCAGTTTCATAGTTATCAATGTCAGGTAATTTAATCGCGATTCAATTTTAATTTCAATTTAACTGTCAATTTAATTTTCAGCGGTTAATTCAAATGACAAGCTATATGACAATTAAATTTTCATCAAACAACGACAAATAAAATCAAAACACTTCATAATATCAAATTTAACTAGCATAAAGATATTTAGTACGGTGTGAGCGTTATAAAACACTCACCTTGATTTCAATGCAGTTCCGTCGTTTTATTTCGAATAAAATTAAACGAGCGTTTAATTTTACTCGAAATTTTCTTTATCTCCAAATGACTCCAATCCAATTTCATAGCGTAGTGCTCGACAAAAAGATTCCAATGCAAAAAGTTTCGTCGAATTCCGACCTCGTACGAACAAGTTATGACATTTATAAGTTAATATAATTTTTTTTATATAAATTAATTTCAACTTTATTTTAATTTAAACCTAAAATACCATCCTCACCGCTGATTCCCACAGGGCTAATCCAGGCCGTTGCCCCTCTCTCCCTCACGTTCGTTCCAAGCCAGGAATCCACGCACGCACATAAACCCAAAGCTTCCATCTAGGGTTGAGTTTAGTAATCACCACGATCAACTTCAGGCCGATCAACGACCTTCATTACGTTCGCCATCGTCCACTCTACACTCGGCATGAGCTCGGCAACACTCGGCGCCTTCTTCCTCTTGGAAAACGCACGCGACCGGCCATGATTCCAGCTCCAATTGCCATCAATCCGCAGCTTGAAATTTGATCTTAACTGTTGATGTCATAAATCTCACTGTCCTCTTCGATGTTGTAGTTGACAACTTTGCGTAGAGGTCGACGGATTGGAGGGAAATTGGAGGAGAAGGTGATGAGATTCTGGCCGTGGGTTATAATAAGAGGCGGCTAGGGTTTTCCTTTTTATTTTATTTTTTTTTGTTGAAAATTGTGAACAAGGGGCAATTTATAGGAAACGACGAACTCTGTTCATTCCGGATTTTCAAACTCCGACTTACACGCGGTGACCGGCGTTTCTAGGGTTTATCCCACGTTCCGGACACAATGGAATAGGTTTTGGAAGCTAATTCGATAGTATGTGAAACTTATAGCGATAAACAATCAATTTAAATTAAATCGATTTAAACGAATATCTATGCGTTTTGGCTCGCCCCGGACAAACGATAAATCCAATTGACACGAAATTTGAAATCTTACAATAATATCACATTACGGATCCGATGAAACTAGTTTCGTTGAAATCCGAGACCGTTTGAAAAATGACTATTTTAACTCGTTAAATTAATATTAAAACAATTCCGATGCGTTTCGAGCTGCCACGGTCAAACGACAACTCCGATTGCTACGAAAATTGAAATCCGATAATAACTAACTATTACGGATCCAATGGAACTAGTTTCATCCAATTCTGAGACTGTTAAAAAATTGGCTATTTTTCAGTCGCTAATTAAATATTAAAATATTCAATTTTCACAAATAAATTTTAAATTCAGTTTTAAAAGTTCTATAACATCACTATAACTCCAATATGATAAAATAAAATTTTACAAATCATTTTTAATCATATTAAACCCATTATTCAATTTATCCAATAAATTCCAATTTTAAAATCTTATTAACTCTATTAAAATCCAAATATAACTTACATTCACTTTGGAAACCAATTTGAATCATATTAGATCAAATTTCATTTATTCATTCTATTTTCATATATTAAATTTCAATATCAAATTAATCATCTTTTGAAATATTCAAAACGAGCTTAAAATTTTAACTTTTGAAACGAGTTAAAAATTATAGAAAAACTATTTCCATTATACAGTTACTCAAATCCCCATTATTAAATTGTTCAATAATTTCCAAATATTTAATTTAAACAATTTCGATTATCCAATAATTCATTATCCTTTAAAATATTGGAATTGAACTTATAAGAATCAACCTTTAAAAGAATCCACAATTTAGAACACTATTTTCATTTTACAGTTATTCAATTATTCAATAAGTTTTAAATATTTAATTCAAACAATTTTCCTGTTCAAAATTCAATATTTGATTTTAAATAGATTTTACTTATCAATCAATTACTCTATTATACCCAATGAATTCAACATTTATTATCCTACTCAACTTTTGATTGCAAAGGCATTCACTAAGTAGCTTTTATTTTTCATTACTTGGATAATTATTGTTGCAATTCATTCCAGTTATTATTATTCTAAACGAATTACAAAAAAAATAATTCTAACACTAAATCTTATTAAATTAGCTATTTTAATTATCGAAAATTTACGGGTCGTTACAAATTTATAGTTTCAACATAACTAATTAGCAGAACTAATTACCGAAATAAATGCTGAATTAAAATATTAACGAGAATCTAACATAAAAGATTTATAATTTATATCCACTCACATATCGTCCTTAGCTTTGTTCCATAGCCTTCCTAGATCCCCTTCTAAGGTGTCTAATATTTTTATTAAGAAGATCTTCTCCCTATAAATATTTTCTATTTAGGGTTCGGCCACAGGCAATGAACCCAATTGAGAGAAAACCTGATTGTGAGAAAATAGCTAGGCCTAAGGTCCTGTTTATAGTGGAGTTTGGGGATCTCAGACCATCAGATTTTAAGATTGAATCTAGTACAACCACATCATAGGCTTGTTGCGAATCGTTGGATCCAGAAAACAATGCTTAAGATTGCATGAAAATCAAATTATTAAACGCTAATTTTAAACCGTTTCCTATTCATTCTAATCAATTTCCATCAATTGCAAATTTAATTCCCTTTATAACACATGTTTATTTGAAATTCAAATGTTTCTAATTAATGTAAATTAATTTCCTTTAATTGCTGATTTGATTAACATTGCTTACTAATGTTAATTAATTACCTCTAATTGACGATGTCAATTAATTTTCTTTATGATGCGCATCTATTTTGAAATTCAAATGCACGTTATTTATAGAATTTATACGTGCGTTATTCACGCACATTTACACGTATAATTATTTTTCGATACGAAACTTCGAACGTCAATAACTTTTTCATACGAAGTCCGTTCGAGGAATATTATATATGTAAATTAATCATAAAATCACCACGAACACAGTGGTATAAGTTTTGAAGCCATATTCAAACAATTCCAAAAATGCTCATTTTCATCATTTAGAATTATTTTGGTTATTTAATTATCTAAATATGCGAGGTGTTACACCAAGTGAAAGTGCTACTATGGATCATAATATGGAATAGTAACTAAAATTATCTACTAGTGACTAATAAAAATAAATAAACAGTAAAGTAAATGACACCATGGATTTTTACTGGTGCGAACTCTCATTCTACGTCCAGTCCTAGACTCCTTTTGAAATTTAACTATCAGCTCTCACTTAACCTGGAGGAACAGGTAACACACTTCCTAAGAAACCGAACATGACTTCTACCACCTAAACAATTGAATAGGACTTCTAACGCCTAAGCAATCGAACGGGACATCTACAATACAATAAGTTTTCTTGGATGATTGGCTCTGTAGATAGCACAGATAAGTCTGTAGAATACGCCCTTGCTATAGTCTCCTCCTTTATGGTATGTAGTGTAATTCATGAAGATTGGAAGTTAATTTAATCACAAATGAATTTGTGCTTGAACGTGCAAGTGATTAGAACACATTTATAAAAACAAATGGAAGAATTTGGGATAGCAATAATATTAGAATAGAATCAGAGAATTAAATTATTGAAACAACTGAATTCAAGTCTATATATAGAGTTTAAAAGATGCAATTGTTCATAAAAAGTTACAGTAAAAAATATGGAAACAAATCTCGAATCAAAGGTTGTTTTTGTTTGTTAAAAGAAGGTGATTGTTCAGAAAAATAGCCGTTATGAATATTCAGTCGACCGAGGAAAGAATTTTAGTCTTTCAAATATTTAAAAAATTCAAATTTCAACTTTAGTTCACAAAAGACACTTGGTTCAGCCGATTGAATGGGGTGGTTCAGCCGAATGAACCCTCAAATATACTTGTGCATCTTTGCATGTTTCAGTTGACTGGTAACACCTATTTAATAGACTGAAATTGTTGTATTCTGCCATATTAATTTCCTTTTGAAACCTTTTTTATTATGAACTTTATATAAACAAATTTTATAGTGTGTGTATATATGATTTTGAAAATAATTTTATCCATATGTGCATGCATATACCACCTAGGAGAGATTTTAACATTGATTAACTACTAAACTAGACTATAGACAAACAATTTATAAATTTGAAACTTCTCACTTTGAATTTGAATTCTTGGTCTTCAATCTATTGTCGAGTAGGATATAATCTTCTCTTGAAGATATGGTTAGTTCATACAATATTTACTTATATAGTTGTCACGACCAAAACATACAAGGTTCTAACAAGACGTACCTTCAGGCAAGGCTTTAGAGCGATAAACTGGCATTTGAGCCTTTGTGGAGGTTTTTGTGAAGGCGAGGACGATGATCGAGAAGAAGATCGACCATGTACTTTGTGCATCACTTTACCTAAAGTGGAGATCAATTTTTCCAAAGTCTTCTCCATTACTGTCATCCTTGTGGAGAAAGAACATTCCAATCCCGTCATCTTTCTATTTAAAGATCGCTGATTAGCCGTGATTATCTTTTTGTTTTTAATTGCCAAATCATGAAGAGATTCATTTTGCGTTGGTTCAACGTGACCTCTTGTATTTCAGAGTTCGAATAAAATTTGGTAGCATGATTAGAGGAAGGTGGTTGTTGTGAAGGATAAGGGGAGTAAGTTTGTTGAGGAGCGCTAGTTGGAAGAGGACCATGATGTCCTTGTCAATGATATTATAGAGTCCATTGGTCAAAGGGGATGATACGAGGTGGGCTTTTGGGAAGATGTGCTAAGGATATATATCTTGGACCACTATCTTTTTTTTTGGAATTTCTTCTTATTGTGATAAGTACAAAGGAACTCGAAGATCGTGGAAGATGCACATTATGTACGGAGCATATACAATTAAGCGACGATGCTGAGTGCAAAAACCTTTAATGAATAAATTTTGCCCAATTTATTGGTAGGCGACCAAATATTACATACAAAACTCAATGGTCATTGGGATAAATTTGTTCGTGACTACCTAGACGGGCAATGATTGTGTTAATTATCATTCGATTTAATAGTCGAGGGCATAGGTGTAGGTAAGTGGATTTCCATTAGGGCATCCTATCTTTCCATATTTGATGGGTAGGTTCATCTTTGGGTAATAGACCATTATCCGATATCCATTAAGTCAACTCCTCACAAGAACATCCTAATATACGGCCAACTGTATATACATCAATTTTAATTTATTTTTCATAAACACTTGATTATAACCAACCATCATCATTCTTTGGATTCCAAATCTTCATACTATAGAGATTCGAGTAGAAAAGGTAAATAGCTAGAGGATCGATGATTACCTTGCTTCCATCATAGCTAATTAGGTTATAGCAATCGGCATCCATAGTTATCCCTATAATTTCATGTTCTACCTCATTTCCAAGGCGATGGAAAAGGACCAGAGTGGATTTTCATTTGAGAAAGCGCCTTAAATCATTTGATGGCATTGGGATTGTTGTGTAGCCATTGGATTATGTGAGCTTGCCTAACCGGGCATTGGAGGAGGAGGAGGAGGAGGAAGATTGGCTTTGTTTTTCCTTTTTAAAGACGGTCGCCTTCTTAGAGTTCATTGATTGATGAATTTGAATGTTTTGGAAGTTAGGGTTTGATAAATTGAGGATTGAAATGGAGGTAAAAGTGAAGAAAGGGGTAAAGTTGTTTATATATGGCTGCTAAAAATTTATGGCCAGAGCAGCGACAAACGTCTGTGAGGGAGTCATAGACGTCATAGGCTTCAGTAAAAATGAAATAGAGAGATTCGGCAGACGTTTGTGATGGTTCCATAGACGTATGTAGCTACAGAAAAAATAAACAGAGAGTTTTGACTGACGTTCGTGAGGTTTCCACATACGTTTGTGGCTACAAAAATTTTTCCCTTAACTTGTGACATACATCTGTGGTATATTCGCAAACGTCTATAGTATGTATTTTCTGACATATATAAAATAATTAAATATCAATGAAAATTTTAATACAACAAAATAGTTTACATACCAAAACTAATAAATAAACATAATTTATATGATGCATAGCATAATTTGAAGGAATTTCTTGTAATCGGGGAGATTTTGATGTATGTAATTATTTTTTGGTAGATGACCACAAATTGCCAGAATACTCGAAAAAGTTTAGATGAGAACTTTGGGTCATTGCTCGTAATACATTTCACGTTGAACGTCGGTCATTTTTTCGTGATAGTGATACATCTCATCGACTTTGTCGGTGGGAGATGTTGATTTCAGATCAATTGAACGTTTAGCATTCTTTTCTTTAGGAGAAATGCCAGTGTGATATGTTGGCGATGAAACAATGTTTAGAGAGACTAAACGAGTTGGTATATGTATTGATTTAGTTGGTGATACGTAATAGCTATCTGACGAGAGGTATTTATAGTTGAGGTTGAATAGATGGAGTCGTGATCTGAAGACATTTTTATGCATTATTTTTTTAGTAATTTAATTTTGTTTATTTCTTTTAAGAAGAATATAAGGTAAATTTATAAGATAAGGTTCCGCTATACTTAGAAAATAATTTAAGGAAAAGGAGTTAAGACATAAAAATTTAACAGAGACTAGTTAGTTTTTAAATGATTGTTATTTAAAAAAAAATTATGTTGTTGTTGTTAATTCTAAGTGTATAAAATCAATTGTGCAGTTGAATGTCCATATGAGCTATTTTTACAAATTTAGTTAACCAAACCATTGTATGAAATAAATTCCTAGATCTCGTCTTGATATAATACAAATTAGTTCGCTTAATGGTTTTGTGAAAATATCAACTATTTGATTTTTTGATATTAACAAATTCAAGAGTTATTATTTCTTTTTCAACATATCTCTCAGAAAATGGTGACGAATATCAATATATTTTGTTTGTAAATGATTAATTGGATTTTTAGGCAAATTTATAGCATTAGCATAAGCGTAATATATTGAAGATTTGTTTATTATTTTTCCATAGGTTTTAAGTGTATGTTGCATATATATTATTTGAGCGCAAGCTAAGGCAGCAGGAATATATTAAGATTCACATATCCAAAGAGAAACACAATTTTGCTTTTTACTAAACCAAGAAACTAACGATTGACCAACAAAGTAGCATGTGCCTCTTGTACTTTTTCTACCCAATTTGTTTCCACCAAAATCTACATCACTGTAAGAAACGAGTTCAAATGTACAGCCTTTTGGATAAAGTAGATCATAATCTTTAGTATAGGTTATATATCAAAAAATTCGTTTACCTGCTCGATGATGTGATTCATTAGGTTATGCTTGAAATCTTACACATAAACAAACACTCATCAAAATATTTGGTCTACTAGCTATTAAGTATAGTAAAGATCCTATCATGCTTCGATATAGTTTTTGATCGAACTCTTTTTCCATGTTCATCTTTGTCTAGATGATTAGTGGTACTCATTTGAGTGAGTTTACTTGATGTATTATCCATTCCGAAACGTTTTAGTAATTCTTTATAGTATTCTCCTGATTTTTATAGATTCCATTGTTTGGTTGCTTTATTTGTAATCCTTAAAGAAACTCAATTCACCCATATATGACATTTCAAATTCATTTGTCATTATTGTAGAAAAATTTTTATATCGTTAGTAGATCCAAATATAATATCATCAACATAAATTTGAACAATTAGTACATCCTTCTGTTCTCTTTAAATAAATAATGTTGTATATATTTTACCAATTTGAAAACTGAAATTTCTTAAATGTGGTATTAATTGATCATACCAAGCTTGAGGTGCTTATTTTAAAACATATGATGCCTTTTTAATTTTAAGAACATGATCCAGATGTTTTTCATGAACAAATAGTGGTGGTTGTTCAATGTGAACATTTTCTTTTATAAAACCATTCAAGAAAGCACTTTTAACATCTATTTGAAATAGTTTAAAATTATGATCACATGTAAAAGAAAGTAATATTCCTAATAATATTATTCTTCCAGATGTTCCATAGGTGCAAAAACCACTTCGTAATCAATTCCTTCTTCTTGATTGTTTCCCTAATGCCATTAATCTTACTTTATTACGTATAATATTTCCACTTTCGTCTCCTTTGTTTTTAAAAACCCATTTTATTCCAATTACTGATTGATTGTTTGGCCAAGGTACTAGTTCCCAAACATTATTTCTTTCAAATTATTAAGTTCTTCTTGCGTGCTAAAATCTAGAAATCATCATTTGATGCTTCTTTATAATTTTTTGGTTCAAAATTAGATATAAATGCTACATTACTCATTTGATTTATTTTCTTCTAGTCGAAACTTTGTTATCTAGATTTTCAATTATGCTATCAATAGGATGATCTTTTAAAATATGGAGTGGTGATTTCAGATCACTATTATTTTTATTATCATTATTATTTTCAATCATAATTTCAATGGCTTTATTTTGATTAGTGTCAAAAATTTCTTCATCCTCTTTATTTATATTTTAATTTTTTCATCAAACGATACATAAAGACTTTCCTTTATAACATTTGTTTGTTTGTTAAAAAATTCTATTTGCTTTACTTTGATTAGAATATCCAACAAAAATACCTTCATTCACTTTTGAATCAATTCTACCAAGATTACCTTTAGTATTTTGAATAAAGCATTTTGATCCAAATATTCGAATATATGATAATTTTTGTTTCTTTTTGTAGAACATTTCATAACATGTATTTTTAGTCATAGGTCTAAGAGTTATACGATTTAATACAAAACATGCACTAGCAAATGCTTCGGCCTAAAAATTCTTTGGTAAGCCACTCCCATTTAGGATAGTTCGAACACGTTTGAGGTTCGGATAAGCTTTTTTGGGTATGAAACTAACCAGTAACGGCTTAAAGCAATCATAGCCGTAGAACTCACGTAGAGCTTCGTTTTGACTAGTTATGGCTCTCGTAAATCTAAACGAGCCAATAGTTTGGCCCTTCGAAGAATCGATATCCACATGGTGCAACAACTACGGTGAAGGTGCAACATCCGTCCAAAATTCCAAAAAAGTGTGGTACGACTTTTAAAAAAGGGTGCATGGATTTTGAAATGAAGCAGTACCATGGGGCACCACTGTCCGGCGATGGTAAATCATAGACCATCCACGGGGATCCAGTTTTACAAAAAAAAAAAATCAACGTGACGAAAAAACGAAGGGTAAAAAACTTCCAAGACCCGATTGAGGTTCGGATAAATTTTTTGAGTATGAAAATAACTAGTGACGGCTTAAAACTGACATAGCCTAGAACTCGTAGAGAGCTTCGTTTTGACTGGTTATGGCTCCTGTTACTCTAACGAGCCAACAGTTATGGCCCTCTGAAGAATCGATATCCACAGGGTGCAACATCTACGGTGCAAGGTGCAACATCCGTCCAAAATGCCGAAAAAGTGCCGTACGACTTTTAGAAATGCGTGCATGGATTTGAAATGGAGCAGTACCATAGGGCACCACTCTCCGGCGATGGTAAATCATAGACCAGCCACGGGGATCCCGTTTTACAGAAAATATCCTCATGACGAAAAAACGAAGGGTAAAAAACGTCCAAGACCTGATTGAGGTTCGGATAAGTTTTTTTGGGTATGAAACTAACCAGTGATGGCTTAAAGCAGTCATAGTCGTAGAACTCATAGAGAGCTTCGTTTTGACTAGTTATGGCACCCGTAACTCAAAACGAGACAACAGTTATGGCCCTTCGAAGAATCGATCTCCATAGGGTGCAACATCTACAGTGCAAGGTGCAACAACCGTCCAAAATGCCGAAAATGTGTCGTACGACTTTTAGAAATGGGTGCATGGATTTGAAACGTAGCAGTGCCATGGGGCACCACTCTCCGGCGATGGTAAATCGTAGACCAGCCATGCGGATCCCGTTTTACAGAAAAAATCCACGTGATGAAAAAACGAAGGTTAAAAAACTTCCAAGACCCGATTAAGGTTCGGATTAGCTTTTTTGAGTATGAAACTAACCAGTGACGGCTTAAAGCGGTCATAGCATAGAACTCATAGAAAGCTTTTTTTGATTGGTTATGGCTCCCGTAACTCTAAACGAGCCAACAGTTATGGCCCTCCGAAGAGTCGATATCCACAAGGTGCAACATCTACGGTGCAAGGTGCAACATCCGTCCAAAATGCCGACAAAGTGTCATACGATATTTAGAAATGGGTGAATGGATTTGAAACGGAGCAATACCATGGGGCATCACTCTTCGGCGATGGTAAATAATAGACCAGCAACGGGATCCCGTTTTACAGAAAAAATCCATGTGACGAAAAAACGAAGGGTAAAAAATGTCGAAGACCCGATTGAGGTTCGGATAAGCTTTTTTGGATATGAAACTAACCAGTGACGGCTTAAAGCGGTCATAGCCGTAGAACTCATAGAGAGCTTCGTTTTGACTGGTAATGGTTCCCGTAATTCTAAACTAGCCAACAGCTATGACCCTAAGAATCGATATCCACAGGGTGCAACATCTACGGTGCAAGGTGCAACATCCGTCCAAAATGCCGAAAGAGTCTCGTACGAATTTTAGAAATGAGTGCATGAATTTGAGACGGAGCAGTACCATGGGACACCACTCTCTAGCGATGGTAAATCATAGACCTACCTTGGGGATCCTGTTTTACAGAAAAAATCCAAGCGATGAAAAAACGAAGGTTAAAAAACGTAAAAGACCTGATTGAGGTTCGGATAAGATTTTTTGGATATGAAACTAACCTGTAATGGCATAAAGCAGTCATAGTCATAGAACTCATAGTTTTGACTGGTTTTGGCTCCCGTGACTTTAAACGAGCCAACGGTTATGGCCCTCCGAAGAATCGATATCCACAGGGTGCAACATCTACGGTGCAAGGTGCAACATCCGTCCAAAATGCCGAAAATGTGCCATATGAATTTTAGAAATGGGTGCATGGATTTGAAACGGAGTAGTACCATGGGGCACCACTCTCCAGTGATGGTAAATCATAGACCAGCTACGGGGGATCCCGTTTTACAGAAAAAATCCACGTGACGAAAAAACGAAGGGTAAAAAACTTCCAAGACCCGATTGAGGTTCGGATAAGCTTTTTTAGGTATGAAACTAACCAGTGACGGCTTAAAGCGGTCATAGCCGTAGAACTCACAGAGAGCTTCATTTTGACTGGTTATGTCTCTCGTAACTCTAAACAGTTATGGATGGATGTTGGATCGATATCCACATGGTGCAACATCTACGGTGCAAGGTGCAACATCCGTCCAAAATGCCGAAAAAGTGTTGTACGACTTTTAGAAATGGGTGCTTGGATTTGAAATGGAGCTGTACCATGGGGCACCACTCTCCGGCGATGGAAAATCAAAGACCAGCCACGAGGATCCCGTTTTATAAAAAAATCCATGTGACGAAGAAACGAGGGGTAAAAAACTTCCAAGACCCGATTGAGGTTCGGATAAGCTTTTTTGACCATCCGAAGAATCAGGTCTTAGACGTTTTTTACGGGTCCAAGGCCCAAAAAACTAGGTTTTCGAGTTTTGGCAAATAAAGTTTCCAGAGACGAGCAGATGGCTATTGAATAGCTATTTTAGGAGTTTTGATTTTTTTTGTTTGATTTTGCAATGTTTATTAAGTCGGTTATGAAAATATTTCTATGATCAACCAAGGAGGCATCGTCATATATCGCTCTTTGCATATTATTGTAAATTATATTTGATCGGTATCTGGAAAATGGTTGAGGGATTATGTAACTTGGATATGATGTTGTTTTGAAATGTAATCAGCAAAATGTTGTTTTTTGACATCTATGATTTTGTTCATATTCAAGTGCTTCTGATATTATAGATACCATTAGAATTACTATATTTTTTCACTAAAAGTTAATACTACCGATGACTGCAGCATTTGCAGCACGTAGCTTTTGGTCTCTAGATACAGGATGTTACACTAATGTAAATTAATTTAATTAAAGTATATTTATTAGGGGTGATTATTGTTTTTTATATTTTATAACCTACTATACATTGGTTTTCTTCATATTATTTCATGTACTTTATTACACAAGTAGTAATGCTTAAAGAATGGAGATAACAACTAGTACAATTCATCTTAAGCTTAAAAAAAATATTTTTTCATTGTTAAAATTGTTCCACATTGTATATTTTCTCGCAAATATGTTGTATGTAATGCAAAGTACGTACCATAAATTTATAATTTGTATTAGATATTTGTATTAACTATATAAAATGTATCGTAATTAGAAAATCATAATTAAAATTGAACCTTTGGAATTTCAGGAACGGAATTGAAAATTTAAAATTTTATAATGAATGGAATGGAAATGGAAAACTGAATTTTAAACCTTGGTTCCACAATCCTAGAGCACCCGTGCACGCTTCTATCTCATTCGTAGTATGATTATAAAGGCATTTTGAAACACTAGAATTCTCATAAAAATCTTAGTTCAAATTTTCATTTGTTTTTTCTTGGCTTTATATTCTCTATGTCCTATTTTGTGCACATTGCAATGTTTAGCACTACATAATTAAGGACATCTAACATGTGCTTTTTTGAACCAACCCGGAAAGCTTACTATGAGATTTGTGTTTTTCCTTTATTTGTGGTGAAAACTCTGCTCCGCGTAATATCTCAAACGAGTAATATTTAAATGAATGGTTTATAAGAACGAATTGTTTATAAATTGAAGTGGCCATTAGTCTCCCAAGAAGACTAAGGTGCATTCTTGACAATCTTTAATGGGACATTTGAGTGGGGTATTAGGGAAAGTTAGTTGAACGAGAAATGCATTTAGTTGTATGCGGGGTATTTGAGCAAGGAATCTGATCAACGTATTTGTGTATATTTTAAATTAAAATCGATTTATATTCAATTAAATAATTATCTGTTTTTTAATCAATAATATGTACTAATAAATTTTAAAAATAACTTATAAATTACACTGATTCAGTTCAAACTAACTTCATAATATAGAACATTTTGATAAGATCGCAATGCAAAAACAACGTCTCAGACGGATCTAATTTGCACAGGTTATTAAGTTTTTAAAATTTATAAAATATAAATTTTATTAATTAACATAGTTAATTCAGCCAATATACCTACACTCTTCATTTATCTAAATGAGGCATTTGGCCAGTTATCGTTCTTGATCCATCGGACACGTCAAGAACGATAACTGGGTAAAATAAAACTACGAATGCACCCTAATAGTTAAAAGGGTACTAATGGTTGTCCTTGAAATAAAGAAACAACAGTAAGTAATGTAATGTGACTGGTTAATGGATGGCATGTGTTAACTTAAAATTTCAAGACAATCTGACTTTATATGAGTTTTGTAGGTCAATTTTAAGTTAGTCTGCACTTCTCGAGCTAGATTGTTTGGCATACTATGAATTTTGAGAAGTGTTCTTAGAAATGGTAATGGATCTTGATGCAAGAGGTTTTGAGGGCTCATGAGCATGCCTTATGGATCGCTAGCGATCCATCACCTTAGCTTATTTTGGCATCTTTCCTCTTCGGTCTTTCTCTTCTTCTTTTTTTTGGTCCCTTTGTTAATTTTTGAGTTATTCCAGCGTAGTCTAAATGTTTTAATTCTTATTGAATTTTAGTGGGTTAAAAACCCAGTTAACACTTACCCCTCAAAGTACGCCTTTAGGATGGAAGGTGTGCTTTGTTTAAGAACAAGTTCCTATCTCTAGACTTCAATAATTGAGCTTTTTAGCTGCTTCAGCCTTAGTAAGTCATCCAGTTCCTTCGGATTTTTTGCTAATCAAGAGTCATTCCAAACAATTACATCCTAAGACTCTAGACTTTACCCAAGTGTAATATATACATCACAATCATTCTGATCTCATTCGAAGTTATTACATCATAAATCTCTAATTAAATCAAATGCTTTTAATTACATCGCATATTTCCAATTACATCACATATCTTCATTTACATCACATATCTCTAATTGTCCCATATTTATTCGGGATTTACATCATTATCATTTTGATTCTCATTCAGAGTTGTCATATCATATATTAAAATCACATTATATATCAAAAATCACATCATATACCAGAATCACGGCATATATCGAGATCATCCAGTGTTCATCCAGGATTTATCGGTTTTATTCGATTTATAAGGCATTCAACTCCTTTTATTAATCAAATTTGTTTTAAGGCTCGATTTCTCCTAATCTTCTAATGTTTTAAATTAACGGGACAATCTCTTCGAATCGTTTGTTTGTTAAGTTAAGTGGGATTAAGTAAGCCCATCCGCTCACTTTGCAATAAGGGGACTTACTTCTTGCATTCCGGTCCCATTGGGACTCCAAGTCGATCAATATTCTACAAGTCCATCTACTCACTCTCTAGAAAAGTGTAACAACCCGCATATTTATCGATTTTATATTTAAATATTTTATTTAAATATTTTTTCGTTAATCGGATATTGGTCCGAAAAGCTACTTTTTGCAAACGGTCAAATTAGGACCCGAGACCACTTCCATTGAGTTCGAAATGCCGTTTACAATCTTTATAAGTATAAACTTTGATATGTTTGGGGTTAGTGGAATTTCACTAAATTTTCCCGCTTTGGACTTTGGGTTGGTTTAGCCTATTAAACCTAAGTTCCAACCCCTTCTCCTCATCTCTTCATAAATTCCTACCTAACTCTAGTTTTAGCATTAATGGTGAGTGGAAAGGGAAATTAAAATTCCAAGCCCAAGTTCATTAGCAAATTCAACATCCAACTCCAAAATCAAAGTAAAGACATTGGATTCAAGCTTGTAGTTGCTTCTCTATTGACTTCAAGCTTCTTCTTCATTGAATTTGTGCAAAGGTGAGATTTTTATCTCACAATTCTTGTCTATAACTATCATGGACTGTTGGGAATGAATTCCCATCACTTTAGCATGGGCATTTGCATTTGGTTTGGATTGGATTGGCGAAAAACTCCAATTTTTAGTGTTTTTGGTAAAATTCTGCACTTAGGTCGTTCTTCCTATGCTAGGTCGTTTGCGTGGAGAAATCTCGGTCACCAAAAAGATCGTTTCTGGCCTTAAACTCGTTCGCATGCTTTAGGTCGTTCTCCTCGGAATTAGGTCGTAGGTCGTAGGTCGTGGGCCGCTTGGTCGTAGGTCATTAGGCCTTAGGTCGTTAGGTCGCTCCCTCTGTTGGAAACGTTACCTCGGTCTTAGGTCGCTTGGATCTAGGTCGCTTGGCCCTATAGCGTTAGGTCGCACGACCTTGTTAAGATGTTAGGTCGCTCGCCTTTTTATCCCTTAGGTCGTTCGGTTCGTTCACACGTTAGGTCGCTCGGCCTTTTTCACCATTAGGTCGTTAGGTCGCTCGACCACTAGGTCACGAACACCTCTAGGTCGCTCGACCCCTTTAACTCGTAGGTCGCTTGCCTCTTCTAACCCGCGAGTTCCTTAAGTCGTTCGCCTCCCATAGGTCGTTAGACCTTAATACCGTTAGGTCGCATGACCTTAATACCTTTAGGTCGTGTACCCTGTTAGGTCACGCGTTTAATTAGGTCGTTCGGCCTTACAATGTTAGGTCGCTTGGCCTGTGCTTTTGTTAGGTCGCGAGTCCCTTAAGTCGCTCGCCTCTGTTAGGTCGCTCATTTCTGCTAACTCGCGAACACCCCAAGGTCGCAACCAATAGTTCGCTCGACCCTATCCTCCCTTAGGTCTTCACTAGGTCGTACCGTTTTGGACGGGGCGCTGCCCCAAACCCCGCCGGGGGCGCTGCCCCCTGGACCCCCGCGACCTGACTGGGTAGGTCGAAACCCAAAGCGGGGGTGTTGCCCCCGTACCCCCACCTTGGGGGGTTGCCACTCCCCTGGACCCCCCCTCCGTAGGGGATCTTATCTGAAAAACATTCAACAGAACTTGCTTTGTTGAGATGCTGAATTGACCATTCTTCGAGACAAACTATCTTTGGCTTCTCGGTCGTTTTATGGTGTCACGGCCTTGCTAAGAAGGCGGGAATAACAACTTTAGAAATATGAAGGTTTCAATACTAGTAGTAAATAGCAAAACTCTTTCAACAAAATGATTTCAACTCTATTTTCAATAACAAAGCTCTTTTCTTAAACCTTTTTCCAATCTACTAGTATATACAAACCTTTACCTCACTCGGATGAGAAATCTAATTAAACGGCTTAGTAAAACTATTGGTATGAAACGCTTGCGTTCACTTCGTCGGTTAATTCTTGGACTTGTTCGATCGAACCTCTTGTGACAATTTTCTGGTGAAGATTTACAGTTTGTTCGTAAATATTTAAGTTAAGCAAGTGGTTATGGAACATGAAGATAAACTTTTATATTTACTAGCTTAGTGTAATTGACACTTCTCGTTGATCATGACGATCATTTTATGATTTAGACTAGCAATTGTGCGATGTCTTTTTGTTTGTAAGGTTAGACTAGACCTCATGGGTGTGATTCCCACTCATACATATCTCTTTGTCCGCAAGGTTAGTCTAGACACCATTTGTGTGATTTCACTCACACATATCTTTTTGTTGCGAGGTTAGGCTAGACACCATTTGTGTGATTCCACTCACACGTACCTTTTTGCTTTTTGGTTAGCCTAAACCTCATCTGGGTGATTCCGACTCACCCATATGGGGTAGCTCCCCATGGTCTTCGGACCGTCATGTGATAGGCCTCTTTCCCTTTTTCTGTGATTTTTGTATTCTTGTGTTGATTTCTAGAATTAATGTCATTGACTTGTTATGAGTACAAGTTTAGGGTATGATGCCCTCTTTGGATCTTTGAGAAGATTCTTGTGATATCGATTTATCTCTTATTGATTGATCTACTGTTGATCAGCATTTGCATACTTATAGTAGTACGTCAGTATGGATATTTTATGTTTGTGCATATCTTTTATTTTATACCATGTCATCTGATATTAATAGTTAGACTGACCCGTTTATTATTTTCTTAAATAATACTCGGGTCAGACCGAGATGTTACAAGTGCTTCTGCTTGACTTCTTCCCGGGATTTGCCACTCTGAATTTTGGCTAACTATTTAGATTAGCAGTTTTTGTTCTATACACTTGAGATATAGACTCATAGTTGTATTCTTTTGTATAGCACGGGTTGCTATTCTTTTGTATTATTGTGGATCTTTTTGACCACTACTCTGATGTACACTTTCATGTGTTAGTTATATGAGTTATATATTCATATCTTCTTCCGTCTTTGTGATATGGATGTCTATGACTGATTTGTGTTATGCTTATTTCTATGTTTGTTTCGGAAGATTATTTATAGCCATCGTGTGATAAGCAATCACATGTGTTAACGCTAAAATTTGAACGCTAACACCCCGGTGTATAAAGTGAGATTGTGAAAGCACCACCCGATAGCTCGAGAATAGATTATAAGCAGATAACAGTGAAAAACTAGTAAACAACAGCAATTTTATAGTGGTTCGGCTTAAGTGAGAGCCTACGTCCACTTTGAATATCTTTATTGACGATTCGATTACAAATCAATGCAGTTACACTTTGATTACAACACACTTTGAGATTCAAGTGATTTAGAACAAGTAGTCTAAACTTCAATGTCGATCCGAATTTTTGAACACATGTTAGACATGTTCGATTTCTTCGTGAAGTTCCTTGAAGGTGTTGAAGTAGTTCCTAATGCAGCAAAGTAACGGCGCTTGAAATGAATGAGCCAAAACTCCTTTTAATGTTGGATGTGGCCATGTATATATAGGCAAATTTCTGGGCTGGAATTGTTAAGTCATGAGTCGTGACCGACTCAGGCTATGCCGTGGCCGAGTCAAGTTGAGTCGTGGCCGGCTTATCTGCATTTGGTCTTCTCACTAGCTCATTCTCTTGCTGGATTCTAAGCCAAGTCCTGAGTCGTTGGCGAGTCAACTCTCACTGGGACATGCATCGTTGTAACAGAATACGACTCAGTGGCTTTAAATCGCGGACGAGTCATCCTGAGTTATGAGTCGTCAAGTCACTTCTTAGGTCGTCATTCTTCCTGAGTTGTTTCTTATGATGAGTCGGTCCAGTCCCTGAGTCGTCTCGTACGAGCCGTGAACTTCGTTGAGTCGGTAACTCAATGAGTCGGCCTGTATCATGAACCGCTAACCTCCATGAGTCGTTCCATTCCTCTAAGCTGCCTTGAGCCTTAACTCGTCAGCCAATTGAGTCGCTACCAGTTGAGTCGTTAAAGCAATTCCTTTGATGAGTCGGTAATGCTTTGAGTCGGTCTGTCTTGTGAGCCGTTAATCCCCTTAAGTCGTAACCCTTTAAGTCGCTTTCAACTTTAGGTCGTTAGCTTAGTGAGTCGGTGACTCGATGAGTCGTGAGGCTTCCTGAGTCGTAGATCCGTCCTGAACCGTTAAACACCTTAAGTCGTAGCTCTCCCCAGGCCTTAACTCGTTGATTCCTCTAACTCGTGGGCCCCTTAACTTGTAGGCTGGAACGAGGTTAACATTTGCCCCTCGAAGCGCACGGTTAAGTCGTAAGTCGTGTGCTTCGACTTATCATAACTCGGGCGAGCCGATTCAAGTTCCAGCTCTTCCAGGTATAAAGCGCTTGACTCGTTCCTCCTATCTCCCACTTTTTATTTCTTATCCTTTGAACCGTGTCTGCCATTAACGCATCTTCGAGCTCTCAAAGGCGATTCCAACCTGATTTATTTTCGATCATCTTTAGCATCACACTGTGTAAGAGATTTTGCATCTTTTTTCAATTGCTGATGATTGCCGATCTCCGCCTCTGTTTTTCCCCCTTGATCCTTGTGAATTTTATTACATCGGACATTGATGGATTAAAGGCGGGCAGTTTGATCTTACTTGTAATGATTCGAGATTTGAGGCGACCTAGTGGTGTGATGGAACTGGGGTTAACCATTGCGAGGTTATTGGGTTATCGGGTTATGGATTAGATGGTTAATGGGTTAGGAGTTAGATGGTTAATGATGTTAAAAGTTGGAAGATTAACGGGTAAGGAGTTAGGAGTGAAAAGGTTTATGGATTAAAAGGTAACCTGGTTAGGAGTTAGGTGATTAGTCGGTCAGATTGATTCGAACATTGCCGTAGGTATGACTCGGCTATTTTTGTATGATCCAACGACCTTTGCGATTTAACCATGATACGACTCAACATGCTCCACGACTTAAGCCTTGAGTCGTGGCCGAGATAAAACCCTTGAGTCGTGGCCGAGATAAAACCCTTGAGTCGTGGCCGAGATAAGACTTGGAGATTTTTTTATTATTTTGAACCAGAGCTTCTTTAACATACTCCACGACCTAAACCTTGAGTCGTGGCCGAGATAAGACTTGGAGATAATCTCCTTATTTCTACGACTCATGACTTAGGGCACTGCCGACTCAGAATTTTTGAACCGTTGACGAGTTAGGACTTGCGTGAATTCTGTTTGAACTTTGGACCATTGCATTAACTTTGAACTATTGAATTTTATTGCATTCATTCACAGGTTATTTTGACTTGCAGGCTAACAACCTGTTCAATACAACATTCACAGAAAACTGGGACGAATATACTGTCATCGATTGCCCATATCAAATGACAGATTAGTTAATAACAGATAATTAACTTAAACAAATCGTGTGAACGAAGTGCTATCGATTTCAAGTAAAATATTAAAGCAACACTGAAACAATCAATTGAAACTGACCAGCCTGCACTAACATTATGCTTGAACTTTAAATTAACAAGTTCTGAAATTACCATAGTCGATCAATCGACAACCAGTTTAATTCTAATTATATTTACTTGTTATTTTCATTAGTTCTGCACAACACTTCACACTTTTAGGAAACGTGCACCTTCGCATTTGAACACCCAGTTGCTTGTGTAGAATGACATCTCAACAAGAAGAACCGATGGGCCAGGCTGAAGATGTCTTCCCAGTAGCCAACTTGTTGGATAATCCTCCGGAGAGAACTCCCACCACTCTGAATCAGCGGGTGTTTAATCAATTGCTCACCCAATTTGGCATTGCCGAAGCTGATGCCTTATTGCCGGGGCCAAATGATACTGCAGATAGGCCCCCTTCTGGCTTTATTGCTGTCAACCGCCAAATGTGCTTGAGCGGTGCCGTACCACCTTTTAATGACTTCCTTCGGCAGTTCCTGCTTCGATTATCTATCTCTCCATTCCAATTGCACCCCAATGGCCATGCCATTCTGATGGGGTTATGTGTGCTATTTAGTAGAGTTCTGGACCGATTACCGAGCTTTGAGGAAATCTGCTACCTCTGGTCATTCACAAAGATTAAAGATCATCCCTCTATCGTAATCATAAGGAGTGCTCGAAACCGAAAACTCATCACCGATCTTTCTGAAAGCGTTCATGGATTTCTAAATCAGTATTTCTTTGTTCGTTGCCCTCCAGGGTTTTATGCCGTCTGGAGAGTAGGAAGTAAGATTTTCCTGTTTTTATTTCTCCATTCTTGGACTTTTCAAAATTTGAGTTGCTGAATGCTAACTTTGCTTCTTTTCCCTGTTTTAGCACTTCCTCCTCCCTCTAGAGATCCATGATATAAACAAATTTTTGAGAGATTGAACGCCGTGGCGGCAGAAGAGAGGAGTATAAAGTTCTTGTTAAATGATGGATTTTTACATCAATATGGGCTTCTTCATTCTTCTCGCTTCACTCTGCCTCGTGAAGTCCCAACTGAAATTCCTGATTCTCCGACGAAAACTCCTGATGCCCCGGTCTCTATTAAAGAGCACATGCAGGGAGGAACCTCTATAGAGACTTCACTAGTAAAGTGTTCAATTCCGAAGGATGTTGTGGGGCCGTCTGACAAGTCTGTACTTGCCCCAGTTACCGAAGAGGAAGAACCTCCACGATCTTCCGGAAAATCTACTAACGAAGGAGTTAAGAAAGCAAGTCCCAAAAAACATGATGGCGATGATGTTTTCGAGGGGTTGAGCGATTTAATTGTGACCTCTCAAGAACTTTTCAAAGATGATGTTTCCAAAACCATCTCTTCTGTAATCGAGGCGACATCTTCTCTACAACAAATGTCAACTCCTCCTACTCAAGTTATCACTACCTCTATTCCACAGAGTGGTTTGTAACTCGATGCGTGTAGTTTACACGTTACACAACACTTAGGATTTTTCATCACTTCTACGCGTTTATCTTCTTGTACTTTAAAGATTTCTAAAGCTTATTGTTTTTATTCCAGATTCTCCTATGGGGCGCAGCGGCTCGTACTATGATGATTTCCAGCGCTACGGGAGGCGTAGCCAGTATGATTATAGGCGTTACCTCCCTTCTTACAGAGAATCCGATGAGGAGAGGGCCATCAGGAAAGCAGACGAGAGACGAGCATATGAAGAACGTCACCGAAGAGAACAAGAAAGACATGACCCTCCCCACAGAGATGATGATACCCAGAAAAGAAAGACTCACGATGAGAGAGGTAAAGGTCACTTGGACGATTCTTCTAGCAAACGGGCTAGACTTACTGAAGAAACAATGCCGACAGCTTCTGAACATGTTCCTGTTCAATCTCTTGCTCCCGTTCGCTCCGACATTCAAGCAATCATCAACCGGCCTGCATACCAAGTCGGGCAAGGTCCTCCCACTCTTCAAAGTCGATTTCCTCAGTGGTGCTTGAGAGGGGTTCGATTTGATCTCGACTTGGTTCCTCTCGACAAATCGGCTATGCTGTGAAATCTTGATACTTTCAGGACCGATATTGAAAGAATGTCGAACTGTCAAAAACTTGTCGACGAGCTTCAGAGGGTTAACCGAGCCAATCTCGAGGCCATGCTCACAATGGAGAATGATAAGGCTGAGTGGCAGAAGACTCTCGAACAGCATGACGCCGAAATGAGAAGTATTGCTTCCTATAATGAAAAGTTGGAAACGGAAGTAGAAAAGCTTAAGGAAGAATTAGCTACTTCATCTACTTTCCATTCTCAAAGGGAGAGCATGCTTCAGCAACAAGTACGAGATGCGCATGCCAGTCAAAGGGCAATCGAAGATAAGCTTACACACCGGGAGAAGGTCATAGAAGAATATCGCGCTGAAACTTTACAGCTGCGAGAACAGACCGGCTCTCAAAGCTTGGAGATAGAGATGCTAAAAGCTCGACTTGCTATGGCCGAAAAGGAGCGTGACGAGGCTGTTGCTGGTAAACTCGCGGCCGAAGAGGCCCATCAAGCAACCAAAGCTGACATTAGCTCCACATTATTTGATTTCTATCTGCACAGCATTTTGGGGCGTGGCAGCCTTGCCTTTCTAGGCCCTAAATACGAAATTACGCTAGCTGAAGTTTGGGAGGCAGCACTTGATATGCTCTGTGGTAAAGGTGCTGGCTACGCTGAGTCTGCTCTTGAAGAGCATTATCTTGATGATGATGCCCGCGCCGCTCTTGCCAAGGGAAAAGAGCAACTCACCAGGGTACGGGCCGGAATGGCGGAAGGGGAACGTTCTGAGAAAGAAATACCACCTACCACTTCTGAACGTCCTTTAGTTTCTTCCGAAGTGGACATTACGGGTTCCAGTGCTCATTCGCTGCCTCCTACAAGAACCGGGGTAATCACCCCTACTGATGATGAAGCTTTGGAGGATATCGGGGCTCAGAATTATGAGATTGAACTACCGAAGCAAACATCTTCAGGTAATTTTGATACTAGTCTGATTCAAGTGGATTGCCTGCTTACTCCTCAAAAGTTTGATGAGCTTCTGGATTACTTCTTGAATCTCGACGAACCCATATCCCCCTTCTTTTGGGGAGATACTAATATTTTTAATTTCTCTTCTTCTGCGGTTGAAACACCAAGTGCTGTGCAGACTTCACTTCCTCCGGTTATCCCTCCTCCATCTCTTCAGGTGACTCCTCCTTCTGCTTCACAACCCGGGTCACAAGAGGAACAGATTGAGGCTCTTCATGGCTTGGATGACCCTATCGCTTCACAAGAGCAGAAGGACGAGGGACTTGAAGGAGGCGAGATCTCTCCGGAGCGGACTCCCTCTGATGACGTAGTTTTGTCCTCTCTTGCTACTCCAGGGAGTGAGTCTTCTTCGAAGAGAAGAAAGAAGCACGGAACATCGAAGAGGAGGGGGAAGAAAATCATCACTACTGAAGAGGAACCAGAAGTTGCACCGGTTGCACCTCCCTCTCCTTCTTCCCTTATGCCTATAGGTAGACCTGAAAAATTAATCATTCGGCCAGGCAAAGGGTCCAAAGGTGGCAAGAAGAAGTGAAGAGTCGGACTTCGGGCTTTTTGACTCCTTTTTTGTGTAATGGTCGGATGATGTGCAGGCACCGGCCCCTGCTTTTTTTATTTTGAAACCTGTATCTGCAATTGAATAAAATGATCCTTTATTCGTACAGACTCTTGTTTGAATTTGAGAATGCATTTATTATTCATTTTTGCACAAGTTTATTTATATGATATTGCGGTGAGCTTGTGGTATGTTGTTTGAGCGTACTTTACCGATGTAGCTATACCATTTTGTATGTAACTATACCGTGTTGCCCCCATACCATAAGCTTGCTGCAATGTTTTATACTTTGATGGGACTTGCACTCTTATTTTCTGTAGAATGACTATTTCATTCGTGAAGAAATTTTTCATAGAGTACAACTCCTTTCATATAAGTTTTACGCTTTGTCCTTCGAAGAAATCACTTTTTTCTTTTGCGTATGTACACATTTTGCCAAGTGAATTCTTCTATGTGGTAAAGCGGACCTCTGAATGTACTTTAACTCTCTTCCTTTTCTTTTTAGAACAGGTAAATCACTCTTCCTTTGAAAGTTAAAGTATGCTCTTGATGAGGATTTTTCTTTTAAATAGAAATTTGTACCTCTGAGGAGGGGTTTTTTCACGTTTCAACACTTGGAAGTTTTATTTCAATCTTGGTGAAACGTGTACCTCCAAAGAGTTGTGCCTTTGAAGAAAGCCTGTTCACGTTTCAACACTTGGAAGTTTTATTTCGATCTCGGTGAAACGTGGGCTTCTGAAGAGGTCTTTCTTTTTAATTGTGTCCCCGGGAGGGGGTTGTACCTCTGAGGAGGGATTTTTCACGTTTCAACACTTGGAAGTTTTATTTCAATCTCGGTGAAACGTGTACCTCCAAAGAGTTGTGCCTTCGAAGAAAGCCTTTTCACGTTTCAACACTTGGAAGTTTTATTTCGATCTCGGTGAAACGTGGGCTTCCAGGAAGGTCTTTATTTTGTTTTGCATTTCAACTCTGGTGAAGTGAAATTCCGAAGAGCGGTCGTAACACTTCAACTCCTGGTGAAATGTGCCTCCGAAGAGGTCTTTTATTTTGTTTGCATTTCAACTTTGGTGAAGTGAAATTCCGAAGAGCGGTCGTAACACTTCAACTCCTGGTGAAATGTGCCTCAGAGAGGGTTTTCATCGCCTGGAAGTTACTCTCTCATGGTTGGAGGGTCATGACTCCTCCAATCTTTTTTGTTGAGTAGAGAACTTTCTTTTTTGTGGCGTATGACCCATTAGAGGTCTTTATCCTCCGAAGAGTTGTGCCTCCGAAGAGCACTTGTGCTTGGTTGTTCCTCTGTCCACTTGCTTATGCCTTTTCAATGATCCTCTGCTCTTTTTTTTTTTTTAGCTTTCATTCCCTTTTCTCACAAGTAACTTGTTTAATCCAAGGAAGTGTGCTTCATTGTCAGGCAATTTCGTGAGAACGAGCATTAACTTCTTAATTGGATGTTTGTTTGCTCAAACGATCTCAATTTATTAGCAAAGACCCGTTTCTGTCGAAATCATAGGCCGTTCAATTGAAGTACTTCCTATCTAGGATTTGAATTCGGGGCTTTTGTGACTTGAAACTTGGCGAGGATCACTTGGTCTTTTTATGTGCAAGTTTCACTTCCATTGTCTGCAAAAATTTAAATCGACATTTCAGCAACACATTCTATGTACTTTTTATATCGAAAATAAAGCAAACATGTAATAATAATAAGGAACACAAGATTTATAGTGGTTCGGCCAGGAAATTGGGCCTACATCCACTTTATATTCTTTCATTATTTACTTGCATCAGTTTTACAATTGCCTTCAATTACAAGAATCATACATTCATAATTCTTTTTACAATATTTCAACAAAATTTTCAAGTAAAGTATGGACGCAAATGGTTGCTGTTCCATGCCCTTGGAATTTGATCTCCTTCAACAGTAGTGAGTTTGAATGTGCCGTCAAGAAGCTTCTGACCTATGACATATGGTCCTTCCTAATTTGGCCCAAACACACCTGTCGCTGTCATAATTCTCTTCAGGACTAGGTCTCCAATCTCAAAGCTGCATTGGCGAACTTTGGAATTGAAATGTCTGGCTATCCTTTGCTGATGAGCTGCAATTCTGAGATTAGCCTCATCTCTTTTCTCATCAAGGAGATCTAGCGCTTCGAGCTGTAGCTTTTCGTTTTCTGCTTGATTGAAATGGATTCTTCTGTGTGAAGGGACTTCTATTTCAACCGGAATCATTTCCTCTGACCCGTATGCCAATGAATACGGGGTGTGCCCAGTCGCAGTTTTGCGAGTGGCTCTGTATGCCCATAGTGCCAGTGGTAGCTTATCAACCCAACCACCTTTTGCTTTTTCTAGTTGCTTTTTGATGGTTGACTTAATAATTTCGTTCACGGCTTCCACTTGCCCGTTTGCCTGCGGATGAGCCACTGCTGAGAAGCTTTTCCGGATTTTGAATCGCTTGCAAAAATCTTGGAATTCTTCACTTTCAAACTGAGTTCCATTGTCTGTAATTATTTTTTGAGGCACACCGTATCTGCAAATGATATTTTTAGTCACAAAACTTATCATCTTCTTTGAGGTGATAGTAGCCAGTGGTTCAGCTTCTGCCCACTTAGTAAAATAATCTACAGCAACAATGGCATATTTAATTCCAGATTTGGCAGTTGGTAACGGTCCTATAAGGTCTATCCCCCATATTGCAAACGGCCATGAACTGACCATTTGTGTGAGTTCAGTGGAAGGAGCTCTAGGAATTTTGGCGAATCTTTGACATCTGTCACATTTTCGGGAATACTTTGCTGCATCTCGATTAATTTCTGGCCAAAAATATCCATATCGGAGAATTTTCTTTGCTAATGTTTGGCCACCTGAATGATCACCACATTCTCCTCCGTGGACCTCCGCTAGGATTGCTTTAGACTCTTCCCTGGATACACATCGAAGTAATGGCATTGAGAATCCCCGTCTGTATAATCGGCCATCCTGGATTATGCATCGAGAGGCTTTTCTCAATAGCTTTTGTCGTTCTTTTGAGTTCCCTGGTAAGGATCCGTTGAGCAGATATTCTGTTATCGGAGTCATCCATGATTCTTGCTCTTGAGACATGCTCATGATCCAATCAATGTCCATCTCATCAATGCTAGGAGTCGACAGGACCTCCACTGGAGTTAGCCCCAGAAATTGAGCTTCGCCTGTGCTAGAATACTTTGCGAGAGAATCTGCTTTCAAGTTTTCTTCTCGAGGAATGTGACTTATCATGTAATGATCGAAATCACCCAGGAGTTCCCAAGCCTTTGACAAGTAGGCGGGCAGATTCCCCCCTTTTGCTTGGAATTCCTTTTTGACTTGGCATACAATAAGCTGAGAATCACTGAATATCTGTAACGCTCGGATGTTTAATTCTTTGGCAATCCTTAAGCCAGCGATAAGGGCTTCATATTCTGCTTCATTGTTTGTTGAAGGAAATTCCAATCTTAGTGCATAGCATAATGATCGGCCTTTGGGGGTCTCAAGTACAACTCCGGCTCCAGAACAGTAGTCGTTTCTCGCACCATCGACATATAACTTCCACTGGATTGGGGAATTGTCGACCGTTTCCTCCTCACTGTTACCCTTATCTGTGAATTCTGCAATGAAATCCGCTAAAGCTTGTCCATTGATTGCTTTCCGGGGATGATAAGTGATGTCATACTGACTGAGTTCAATATTCCACTTTAGAAGACGACCCGAAGTTTCAGGGCGAAACAGGACTTGCTTTAAAGGTTGATCAGTGAGGACTCTGATAGGATGAGCTTGAAAATATTGCCTCAACTTCCTAGACGCAATTAGTAAGCAATAGGCGAGTTTTTCCAACTTGGAGTAATTCATCTCTGCCCCAGTGAGTCCTTTGCTGATATAGTAAACTGGATGTTGAATCCTTTTGTCTTCCCGTATCAGCGCTGCACTTAAAGCATGAGATGATACTGCCAAGTATATAAGAAGATCCTCGCCATCGCCAGGCCTAGAAAGTATGGGAGGCGTCTCCATATGGCGAATCAATTCATCAAAGGCTTTTTGGCATTCGGGAGTCCAATCGAAGTTTTTCTTTCCTTTCTTTAGGGCGTCAAAGAATGGAATGCATTTATCTGTGGCTTTGGAAATGAACCGACTCAAGGCAGCGACTTTTCCATTAAGACTTTGCAATTCCTTCTTTGTTCTAGGAGCTTTGACTTCTTTCAATGCAGTAATTTGAGCTGGACTGGCCTCAATGCCCCTAGCGCTCATGATGAAACCTAAAAACTTGCCGGATTCCACTCCAAATGAACATTTTAAAGGATTGAGCTTCATTCCGTATCTTCGGAGGACTGCGAACATATCTGCTAAGTGTTCTATGTGATCCACCGCTTTCTTAGACTTTACTAACATGTCATCGACGTAGACTTCCATAGTCTTGCCCAGTTGCGGTTTGGACATAGCATTAACGAGTCTTTGGTATGTTGCCCCTGCATTCTTCAACCCGAAGGGCATAACTCTGTAGCAGTAAAGACCAGTGTCGGTGATAAAGCTCGTGTCCTCCTGATCTGGCTCATGCATCATGATCTGGTTATATCCGGAGTAAGCATCCATAAAAGATAACAATTCGTGTCCCGCTGTTCCGTCTACCAGTTGGTCGATTCTGGGTAATGGGAAGCAGTCTTTGGGGCAGGCCTTGTTTAAATCTGAAAATCGATGCATACTCTCCATTTTCCGTTGGCTTTCTTAACCAGCACTAGATTTGAAACCCAATTCAGATAGGTAGATTCTTTTGATAAAATTATTCTCCATGAGCCGATCAACTTCTTCTTTTAATGCCGCTGACCTTTCTGGACCTTGAGTTCTCCTTTTCTGCTTCACAGGTGTAAATTTTGGATCAATATTCAGAGAATGCACTACAACTTCTGGGGTATTTCGCACATATCGGCATGAGTCCAAGCAAAAACATCCAGATTTGCCTTTAAAACAGATATTAAGATATTCTGAATTGACGCATTAAGTTGTGAACCCACAGTCAACACTTTGTTTGGGTCCTTTGGGTCAACAGGTATTGGTATTGTCGTTTCCACCGGTACCACTCTATTTTCTCCTGCACTGACTTTTCTAGGGTCCATCTCTTTCCTTGCTCCGCTGTGCTCGCCAGTGCAGGGTCCGCCCTGTAATTGCTACAAGGCTGGTTCTTTGATGCGGACTGGGGCTGCCGCATTCTTTCCCATTTCTCTTTTTCTGGTTTCTCGTAGCTCTGTCAGATAACACTCTCACCCAGCATTTTGATCCCCTTTTATAACTCCTACTCCATTGTCTGTAGGGAATTTAATAGTGAGGCACCACGGCGCTTGAACAGCTTTGAATGCTGCCAGAGTTGGACGACCAAGGAAAGCATGGTAAGCAGAAAATTCGTCGATAATCACAAAAGTTTGCTTGCGGACCATTTTTCTCTCTCCTTCCCCAAGTTCCACAAACAAATCAATGGTTCCTACCGGCTGTTTTGGCTCCCCAGTGAAGCCAGCAATTTTATGTGATAAAGCTTGCACATCAGCCATAGGGATCTTCATTTGGTCGAATGTTTTCTTGAAGAGGATATTGCAGGATGCGCCACAATCAATGAGAACTCTTCTGACAATAGCTGGCCCGATACCAGCCGAGATGACTAAGGGATCCAAGGTAGGAGCTTCAATACCTGCGGAATCCCTAGCTTTGAATACAATATCATCATCAAGAGTTCTTTGTTGCTTCAAGGGCGTAGCACCTTCCAAAACGAATACATCTTCCTCGGTCGGTACATACTTTAAAGCTCGGGTATACCTTTCCATCTCACCCCAGCTTCTGCCCGCTGGGTGGGGTCCTCCCGTAATGACATTGATAATGGGCCTTCCAGATTCATGCCCTGAAGCCTTCTCAATCGTCCTAGGCTGATGAGTAGGAGCCTGTTGCCCCTGACTAGATGAAGCAGGATTGTTGCTATTCTTTTTCACAAATTGCTGTAGTTTGTTTTCCCTTAACAATTCTTCAATCAGATTTTTCAGCTGACGGCATTCGTCGGTTTCGTGACCGGGTTGATTATGGAAGCGGCAGAACTTCCCACTCTGTATAGCCTTTTTCCCAGTCCTTAGAGGAGGAGGTTTAGGAAAGTTAATAGAATCTTTAGTGGCAAGGTAGATACGCTCCGGCGTATCTGATAAAGGAGTATATTCTGATGGCTTGAAGGATCGGGGCTTCTTCAGATTACTCTGCTTCTTTCCATTGTTATTTTCCCTTTTTTGCCCTACAGATTCATTCTTGCATGGAACAACAGTGTTATCTTCGGCTTTTTCCAACACTGCCTTTACCGGTACGGGGCGACTTTCTAAGCGTATGAATTCATCTGCTTTTTTATAGAACTTTTCAAGGGAATTTGGTTCCTTCATGTTTAGCCATTTCCCAAACTCGCTTGACTTGTCAATACCCTTCATCAGATAAGTCAATATCATTCGCGGTTCTACATTGTCCACCTCAGCTAGCGCTATATTAAAGCGGTTTAAGAAAGATCTGATAGTCTTCCCTGGATTCTGCTCCAAACTTGACAGTGACATGATATCCTTGGCTTTTGAGGCATATAGTCTGAACTGCTCCTTGAATTTCCGGGTTAAGTCAGAAAACTGATCTATAGATCGGACCGGAAGTTTGGTGAACCAAAGCAGAGCTACACCTTCGAGATACACAGGAAAATATCGGCACTTTATTTCATCAGAGGCTCTGGCTCCAGTCATGTGCCAATCATACTTGTATAAGAATTCGTTCGGATCACTCGTCCCCCTGTAAGCTGGAATGGTTGGTGGGACAAACTTCCTTGGGAATTCAGCCTTTAAGATTTTTTTAGTAAAAGGAGTTTTACTCGGGGCGAAACCCCATTCTTTCTCGTCTTCAACCCTCTGCATACTCTCTTTCATGATTTGTCGGACCATTCCAGAAAGATACTCCTCATCATGTCGAGTTCTAGATCCACCAACCTCAGGAAGTGTTTGTTCAAAGGGGCTAGCAGCCCTTTCAGGAGCATTCCTTTCTTCAGCCTCATGAATGTTGCAAGCAAAATTCCTTTCATTACCTGCCGGTTGACGGTTTGCCCCAAGCAAATCGTTCAACCTATTCAGAATTAGGGCATTCTGAGCCTCGAATTGTGCATTTTGGGCATTGATCTGTTGGTTCAGCCCTAAGATTGCAGCATCCAGCTCTGCCTTTGTAACTCCGACAGCTGGAGTGGCTTGATTCGATATAGGGGAAGCGGAGGTTCCCTCTTGAATATTCCCAGATCTGACAGATCTACTCTTCCTTCCAGGAGCCATAATTTCGGATAGACTTCTGGTTTTCAAGGAAATTCTCTCTACAAACCTCTGTGAAGCAACGATGATAACTCGCCTGAGTTCATTTTCTCAGTGAAAGCACCAAAAATGTTAACGCTAAAATTTGAACGCTAACACCCCGGTGTATGAAGTGAGATTGTGAAAGCACCACCCGATAGCTCGGGAACAGATTATAAGCAGATAACAGTGAAAAAGTAGTAAACAACAGCAATTTTATAGTGGTTCGGCTTAAGTGAGAGCCTACGTCCACTTTGAATATCTTTATTGACGATTCGATTACAAATCAATGCAGTTACACTTTGATTACAACACACTTTGAGCTTCAAGTGATTTAGAACAAGTAGTCTAAACTTCAATGTCGATCCGAATTTTTGAACACATGTTAGACATGTTCGATTTCTTCGTGAAGTTCCTTGAAGGTGTTGAAGTAGTTCCTAATGCAGCAGAGTAACGGCGCTTGAAATGAATGAGCCAAAAGTCCTTTTAATGTTGGATGTGGCCATGTATTTATAGGCAAATTTCTGGGCTGGAATTGTTAAGTCATGAGTCGTGACCGACTCAGGCTATGCCGTGGCCGAGTCAAGTTGAGTCGTGGCCGGCTTATCTGCATTTGGTCTTCTCACTAGCTCATTCTCTTGCTGGATTCTAAACCAAGTCCTGAGTCGTTGGCGAGTCAACTCTCACTGGGACATGCATCGTTGTAACAGAATACGACTCAGTGGCTTTAAGTCGCGGACGAGTCATCCTGAGTTATGAGTCGTCAAGTCACTTCTTAGGTCGTCAATCTTCCTGAGTCGTTTCTTATGATGAGTCGGTCCAGTCCCTGAGTCGTCTCGTACGAGCCGTGAACTTCGTTGAGTCGGTAACTCAATGAGTCGACCTGTATCATGAACCGCTAACCTCCATGAGCCGTTCCATTCCTCTAAGCTGCCTTGAGCCTTAACTCGTCAGCCAATTGAGTCGCTACCAGTTGAGTCGTTAAAGCAATTCCTTTGATGAGTCGGTAATGCTTTGAGTCGGTCTGTCTTGTGAGCCGTTAATCCCCTTGAGTCGTAACCCTTTAAGTCGCTTTCAACTTTAGGTCGTTAACTTAGTGAGTCGGTGACTCGATGAGTCGTGAGGCTTCCTGAGTCGTAGATCCTTCCTGAGCCGTTAAACACCTTAAGTCGTAGCTCTCCCCAGGCCTTAACTCGTTGATTCCTCTAACTCGTGGGCCCCTTAACTTGTAGGCTGGAACGAGGTTAACAACATGGATGGTCGCTCCTCAACAGCCTTATTCTCCATGCTAGTTGACAGCACTACACCGTAGTGTTTTTGGCTAGTTTGGGTATAGAGGTGGGGAGTCATAGCTTGGTATCGGAGCCAAACTTCGGAACAATGTAGAATAATTTAACAAGGATCATCGTCCTAAGTCCAGCTTAGGAGTCGTACCTTAGGATTAATTCGAGTCTTCGTACCGATTCATCCTATTTTTATTATGATTCCTTTTTTCACTTATCAAGATTTCTTGATATATCTTTTAGTAAATAACCTTTTCTTCTCCTTCTTTCTTAAGGAAGAAAAATGGTTAGACCTGGACGTCCCCGTGCCGGTCAATCTAGTGCAACTCCCCAAGATGGAGTTTTTATGACTACCCAGCAACTTCTTGACCTTGTCACGAATGCTCAAGCAGTTGGTTCTAATCCGAAACCTACTCACCCTAAATTTGGGTTTGCACGTTTGTGCAATGATTACACCAACTTGGGTGGGAAGCAATTTAAAGGCACTGAAACTATCATCGAGGTCCAAGCTTGGCTCAGAACGTGCGATATAATCTTCTCTCGCATGAACCTCACTGACCTCCATCGAGTCCAGGTGGCTTCCAGTATGCTCCAAGAAAGAGCGTTGGATTGGTATGGGCTGTTAATCTCAGAAATTGATGAAGCGGATCTCTCCTGGGAGCACTTCCGGGAACGCTTCGAATTGAAATTCGTGCCCGAGGCTGAAAAAGTAACTTTGGCTCGGAGATTTATTGACCTTGTTCAAGGCCAGTCTTCTATGGCGAACTACGTTGCATCATTCGAATCCCCTTCCAAATATGGGGTCGAATATATAAGTACTCCACTGAAGAACCAGAGGTTCGTTTATGGCTTAAATAAGAATCTTACGAAGCCACTACTATTGAAACTAGAAGTTACATTTGATCAACTCGTCGATATCGCTCTTCGTCTTGAAGAGGCCGATAGAGAGAGTGATGTTGAAGTGGTTGGCGCTAAACCAAACTTTAACAACAAAAAGAGGCCCAGTAAATTCAAAGGCCTTTATCCCAAAAAAAAGGGTAAGCAAGCAACCCCTGCGGCAAAGTCTCCCTCTCCTAGTGGTGCGAGATGCTTCAACTATGGATCTGGGGATCATTGCGAATAAGTGCTCTAAGCCCAAATCTTGTCGCTATTGTAAGAGCCCATATCATTACATACATCAATGCCTCAAACGTGAAGGCAAGAAGGAAGGAAAGTTGAATGTGGCTCAGGCCCCTGGCAACACATCTCGTGGCCAAGGTATTTCTCACTCTATTCTTGATGGTATTATTTTATTTCATGATCAACCTATTAGAGTTCTCTTTGATATCGGTGCATCCCATTCTTTTATATCAAAGGAACTGGTAGACACTTTTTCCTTAAGTGTTACTGCATTAATGACTTCTTTAAAAATTGTGAATCCTGTTGGTGGATCTGCAACTCTTAGTTTGCTTTGTAAAGATGTGGAGATTATTTTATGCGATTTTTCTTTCCTAGCCGATTTGCATGTTATGCATTACTTAGGCTTTAGAATGATATTGGGTATGGACTGGCTTAACCGTTATGAAGCTCATATCCTATGTCCTAAGCAGACTATTTATCTCCGACATCCGCAATCTATAATCAGATTTCTATTATTCTTAAAGATTCGGATTCTTCTTTGACTGCATCTTTATATTCTTTAAATCCTGGAGACGATGATGTGATGAGGAGGAAGACATCATTTCTCGAATTCACGTTGTCCGTGAATTTTCCGACATATTCGAGCCCGTTTTAGGTTTACCACCTAAGAGAGCAATTGAGTTCAGAATTAATCTTACCCCTGAAGCTCAACCTGTTACTCGTCCTCCTTATCGCATGTCTAATAAGGAAAATGAGAAGATGCACAAATAATTATCTGAACTGGAGACGAAGCAATTTATTCGCTCTAGGTCCTCGCCTTGGGGAGCTTCGGCTATTTTCGTGAAGAAATCTGACGGTACGCTTAGGCTTTGCGTTGACTATCGCAAGCTTAACGATCTGACTATTAAAAATAAATATCCTTTACCTCGGATAGACGATCTGTTTGATCAGCTTAGCGGAGCTAGGGTCTTTTCACAGTTGGAGTTGGCTATCGGTTTTCATCAGCTTCGTATTGCTGAGGATAGTATTCCTTTGACATCGTTCCATACTCGTTATGGATCTTATGAATGGCTTGTTATGCCATTTGGTTTAACGAATGCTCCGGCTTACTTCGTTGACCTCATGAATCGAGTTTTTAAGGCTTTCCTCGATCGGTTTGTTCTCATCTTCATTGATGATATCCTTGTGTATTCTAAAACTGAGGAGGAGCATAAAAATCATCTTTGGATTGTATTGGAAACTCTTAGGAGTAATCAATTAAAGGCGAAATTTTCTAAATGCCACTTTTGGCAATCTCATGTGAAGTTTCTCGGTCATATTATTTCCGAATTCGGAATTTCCATGGATCCTTCAAAGATTGAAGAGATTAAAGATTGGAAGAGACCGGAGAGTGTGACAGAGATTCGTAGTTTTCTCGGATTGGCGGGTTATACCGTCGTTTCATTAAAGACTTTTCTAAGGTTGCCGTGCCTCTTACTGGCTTGACTAAGAAGGGAGTTAAATACATTTGGTCGGACAAATGTGAAGCCTCTTTTTAGAAATTGAAAGAACTCCTTTCCGATGCTCCTATTCTTGTTATTCCCGAGGGGAATCAAGATTTTGTTGTTTATACTGATGCTAGTCACGTTTGTTTAGGTGTCGTTCTTATGCAAAAAGAACGTGTTATTGCTTATGCTTCTAGGCAATTGAAGCCGGCCGAGACTAGATATGCCACACATGATTTAGAACTCGCGGCTATTGTTTTCGCCCTTCGAATTTGGCGTCATTATCTATTGGGAGAGAAACTTATTCTTTACATGGATCATAAGTCTTTGAAATATTTATTTTCTCAAAAGGAACTTAATTTGCGTCAACAACGTTGGCTTGAATTCCTTGCACCTTATGATCTTGATATTCTTTATACCCCTGGTAAGGGTAATCGTGTCGCCGATGCTCTTAGCTGTAAACAACAAGTAGTTGTTTCTATGATGATATCTGAATGGAACGGTCTTGAGATTATATCCACTTATGAAATTCGAGAGTGCATATCCGATTTATGCTCATCACTTGTTTTATGTAGCCTTGAGGCTCATCCTTCTCTTTTAGACCGCATTCTTGAAGCACAAGGGCTAGATCCTGAATTGGCTCTTCTTAGCCAAAATGTTATGGTTAAAATTGATATTGAAGGTTAGAAAGACTTTGATATTGATTCTCGTGGCGGCATTCGAAAATTTGGTAGACTTATCATACCAAATATTGGTGATCTTCGTAAAGATATTTTAGAAGATTCCTATCGTTCTAAATTCACCATTCATCCCGGTAGTAGTAAAATGTACGCAGATATGAAGCGACATTATTATTGGGAGGGAATGAAATCTGATATTGCTAGCTTTGTTAAGTGTTGCATGACTTTCCAACTTATCAAGGCCGAACATCAAAGGCTTGGTGGGTTATTGCAACCTTTAGAAATTCCAATTTGGAAGTGGGACCAAATTTCCATGGATTTTATAGATGGCCTTCCCCGTTCTCGTTTGGGTCATGATAGCTTATGGGTGATCGTTGATAGACTTACTAAATCCGCCCATTTTATTCCCGTTCGATCTAACCGAACCGTTCCTCTTTTGGCCAAACTCTTTATCAAAGAAATTGTTAAATTGCATGGAGTTCCTACTTCTATTGTTAGCGATCGAGATCCATTGTTTACTAGTGGATTTTTGAAGAGTCTTCAAAAATCTTTAGGAACGAAGCTTAATTTTAGCACTTCTTATCACCCCCGGTCCGATGGACAAACCGAGCGTGTGAATCAAACTCTTGAAGATCTTCTATGAGCTTGTGTGCTTGATTTTGGTGGAAGTTAGGAAGATCATATTTCACTTGTTGAATTTTCCTATAATAATAGCTTCCAATCTAGTATTGGTATGGCACCTTTCGAGGCACTCTACGGAAGGCCATGCCGATCTCCTTCTTGTTGGCTTGAGGCCGGTGAAAGGCCGGTTTTAGGTCCAGACTTCATTCGTGATTCCACAGAAAAGATTGAACTTATTCGACATAGGATGATAGAAGCCCAGAGTAGACAAAAATCATATGCCGATAATCGAAGAAGGAAATTAGAATTTTCTGTTGGAGATCTTGTTTTTATTCGTGTTTCACCTATGAAAGGTGTTGTACATTTCAGTCGGTCGGGAATGTTAGCGCCTCGATATATTGGGCCATTTCCTATCACTGAACGTATTGGTTCCACGGCTTATCGCCTTTCATTACCGGCTCAGTTTTCTGCCATGCATTACATGTTTCATGTTTCTCAATTACGGAAATGCCTTTGAGATTCCGATTCTATTCTTGAGCCTGGTATTATGAAGAAATTGAAGTTTCGCCAAATTTAACTTACGAGCAGCATCCTATTCGAATTATTGCTTCGGAGGTCAAACGACTTCGAAATAAAGATGTTCCGCTTGTGAAGGTTCAATGGTCCTCAAATCCTAAGGATTGCTCTTGGGAATCCAGAGAATTCATCGAGCGAACGCATCCGGACTTGCTTACTCCTGCTCTTTGAGGTGAACTTCCTATTTCAAATTTCTTTTGTGTTAATATGCTTCTATGGCTGTTACTTTTTATTTCCATCTTATATATTGCGAGGACGCAATTTCTTTAAGGAGGGGAGTCTGTAACAACCCTCATATTTATCGATTTTATATTTAAATATTTTATTTAAATATTTTGTCGTTAATCGGATATTGGTCCGAAAAGCTACTTTTTGCAAACGGTCAAATTAGGACCTGAGACCACTCCCATTGAGTTCGAAATGCCGTTTACAATCTTTTTAAGTATAAACTTTGATATGTTTGGGGTCAGTGGAATTTTACTAACTTTTCCCGCTTTGGACTTTGGGTTAGTTTAGCCTACTAAACCTAAGTTCCAATCCCTTCTCCTCATCTCTTCATAATTTCCTACCTAACTCTATTTTTAGCATTAATGGTGAGTGGAAAGAGAAATTAAAATTCCAAGCCCAAGTTCATTAGCAAATTCAACATCCAACTCCAAAATTAAAGTAAAGACATTGGATTCAAGCTTGTAGTTGCTTCTCTTTTGACTTCAAGCTTCTTCTTCATTTAATTTGTGCAAAGGTGAGATTTTTATCTCACAATTCTTGTCTATAACTATCTTGGACTGTTGGGAATGAATTCCCATCACTTTAGCATGTGAATTTGCATTTGGTTTGGATTGGATTGGCGAAAATCCAATTTTTAGTGTTTTTGGTAAAATTCTGTACTTAGGTCGTTCTGCCTATGCTAGGTCGTTTGCGTGGAAAAGTCTCGGTCACTACATAGATCGTTTCTGGCCTTAAACTCGTTCGCATGATTTAGGTAGTTCGCCTCGGAATTAGGTCGTAGGTCGTAAGTCGTAGGTCGTGGGCCGCTTGGTCGTAGGTCATTAGGCCTTAGGTCGCTCCCTCTGTTGGAAACGTTACCTCGGTCTTAGGTCGCTTGGATCAAGGTCGCTTGGCCCTATAGCGTTAGGTCGCACGACCTTGTTAAGACGTTAGGTCGCTCGCCTTTTTATCCCTTAGGTCGTTCGGCTCGTTCACACGTTAGGTCGCTCGGCCTTTTTCACCATTAGGTCGTTAGGTCACTCGACCACTAGGTCGCGAACACCTCTAGGTCGCTCGACCCCTTTAACTCGTAGGTCGCTCGCCTCTTCTAACCCGCGAGTTCCTTAAGTCGTTCGCCTCCCATGGGTCTTTAGACCTTAATACCGTTAGGTCGCATGACCTTAATACCTTTAGGTCGTGTACCCTGTTAGGTCGCGCGTTTAATTAGGTCGTTCGGCCTTAAAATGTTAGGTCGCTTGGCCTGTTCTTTTGTTAGGTCATGAGTCCCTTAAGTCGCTCGCCTCTGTTAGGTCGCTCGTTTCTGCTAACTCGCGAACACCCCTAGGTCGCAACCAATAGGTCGCTCGATCCTATCCTCCCTTAGGTCTTCACTAGGTCGTACCGTTTTGGACGGGGCGCTGCCCCCTGGACCCCCACGACCTGACCAGGAAAGTCGAACCCCGTAGCAGGGGTGTTGCCCCCGCACCCCTACCTTGGGGGGTTGCCACTCCCTTGGACCCCCCTCCATAGGGTATCTTATCTGAAAAACATTCAACAGAACTTGTTTTGTTGAGATGTTGAGTTGACCATTCTTCGAGACAAACTATCTTTGGCTTCTCAGTCGTTTTATGGTATCACGACCTTGCTAAGAATGCGGGAATAACAACTTTAGAAATATAAAGGTTTCAATACTAGTAGTAAATATCAAAAATCTTTCAACAAAATGATTTCAACTCTATTATCAATAACAAAGCTCTTTTCTTAAACTGTTTTCCAATCTACTAGTATATACAAACCTTTACCTCACTCGAATGAGAAATCTAATTAAACGGCTTAGTAAAACAAGTGGTATGAAACGCCTGCGTTCACTTCGTTGGTTAATTCTTGGACCTATTCGATTGAACCTCTTGTGACAATTTTCTGGTGAAGACTTACAGTTTGTTCGTAAATAAGTTAAGCAAGTGGTTATGGGACACGAAGATAAACTTTTATATTTACTAGCTTAGTGTAATTGACACTTCTCATTTGATCATGGCGATCATTTTATGATTTAGACTTGCAATTGTGCGATGTCTCTTTGTTTGCAAGGTTAGACTAGACCTCATGGGTGTGATTCCGACTCACACATATCTCTTTGTCCGCAAGGTTAGTCTAACACCATTTGTGTGATTCCACTCACACATACCTTTTTGTTGCGAGGTTAGGCTAGACACCATTTGTGTGATTCCACTCACACATACCTTTTTGCTTTTTGGTTAGCCTAGACCTCATCTGGGTGATTCCGACTCACCCATATGGGGTAGCTCCCCATGGTCTTCGGACCGTCATGTGATATGGCTCTTTTCCTTTTTCTGTGATTTTTGGATTTCTTGCGTTGATTTCTGGAATTTATGTCATTGACTTGTTATGAGTACAAGTTTAGGGTATGATGCCCTCTTTGGATCTTTGAGAAGATTCTTGTGATATCGATTTATCTCTTATTGATTAATCTTCTGTTGATCATCATTTGCATACTTATAGTAGTATGTCAGTATGGATATTTTATGTTTATGCCATATCTTTTATTTTATACTATGTCATCTGATATTTATAGTTAGACTGATCCGTTTATTATTTTCTTAAATAATACTCGGGTCGGACCGAGATGTTACAGGTGCTTCTGCTTGACTTCTTCCCGGGATTTGCTACTCTGACTTTTGGCTAACTATTTAGATTAGCATTTTTTGTTGTATACACTTGAGATATAGACTCATAGTTGTATTCTTTTGTATAGCACGGGTTGCTATTCTTTTGTATTATTGTGGATCTTTTTGACCACTACTCTGATGTTCACTTTCATGTGTTAGTTATATATTCATATCTTCTTCCGCCTTTGTGATATGGATGTCTGTGACTGATTTGTGTGTTATGCTTATTTCTATGTTTGTTTCCGAAGATTATTTATAGCCACCGTGTGATAAGCAATCACATGGATGGTCTCTCCTCAACAGCCTTATTCTCCGTGCTAATTGACAGCACTACACTGTAGTGTTCTTGGCTAGCTTGTGTATAGAGGTGGGGCATCACACAAAGGGACTTTCTCCTTGCACTCTGATCCCATGGCGGGACTCTAAGACGATTAATATCAGTCATTATAATCAATGTGGATTTTTCAAAATTCAAATATTAAAATAAGAAAAAACATGCAGAAATCAAATAAACAGGGATCAAAACAAGCAGAAATCCTAAACTTTTTTTTTCCTCGGAGATCCGACTCGGAGCGTGCCTAAAGACCAATCTGGGTCTCATACACGAGTAAGCTGTCCGAGGTCATTATTGTCCTAAATAGACATCTCAGGCATCCGATTTAGAGCGTGCCTAGGGACCATTCATGATATCGTACACGTGGAAGCGGCCTGAGGTTATTATTTTCTAAATACAAAAGAAAAGTGTGGAAAAATAAACGAAAACGGAAGGCATATGTGCCGGATCCGATTCTCATCTGCCTCGATCATGGGATAATTTGTCTTTGCTTAAATCCTTAGGCGTTTCTTGATGCACTTTTCGTTGGTGATAGTTGTTCTTGCAATTCCATCGCAAATGTGTTCCTCGTGTACTATGGCAGCTGGTTGTACTAAACCAATTCTTTTATCAGATCACAAAGATGTCGGCACTTTTTCGTTTCATGTCCATTTAGATCATGGAAGATTCAAAACTTTCCAAATATTTTCTCTCGATCTATAGGTTCCCTCCCAGGTGGCCTCTGGTAGAGATTCTGCCCCCGGTATCCAAGTATATCCTCTACGGGGTTTCGGTCAAGTCAGTGTATGAAGAGAATATAGGCTCCTTCCTTTGTCGTTTCAGCTCCCCGAAGTCGTCGTCGGTTTTCCTTTCCCTTTGTCTTTTCCAATTCCATCCCTAGATGGTCCCATGTCCTCCTCGGCATTTATTTCAGCATCCACATGCTCCTCTTCGGTTTCAATGTCTTCTTGACGCAAATATCTCTCAGCTTTTAGTAGAATTCTACAAAATCCCTCGGTGGATCTCTTTTCAGTGCAGCTTTAAAATTAGTCTTACTCACTACCCTAGATATTGCTGCCATTGGGACAAATGATGGATCTGGCTTGTCAACCTTAGCGGCATTGAATCATGTTAAATAAATTCTTAAGGACTCTTCAAGCTTTTGTTTTACATTTCAAAGAGTAAGTACATTCCTCGGTTGTGAGACATGAACTCTGAACTGTCTGAAGAACTTCCTCACTAAATCGGTCCATGTGCTTATGGACCAATTTTTTAACTGTTAGAATCACATTGCAGCTATGTCTATTAAGTACAATGGGAAGGCTGCCCCCATTACCTCCTCAGAAGCACCCAACACTCCATATTTGGATGTATCTCATCATATGAATCATCGGATCTCCCTTACCTTCTCGTCGTAAATTTTCAATGCGAAAGCTTGAAATTTGGAGGATTTCTCGCATTCAGGATATTCTTAGTAAACGGATTCATGTCCACGTCTTCCAAACCCTAATCAAGGGGTCCTCCTCTAATGAACCTTCATACCAATTCAACAATTTAGTTCTCATCATCCAATGAAGGCCTCCGTCCTAAAGCAATATTTTGCCTCCGATAAGGTTGGGGTATCGTGGGATGCACTCTTCCGGCCGCATGCATGTGTTTTGATTCATAACTCTAGCTTCATTCAGACCTACGTTCCTTTAAGGAGGTTCTGGTACATATTCTTCTATCGGTTTCATCCTAGTATTTGGATTAGCTTCAGTAGCACCGGTTCCTGGTGTTTCAACAGTGACTCCGACATTGGGATTGATTCCCATGTTGATTCGAGCACTACCCCTGAAATAGGGTTGTCAATGGATACTTTCAGATACGGATAGTGCCATATCTGTATCCGTATCCGAAATCAGGGCCTAAAGTTTGATTCATATTCCATGTAGATCTAGACATCCTTTGCTGCTCCATTCTCTGGAGAAACCGTCCATGATCATCTCATGTTATCTTGCTAAAGATTCCATCCTGCATCTCTTTCATCATCTTTTCCATCTCCTTTCTAATCACATAGTTGGGTTGATGAGAATTTGAGAACACCTCCTTGCTGCCCACAGGCTTCGGTTGACTTGCTACAACTTTAGATCTACTATTAGGCATGCTCATCTTTTCTAAATCTTAGATCCAAACATACATTTTTTAAATTTCATTCAAGGCTCTTAGTGAAAGTATCAAAATGTTAACCCAAATTTTCAAGTTAATCCGACTCCATATGAGTTCTTTAGGTAAATTTTAAGTTACCTAGTATGGCCAAACATCTTGAATCAGATGACTCTGCACTTCTTGAGCTAGATTGTTTGGCATGCTATGAAATTTGACAAGCGTGCTTAGAAATGGTAATGGATCATGATGCAAGAGGTTTGGAGGGTTAATGAGCAAGTCTTACGGATTTCTGGCGATCCATCACCTTAACTTATTTTAGCATCTTTCCTCTTGGGTCTTTATCTTCTTCCTTTTCTAGTTCTTTTGTTGATTCTTAAGTTAATTACAGCGCAGTCTGAATGTTCTAAATCTTATTGAATTTTGATGGGTTAAAAACCCAGTTAACAAACTACAAAACCATAATGGGCTAAGTTAGTATTCCGTGGGATAAAACTACCGGCTTGTTACCATGATAAATATATGATGCTTAACACTGATCGATAACAGTGACTAGGGTTTACCCAAGAAATACACATACATGATGTGTTTGTAACGACTGGTGTTATACTTATGATGTGTGCCCCTACCTGGCAAGAGATACTCAACATGATGCATCGATCCTATATATGTTTCACGTACTTAACCATTATGATGCGTTTGTTACCAACAGTCAATCAATTGTTCTAACTCCATTTGCAACATGGCGACCCGGCTCATATGGTAGTCCAATCTGAATAAGGGTCATAACTTTGTTCTTTTTCTGGTTACTTGGAAGATTTGTTCATTTGGGAATCGAACTAGCACTGGTAGCATACAATACCAAAAAATCACTTTAAAACATCGTTCTTGTTTTTTACACACGATACATATGTAAGTCAAAGCAGTAAAAAAAGAGAGGAAGAGTAAAAATCAGATCCTAACAACTAGTGCGAAACATGCTCAGAATCCTTCCCAAAAAAATCACCTTCCTTGTTTCTCGTCCAAACCTTCTAAAAAGAAAAGGCCCCCCTGTTAAAAAACGTTCCTACTTTCAAGCCCTCGTCTCCTACATAAACCCCACTCCCCCCACTCCAAAAAATCTACATTCAACACCTCCTACTACTACTACTGCACGTTCTTAATTATAAGATACATATGGACTCAACCAAGCTAGCCACAGTCTTTCTAACCCTAACCATACTGATCATAGCCACACAAGCACCACCAACCTTATCAAGGCGGTCACCGCACCATGATCCAGACCCGCATCACAAGTCGCCTCCGCATGGCAAGCCCAAATGCCCGGTGGACCATCTGAAGATGGGCATGTGCGTGGACATGTTGGGTGGGCTGATCCACATTGTGCTGGGCGACCCGATTACCAACCAGTGTTGCCCTATGTTTGGAGGCCTTATGGAGATGGAGGCCGCCTTTTGTCTGTGCACCAGTATCAGGTTCAAAATGGTTGATATGGAGGTTTACTTGCCTATTGGTTTCCAGTTGCTCACTGTTTGTGGTAAACCCCCTCCGGCTGGCTACACTTGTGATCTATAAAGGTACCTGTGTATATATTCTTTTATACCACTTTGTACATTTGTGAATATGTATCTGAGATTATTATCTGTTAATCTGTTTTTTTTTTTTTCCAGGTTGAATGTCTTGACGTGATCGTAGAATAGGAGAGAGAACTGAGAAGATTTCCTTGATCTTATATTGTTCATGTTTTGGTTTTGGTTTTGGTTTTGGTTTGATGAGTTTTGTTGTTTCTGAATGGCTGTAGTAAATTCATGGATCAAATAAGATGTTTTTTTTTATGTTCTAATTATATAGCAATGTGATTTTTTCAGTGTGAATCCTTTGTTGTTTATTTAGTTGTTTCTTTTATTAGAATTGTTTATTACTAATCATTTTAATAGTACAAGTATCCAGAGTTTTTGCAGATTTCTGTACCTGGCACGACATTCTCTGAGTGAGTCTGCTACTATGCCAGTGTTTGCAAATTTCTTATAACAAAAGACATTGAAAACTGAGGGACAAAAAAAAGTAAATGGCAATAAAGTGGACAAATTATGACCATAGAATATGAATTCGAAAACAGCAAAATATCTTGATCAATGCCAAATGCTAACTAATCCTAACTCATTTAAGTATTAGTTTTAGATATTAAGGAACCACTTATTATGCAAAAGTCATTTGGTTTTTTAATATTTAGCAGCATATAAGCAGAGGTTGTGTACTAGATTTTCAGCTTACAGTTGCGCAAAAAGTGTAAATTCACACACATATGTGCATATATTAACCATGGAATCAAAACTTTGGTCCGCGTTCGGTATTCCATTTCTGCTAAATTTTAATATAAAACTATTTTTGTCCCAGTTGTATTTCATATTTATGTTTATGGTTTAAAGATGAGAAAGCTCTAATGGCTTTGATGCATGATATCTATAAATAAATTAGGATGAAACTTAAAAGATGAGGGAATTAGTTAAAAAGAAAAACGTGAAACCGATTTTAATCCGAAAGATCCATGTTCTAAAATTTAATTTGAAGTACACCGAATGGTATATTAAACTAACAGTTGATGCTAAAAATGGATCAACATCCAAAAAAGACTGAAATAAAATAAATCTAGCAAAAACTGAAAAGAATAGGAAGAACACCAGAATTTCATAGTGGATCGACGATCTCTAGCATAGGTCCACTGTAATTTATTGATTATTTGGTTGAGAGTCGGTAGTACATGAGATTGACAAGTTCTTATAACCTAGTACAGTCAATAATACGTGCCTTGGTGACTATGAAGAGGAGAGACAAGAAACAAAATGGCTATAAAACATTTTTCAATAGTCATAAGATATGTATTTATAAAGAAGTCATCTTGCGCAATAGGGGGTCCACGAAATATCAAGTCCAGAACCAAGTCCACGCATACATAAGTGTGAAAAATGGCCCAAACACGAACAAAAACCACTGGTACCGAGTGATACACTAGGTACTGACCTATTTTAGGGGTAATCTCCCCTACTACTTCCTTTTGGTCTTTGATCCTAAACCTATTGTGTTTCGAGCACTTTTCCTACAGGATTGAATTATTTCTTAGAAGTTCTGATACAAGTTGTCTTTTCCAGCTTTCTTTGCTTTCTTTCAAAAACTCTATAAAGTTGTTCATCTATTCCTTAAGAAAAATACTTCATAATGATCACTTGAGTTAGGTCATGTACTGGTGGTTTTAGAGGTCCAATAGGTAATAAAAATGACTCAATACTGAGTGATAGGGTCTGGCACCGAGTGGTCCACTTTGATATTTAGCCTTTGAAACTTCTTGAGTATGATCCCATTATTCCTCTAAGCATGTTTTCAAGTTTGTAAATCGTTTTGTCTTCATCTTGATAGTCTAATTCCAGCGAAAATCTGCTTGGTTAAAAAGTCGGATAACACTTACCCCCAGAGTATGCTCCGTTGAGAACAAATCATGCTCTGGAACATGTCAAGTATGCTTCTATTTCATAGATATTCTTTAAACTACTTTAAATAGCAGAAGTTCCACCTCCCATGCTAAGGACAAGATCTGCTTTCTGCAGATCGCTCCATGCCTTAGTCGAGCATATATTTTCTCCTTTTTTCTATTTCTTCAATTTTTGGCCCGAAATTATCACTCGGTACCGACCGTTTTACTCATTCTCGAGCACAATAAGTACTCAGGCCTTAGAAACTTTTTCCTCGCTTTTTTACTTCATGTTCCTACTGACTATTTCCCTGCTGAATCCCTCAAGCTTCAATCTTCCAAGATCAACTCGATCCTCATTGGCCATCTGAAGCTGTCGCCACCCTTCCAACGTCATCGTCGCCTCAAGAAATCATCGCTAACTGTTGCTAGAACGTCGTCGCTTAGCACCATTGAGACGAGAAGCTCATCATCGTTCTTGTTTCCTAGTGCAAGAACAGATCCAAGTCTTCCGAGGTGGGTAGCGCTCCTCTGGCATGGAGATAAATGTTGGAGGTGGCGAACCTGGTTGCTTGTGATGGAGGTTTGGTTGAAGTTTGGATTTGATCACCCTAAAGGAGTACTCGAGCCCGAGTTTTGCCTTTTTCATCAAGTCCTAAACCTTATCATCAAACCCTTGTTAAGACTCGGTCGAGATCAAGTCGTCATTCAAATGTCGATAGGACGACATTCTTCCCAAGGATGGTCATATTGGATGAGTTTTATCGGTGAAATAGTTCAACCACTTGGCATTTATTCTATATGAATATTCAACATTTCTGTAAAAGAGTGACTTTCCTATCATTCTGATCAACGGTTTCTTTATTAGTTATCTGATGATAATGGGTAAGATCTAATGCACAGTTTCATCGTGCGGCGTGGCTTGCTTTTCTAGTATGACCAAGCTATCTACCTAGATTGACCCGTTCGTTGTATACGTAATGTAGGACTCACATTAGATTAACACTTAACTTTTTAGAGCGATGCTTAGAATCCAATTGATCAATACACGTTGACATCCGTGGGGTTCTGGCATTTGTCACATGGGTTTAATATTCGAAATGAACATACCTGACTATGTTGAACACCAAATTTTTCTATCTAGAGTGACTTGTCATTCTCCTCGCTTTCAAACCGATGCTGGGACATCTACTCTTCCCGAAGATGGGTCTACCACAGCTCTCCAATTCTACACCTTCTACCACCAGACGGACGATCACCGCAAAGTTCCAATAGAAAGTTATCCCAATCCAAGAGCTACCTCCTCCATGTAAGAAATATATTGGCCTTCGAGTTCTGGATGATCCACCCATATAGGTGCTAGCTATTCTTATAGGCAAAATGCTTCGCAAATATGTAGACAACATGAGACTCCTAAAGAAGATGTGTTGCTTCCTACTCATGACCAACGAGCACACAATCCTTGGTTGGGGTATACAACATGCAATTAGTATATGTAGCTAGACAATGTTGTCCCACCATTCAATACATTTCTACGCATAATTTTTCAAGAGCTTGATTTAACTACGTCCAAAGTTCACCCCAATTGGTATGCTCTCCTGAGTTCCTTGATAATGCTCTTCGCGAATCGGTTTCAATGGCCTCCAAACTTCCACAAGCTTACTTATCTTATGACCTTCAAACAAAGATGCGACTCACTGCCATATATGACCGTCGAGGCTTGATGTCGATGCAAGGTTATCAAGAACCTCCACAACGAATACTCGTACTTTAAAAATGAGTGTTTCTTCATTTGTTGCCAATATGGCTTCAATTGGTGTAGTAACACCCCACGTCTATACTCATAATATCTAAGAGTATTATAGAGTAATACTATCAGATAGTATAAAGAATGAGACTATTGGAGTACACACGTGAATATCCTCTTGAACTAATACTAGTACATATTAAAAGATCAAATATAATACTCATTAGTACGCACAAAGTGTTAGTACAACAATAAACACGTGCGCCTGCAGGGCAAAATAATACATAACATATGATATGACATAGAGAAAACAGAGTCAATTGCAGTGATAACATATAATATAAATACATTAATGTTGTATGTTAGCAAGAAAACTTATTAACATCCCAAAGTAGAATTTATAGTGCAGATGACTCCTTCAAGATCTTCTTTTTTGATCAGGTAGGGATATTTAGAACCTTATTAGTCCCTTAAAACAATCTTTCGAATAGGTCACTGCTATTAATACTTCTTCTTATTCCATCTTTCAACATGGTCAAAACACCTTATTTTGCTTATTATACTTTTTAGCTGGCAAAGTCATAATTTCTTCTTATATGACCTTCTGACTCAGTCGAAACACATGCTTTCCTATCTATTATACCTCTCAAACTGGTTAAGTAAGTTTAGTATCCTTTTGAAACTTCCCTTTTGAATAAGCTTAGATGACCCTAAGTTTGGTTCTAATGAGTTATGGATGTGGATTAAATGGAAAGGTTCCATCTTCTTCGAAAGTTGACCTTTCGATAACTTGAGGGTAGGAGCTAAATTTCTACGGATATTGGTTGAGCTAAGGGTTTCGACTTGCTCTAACAGTGACCCTTCGATTAAGTTGACATAATAAAAATATGAACTGAATCTAATAGAAATATTAAATCATTCGAATATCCAAAAATTCGATAATCTTGCTTTAATTGAATTCAAGTATTATAAATTGATCAAATTTCCAATCTAATTTGAAAATTAGGGTTCACAACTTTAAGAAAATACAAGAATGGAGTCAGACAATTCGGATCTCCAAAACTAGACCCATAAGGTCTTATTTGTAGGTGTGGGTTGGCAACTTTCGAATCAGTCCTTTCGGCTAGGTCGAAAGGCGGCCCTGGAGACTATTATTGCAGTTCACATTATGGCATCCTTCTGCATTGCTTTCAAATGGACTTGAGTACTTTCGACATCATCTAAAGGGGTAGGTAGGCTTCTCCGCCTTATGTTGCTATGTTATTGCAAGTAAGAAGAGGCATGAACTATCGACTCTATTTATAGGTAGATCTTTGGGGTTTCGAAGGTGTTGAAATGCTGAGGGTTTTAAAGAGGAAGGTAACTTTCAAAGACATACTTGTTGATTAATGTGGAACCCCTTCTTCTGGTATAGGAGATTCCCATACTAAACTTTAGCAAGCTTTTCTTTCGTAGTTGTGAAAAGTTTTAACCGATTCGGAAGACTTAGTAATACTTTTAAAGGGGTAGCTATAACAAAACATCTTTCCATGGAATGTGAATGAAGGAAAAACCTTCAGTTTTGGAAAGTTTGGCACACATGTGAGTGTCTTGTAATTTGCTGCCTTCAAAAGGTGCTCTTCGTTTTATTCGAAACGTCTTCATGAAGAGGAAGCATCTATTTAGAAAGGGTTCTTTCATCCCCTTTCGACTCCTTCGAAAGCTTATAGCACACTTAATCTTTGCTGTAACATCCATTCAACTCCTTCAAAAGGCTTTGTTGATGTTATCATCTTTTGTAAATTCTTCTCTTCTACACTCCTTGGTTTTGACAAGGTTTAAGTGAGTATTGATGGTAACACTTGTCCCTCCCACCTTACAAAGGGACGCTCTTGACTTTTCAAGTCAACCATTTCGAAACCCAATAATTTTCCCACCTTTTGATATTCCAGATAAATTTCGACCGTTCTATTAAATTTGATTAAAAGGCTTACTTTGCAATTGCTGCTTTTATAAATCGTGCTTTCTTCTTATGCTTTTCATCTACTTACCGTTGAAATCTCATAGCGAAAATTAAGAATTTCAACCTCCTTTTAAATTCTTATTTTTATTCAATACAATTTCGGACCAAGGTATGTACTTGTTGTCTTATCCCCCAAAATTAATTTATTGCATTCGATTTCAATTTTAAAGTTTTTAGGTCTGACCCTATATTTCTCTTTTGAGTTGATTAAGATGATTTGAGTTTCCATTCATATGAAATTATTCTTGGACTCGATTTATGATGTTAATTTTAAGTCAGAATTCAAATTCAATCAAATTTGGGGACTATTCATTATTACTGCATATGAACCGATGCTCAAACTTTACTGCACTTAATTCAAAAAAAATTAAGCTTGAATTTGGAATTTTTATTGTTGTTGGGAATAAATTCGCACTCCAATCAATTGAATTGTTAATGCTTTGAAGTATCGATTTAAAATTGAATTAGGGAAGAAGACATTGTTCTAGTGGCTTTAAAGAAAAGTCTAAGTTTAGTTTGACTTTTCAACCCTTTCGAAAGGGGGTCGAGGTTCAATTTTATTTTACTATATCGACCTCTTTCAAATAGGCCAAAAGGAGTTCATGTGTTCATCTTTAAGTGCACCCCTTCGAAGGTATGATGTAATCTAACAGGTGCGTATTTCTTCGAAAGCAAGAGTATGTTTTCACACCCTTCTGATACCTTTCGAGGAAATCGCCTTAATTTTCCACATAATACATACTTTCGAAAATCCAACGTCCATTTTAAAGGATTCAAAACCTTATGTATATAAGAGTAAATTTAATCTCTCGTTTGATTCATGTCCAGTTTTAATCTACTTTAGAAGATGTTGAGAGTTAGCAATTCACTCTTCTCACCATGAATTTGATTGAAGAAAACATATTCTGTTTAAGTTGAAAATCGAATCAAACCTTTTGACTTGATCGAAACCTAGTATATCGAATCAAGTTTGGTTTGGTATGCTTTTAAAACCATATACCCATTTTTGACTTACTCGAAACCCATTGTATGTAACCGAGATTTGATCATCATTTTATACGAACACTGTCAAAATGGCCTAAAGCACTTTCATTTATATTTACTTTACTTAAACCCAAGTCCTTTGACTTAATTGGTATATAGGGTTTCAATGGCATTCGTACTTTTTAAGTAAAACAAAATTCATAGATTTCGACATTGTCAAAAGTTTTATTTGTCCTATTTGTGGAATGTTGTTAGCGTATATTTATATTCAAACTAGTTGTGTAGGCTTCAATTTTTCCTTTTAATAGTAAAATCTTCCTTGGGCTTTCGACTTTGTCGAAGGGTGTTTCTAGGTGTTCCTATTCCATTTACCATTTTGACACTATTAAAGCTCAATGAATTTCATTTCTCAAATTCACTTTAACATTTTTTCAAGGATATGAAATTACAAATTTTGATTAATATTTGAATTGTTGGAATTGGTTTTCGACATCCTTGAAAATTGTTAATTAATGGAACAAAGTATAATTTTTTACTGAAATGATTTCACGTGATAGGGTCATGGGTGTGAAAAAGGGCTCCCGAAAACCTGAAAAGACATAGTACTAGTGGTAGAATCTTCTCCGAAGAAAGTTGAAGCTGTTTAAAAATATTCTCTAATATCTTCCTAAGATGAGATTGATGCCTTTCTAAAAGACTTTGGCATCACTGAGGTAGAAGCCATCCCCCTAAGTAACAACGATACCATTCAAAATCCTCCCAAATGATATTTTGCGTACACTGTCATTCATATTTGGAATGGTGGCTTCCTGCCTTTCCTAGATTTCTTGTCTAAGTTATTGGCCCACCTGGGCATTGCACCTATCCAATTATCTCCCAATGTATGTACAAACCTTCTTTCTTCGAAACTTACTGCTTGGAGTCAGGCATTCCTTAGTTAAATGCCAAAGTTCTCAACTACTTGGTTTGCCTAGTCAAACTAAACAATCTAAACAACCATATTTTTAGAGCTAACTCCCCCAAAAAAACTAATCTCATAGGGGGTAAATAGATTTCGAGATCGAGAAATGCAATTCTTCTTTGTCAAATGCTTTCCAAATATCAGTGGAATCTTTTCTTCTCCTCGTGATTTGATCATAGTCTTTATCTTTATTCAATTACTTTCTTTTGCAATCTTCACTTCTTTATCAGGTTCTTCTGCTAAAGATCTCAATGATGAAGATTAGAAAACTGTCAAGATGTTGATTGCTGCTTCTAGTAGCATTGGAAATAGGCTCACTGTTGACTCAATAAAACCTTCGGAAACATTCTCTTCTTCACGCGCGTGAGAGTCCTTGGTCAACCCCTACTTGTTCAACATACTTCTCAGAGCATATGCTTCTTGTCCTTGGGTGATCCTAAAAACTTCTCTCCCATGTCTCTAATTTTCCCAAATCACCCTGGTAAGCATAAGTGTGGCACTTGTAGTTTATTGTTGTGTTACTTATTAAATTTCTTCACTGGCTTGTAATTTAATTCTTTTTTTTTAATTTTAAGCAACCGATCCTCGGGTTGAATCAATCATAAACAGTCTAGTTCTCTCAACTTCCACATCTGGTGCATCATCCTCGACTCAGGCCATCGCTAGGTCGAAGATGATTGCTGAAAGAAAATTAGGTAAGGTGGCCATAGTGGGCCCATCTCTCAGAAAGGCTAATATTGCTAACATTTCAGATTCTCTACCACCAAAAGAGAGTGAGATTGTCGGTATGAGGAAAATATTAGAGAGTACTATTGTTAAAGCTCCTCTCGATCGAATCCAAAACAACTCCCTCAAAGGATTATCCCCTATCTCGCACCACTGTTTCCTACTCTCCTCATTTTATAGAGCAGAAGCAAAAGGATTTAGGAACTTCAACTCCCTCTCAGGAGTTGAACCCTTCTAGACCCACATCACCAGTGCCTTCAAGTAATTTGGAAAAAATAGTTCAATTTATCCTAAACTCTTCATCTGATCCTTGACTTCTATTCACCCTCCTTCTTCTGTTCCTAACCTGGCTGGTCACTGTCGATCTCTAATAGAGCAACAACTTCTAGTATGTGTCATATTATTTAACCTTATTATTATTGTTTCTTTCTAAATGCTGACTTATGTCATACTTTTCCTTTCTGATTTACAAAAGATAGCTTTCTCTTCAAGAAAATGCATCAAAATCTTTTGCAAACACATCCAGGCTTTAAGATGAAGTATCAACCTTGAAAAGCCGGACCATTTTCCTAATTTCTTATAGAAATAATGCTATGAATGTGACGACCCAAACTCGATGCCCGAAAGATGACATCGAAATCCGTATCGTCGGAGCATATAACGATATTAAATGAAAACAGCAGAAACGAAAGATGGTTACATTGATATACAACAAAGATACAACTTTGCTACAATATCCATTACAACATCGATCACCAATATTAGAGTGATACACAAATGATACTACAATAAAGTGAAAACTCCACAGCGGAACAACAGAGACTTCAAAAAGTTTCCAACATACTTCAACTTTGATAAGGTCTTCAAAAAACTCCAAAACTCCAAGCACTTCGAAAGATTTCCAAATCCAAAAGCTTTCCAAAATTTTACAACTTCCAAAAGACTTCCGAATCCAAGCTAGCTCCAAAACACGGATAACCTGCTTCTAGGCTGCCTATGTGGAAAATTATGGGCACCCAGAGTTTACGAAGGGAACAATAAACTCCGGATCAGTCATGGGACTGGTATGAGTAAACAAAAATAGTTGTTTGCACAAAACAATTTATAAAGAGAAATCTGTTCATGCTTTTTGGAAAATGAAACTGCCAAATGGCCTCCAGCCACACACACAATGCAAGCGCACACTTGGAGGAGATTTATCCTTATGACAGTTAAAAATGCTTGATACGCGAAAACCATTTGATATTATTATTAGTGCATAGTGTAGAAAACCTTTCGAAAGTATAATATTAATCTTAGCCAGCATACCACATTACGTCGTATGCCTACTATGATTAATATTATACTTTCGAAAGGTTTTCTGCACTGCGCACTAATAATAATACCAAATGGTTTTCACGTATCAAGCATTTTTAACTGTCATAAGGAGAAATCTCCTCCAAGTGTGCGCTTGCATTGAGTGTGTGGCGGGAGGCCTTATGGTAGTTTCATTTTCCAAAAAGCATGAACAGATTTCTCTTTATAAATTATTTTATGCAAACAACTGTTTTTGTTTACTCATACCAGTCCCATGACTGACCCGGAGTTTATTGTTCCCTTCCTAAACTCTGGGTGCCCACAATTTTCCACACGGGCAGCCTAGAAGCATGTTATCCATGTTTTGGTGCTAGCTTGAATTCGAAAGTCTTTTGGATGCTGTCTGTGTGACGACTCAGAATTTTTGAGCATTTGAACACCGAATATTTAATTGATTTGAAATATTTAAATGTTTAATTTTTAACTTGAATTCAAATATCACTATTTATTTGATAATTAAGTTATTGAATTAAATAATTTGAAGTTGGGTAAAATGTTGAATCTAGACTTTTAAGCCTGTTAAAAATAATTTGAAGGCTTATAAAATTTATATTGATAGTGCTGAGGATAATAAAAGTTTTAAAATTGAATTTAACACTGATTTATTCAGTTTTAAAAATATATCATTTAAATTGATATTTAAAAATAGCCTTCCGAGGCACAGTCTCGGATTTTGACGAAACCAGTCCCATTGGATCCGTACGTAGTTTTTGGAGTTATTGTTTGAGCATACGATAATTAAACGCATTGAAATTTACATCGAAAATTCAATTTAAATTATATATGTATATTGTCATATAAGCAACCTTCACCAGCCAACATTCCTTCACATCAGCGTTTTTCGTCTCCATTCACATCACGTACTCTGTCTTCCCTCAGAAGCTGATGCTTTCATTTCAAAACCCGAGCTTACTTTGTTTTAAGAGATTGAACGAAAATCAATCCAGTCAATTCCCTTTTCTCTACTTCTCGAAAATAATTAATGGCCACTCTTCTTCTTCTTTCTGTCCCAAACCAAAGTCGAGCCTCTCGTCTTTGAAATTGAAAATAAAATAAATACCAAACGCGTTCTTTTCCTTAAATCGATTCTCGAAATCGATTTTTTTCAGATGATTCGACTTTAGGGAAGTCGCGACCCAAGTCGCATGAAATTTTGGGGAGGTTCGCGATTTGGGGATCAAAATCTGGAATGTGGTGAGTTCATTGGGTAGGTGTCGTGACGTCGAGGTAGTAGATGGTAAGGTGGCGAGGGTCAGGGATGGCTCGCGAGAGAAGCGGCGACGTCGTGGTGGCTTAACGGTGAGGTGATGCTCGCGATTTCGAGGGCAGTGGGTCCAAATTGCGATTTTGGGCATGGGGGTCGGTCGTGTTTCGAGCTCGATGGGCTCAGGGATATGTGGGTGTTGTGATGATGTTAGGTATGTTTATAGCTTAATTTAAAACTGGATGTTGGATTTGAATTTTAAATTCAGAAGTTTTAAAAATAAAAATAAATAAGCACAGAAAGAAAAAAAGTAAGATGATAGAATGCTATTTTCAAATATATATATAGTCAGATGCTGAAATTTTTATAAGTTTGGGTTTTAAATTTCAAGTTTACTCGATATGGGTTTATATACGCATGTGTGTATAGGCTGTAAAATAAATTGTTGAACGGTAGGTAAAACTAGATTTTTAAAATCTACATAGATTATTTTTATAAGCATTTTTTTCAATTTATATATATATATATATATATATATATATAGTTTCTAAATAAAATAAGTATACACATTTTAAATTACTTGTTATTTTAAATAATGCGTTATGGGGATTAATCTGTTAATAAACTTATTAAATTGTTTAGTTACAAAAGATTTCAAAAGAAAGGGGAAAATTAGTTTAGGAAAATTTAATTATTTGTTTAAATAAAGATGTAGTTAAATTAAATTTATAAAATGGAAATCAATTTATTTAGTTAACTTATATAATTATTTGATAACTAGAAAATACTTTATAAAAAGAAAATTAGTTTGAAATTAACTTTTTAGGTAAAATGAAATTTATTAAATAGAAATTGAGTTGTCCAAATTGGTTGAATATTCATAAAATCATCTAATATTTATTCAAGGTCAAAAGTCGAGAAAACCAAGGCAGTATTGAAGTGGACTGCAAATTAAAAATCAAAGGTGAGTAAATCTCACTCACCTGGTTGTTATTTTAAATTTTATATAGTTAAATCTAAATAATTGGTTGAATAATTGAATTGATTGATGTGCTATAGTATACTATATAATATATCTTGGAATGATTGATTTCCTGCATTATATAGGGGATGAGACCCTATGCGCAGCATAATAGAGGATGATATTATATTTAAACACATATACCGCGATATCCCACCTCGAAGTGGAATTGGTATTTTATGTTGTGCTAAAGTCTGTGGATGCAGGGAAACAGGTTGGAGGGATCCAACTGGATTCCTCAAAATTATTTATATTATTTAATATTCTCTGTTATGAATACTCGATATTTTGTGATGAATATTATTGATAATTGGAATATTAAATGTTATGGTTTGCTTGAATATATTTCGGTACACTAAGTATCAAAATATATAGAATTGGATTTTTGAAAAGGAAATAAAAAGAAGAGAATTTGTAAGTGAAATAATTAGGGAGAATTTAAATAAAGTAAGAATGAACTGTATAAGAATAATAGTGGTTTTAAAAATTCTAATAAATAAATTCCGTAGATGAAAAGGGGATTTTGAATAAACAGGAAGATAAAGAATTTTAAACTTTAGTGTTATTATTTAAAAGAATAAAGAATTTATCTTAAATTTAAGATTATAAATTATTGAAAAGAATAAAGAAGAAATTTGAAAAATCTGAAATTGGTATGTTTTAGTTAAAGATTTAAATCAAAACGAAAGGAAAGTAATAATTAAGTCTATAATTGATGGATTTTGAAATGAATTGAGTAAGTAAAGGAATTTATTTCAAATGGAGTAAATTAGAAATCAATTTGAAAATTGATTTAAATATTTGAAATTGGAAATGTAAAGGAGAATGTGACTATGAAGTTTATAAACTGGGTTTATAAAAGTAAAGTAAAATATATCAGTGGAATAAATTCAAGATGGGAATTTATTAAAGGAAATGAGAAAATTTGTTTAAAAATAAATAGTGATTTATTTTTAAAGGATGTGAAGAGAAGTATATTTCCCTGGATAGCCAAGTACATTTTCAAAGTAAATTTTTAAATATAAGATAAACGTTTTAATGTTGTTTAAAAAAACATGTTTTAGAAAATTTATTATTTCTAAACGTTTAATTTCTAAAATAAGTATTTTTCAAATCTATTATCGTAGTAATTATTTAAAGGTGACTTAGTATTTTGTTTTAAAGTAGAAAATCAAGTTTTATATTTTATGAAATAACCTTATTTTAAATATTCCTAAAGTATTATCTTTAATAAAGTATTAAAGTAGTTTTGTAAATTTAAACGTTAAAGCATATTTTACAATAAAGTGCTTTTAAATTATTTAAAAAAAATCTAAAGTTTTGTGCTTGGTGATTTAAGTGGAAATAAAAATATTTGGGAAATTTATTCTGTAAAAAGAAGGTAGTTTATAACTGTTTTCATAATGGTTAGAAAAGTGGAAATATATCTTGCGAAGATATTTTGAGATAAATAAAAAATTTGGGAAATTATTTATTGTTTGATGGATGATGAGAATATTAATTTATAGTTAAATAACTGACTATCAATATTGGCCAAATGCGCTGATCGTTTCGAAGAGACCGGGATCGGGATTAATTTCTCAAAAACTACTTCGATCCGGTTTGTATGTTTTCGTGGAAAATGAGTACGGAGTCGAAGATGGAGCTGTGAAGTGCAAGGGCTAGTCGCTACTATTCTTGAGGATATTTTCAAAATAGATGTAGTAGGAGTAGTGCCTTCGGTTCCGTTCGAACCCGGGACGGACTTGTATGGATGAATGCTTTCATAACACCGTCAGGTGGACGATGAGCACTCTAAGTGAAACGATCTAAAAGGTAACGCTTAGCCTCAAGCCTCGTCAACCGGGAATGACTGAAAATCTGGGGTTACGCAGCAAGGCTAGGTGGGTAGCACCCACTTCAGGGTGAGGTCATCCCTGTCTAGATGTCCCTTTTATTTCGGCTTAGTGGTGCGGTTGCTGATCCTAACCTTGGGATGATCTCACTCAGGATTATCCAGTAAGGAGTAGTCCCGGTCTTGTGTTGCAGGAGGTCGGGAGTGATCCTCGGTACTGTGATTAAGCCACGTACCGTGACAGGTGGTACCCCAGTGCCTAGTCATTAGTTGGAAATTCATTCTCCCTACGCGCCTTTTACGAGTTTTGTTTGTATTACCCACTCTATGGCTAGTAGCTGGAATTTAATAATGTAACAATTTCGGCTATTTGAATAAGTATTTGTATAGACCCTATTATAATATCAGAGGATTTTATAAGAAATGTTTTAGCTATCGTAAGGTAAAAACCTGACATGTTTATTTGTGGCGTGGTCTTACAAGATGCTTTTGTTTTCAAAGGAATTTTGAAACTTTAATAATCAATTTGAGTGTGATTTCTCATGCCGGTATTCCAGACTGACTCGGCTGTTATTTAACTATAATGCTCGGGTCAGACCGAGTATTATAGGATAGAGGATATGATGCTGTGGAGCTCAGGAGTCGAGCTGGATGGCGATACGTACTTCCGTATTTGATTATTATTCCGCTGAGTACCCAGCTGTATGTTATTGATGATGTACTCTAAAGATGTATGTATAAATAGATATAGTATTTGTTTTGATGTAAAGATCTGTGATTATCTATTATATTTTATTCCGCTGCGATGGTTAGATTCTGATGTTGTTTTCTATTTTCTTCTTCTACCTCTTCTTCTTTAACCCAAAATGTTCGTAATTCCGTACATCTTGAGTTGATTGATTGAGAATAGTGTTGAGTCAAGGGGTACTGATTTGCAGGTCGTTACACTTGGTATCAGAACTTAGGTTGGTGATAACCCCTGCTCTGGTGGGAATTACTCATAGAATAGAGTCCATAGTACTCTAGAATGAGCTTGAGCGTATTAATATATATGAGCGTGTATTTATTAGTGAATATAAAATTGTTTTATATTGTGTTGATTTGTCGGTTGAGTGTTTATGGATTCTGGCTGATGTGTGGGATGCCATGTCGCCGATAGGGATTTCTAAACACTTAAATAAGATAAACCGACATAGTATTGTTTTAAACAGGGTAAATGAAATAATTTTACCCAAATTATTTTCATATATAAAGGGAATAATTTTTCGTAAACTGTTATAATTATATATGGATGCTTGGTAGTTAGAAAGTGATAATATTAAATTACTATCATTGTTATATGAGAATTCAATAAGAAATTGAAATAATAACCAAATATTAAGGAATAAATTAATAAAATAAATGGAATTTGTAAATGTGATTCATAATTGGTATGGAATTGAAACCATAATTAAAAACTAGAAACAAATTCATATACAAATAAGATTTGTAAATGTAAACTATAAATGTGAATTATAGTGTGATTAATAATTAAAATAAGACAAAATTCCAAAGTAATGTGTGAATATAAATTTAAAGGATTTGGATTTTGGAAATTTAGATTCCTTTGAATTTGAAAATGATTCTCAAGAAGTTGGGAAAAGTAATATATATTTGAGAAATATTTTTTAATCGGATTTGAAACCTAGAGAGATTTGGAATTTAAAAATATTTGAAAGGTTTTTAAAGAGATAAAAGCATTGAACTCTTTTTGGTCATTGGAAAATAATTCCGATGATGATCGTGACATCATCAGTGTTCATTTTCGAGTTTCCAAGAGGAGGATTGCTACCTGGATATTTTGGATTAATGTTTGTTTGAGAAATTGAGTTTGATTTTGAAAGTGAAAGGGAATAGTTTGGTTTAGATATACATGTTTTCAAAATTCAATTTTTGACATTTTAGTAATGGGTAAAACTCTGGAGTTGGTTTAAAATGTTTTGGTATATTTAAGCAAAAATTCTAGAATCTTATTGAAAATGTTCTGGAATAATGAATGAGTTTGGAAAATTATAAAATTTGAAAATTTGTTTAGAACAGAAAATTTTAACTTGGGAAAAGTTAAAAAATTTAAGTAAGAAAAAGAAAGTAAGTTAGAATGTAAACCAATTAATTTAAGTGAATTAAAGGAAGTTAGCAACAGAAAATAAGTAAATTGGAGAACTTATAGAGACTAAAAATTTGAATTAAATTAGAATGTATCAAAGCCAAAATTAAATAAAAAGGTGAATGTTGAGGAACTAAATCTAAGTAGGCTGAATGAAATAAGTTAATGAAATAAATTTATTAGTTAGGAATAAATAAATGAATTTAAACTTGTAAGCAAAAGGGAATTGAAACTGAATGTAGAACTTAAGTTTGAATGAAAAATTAGTCAAGTTGGACTAAATAAAACAAAGTTTGAGATTAAAATTAGTAAGTAACTGAATGATTTATATGGTATGCAACTAAAATGAAATTTGAATATTGGATAATGTTAAAATTGTGTAAAATAAAGAGCAGAATTAGTTCAAATGGATTAAAAATAATCAATGCTTGGAAATAAAATTTATTCTTTGTTGAAAATGAATTTGTGAATGAATAAATGAATTTATAATTGTAAGTAAATGATCTGAAATTGGATATTGAAATGATATTAAATGGAATTAATTCCTTGCTTAACAAAATTCAAAAGAATGGTATGTAGATAGATTTAACTGGAGTTACGCTAAATAAAATTGAATTGAAATGAATTCAGTGGAGTTATAGATAATATTGAATGGAATAAAATTCTTACTTAAATAAATAAATGTAAACCAAGTAAGTATTGAATTGGATTAAAATTGATTTGGTGTGAGTTATAAACAAATCCAATTCAGGCATAAATTGAATGACCTTATTATTAGTAAATTCAATAATGAATTGTTAATGTGAATTAAAATTTAAAAATGGATAAAAGAATAACTAATCGAATAAATTAGTAAAATGGTAGGGATTTGATCAAAGGAAAATCAAATCAAAGATTTAAAGGGAAGTTGGTTGAATAAAATAAACTTATGTTATTGGGTGGAATAGTTTGAGGAAAATAAATAACTTAAGTAAATTGTGAGATGGTTATTTAATATATTTGTTGTCGAGTTTAATAAAATGGTTTGGAATCAAGCTTTTTGGATATGAAAGAAAATGCAATGAAAAGATTGTGAATAAATTAAAATGGGATGGAATCAAGTGTAAATTGAGTTGGAATAAATTTAAATGGTTATAAAGCTTAAGTAATTGTTTATTCACATTAATATTGTTAAATTGCATAAGAAAATGGATCGTTTGATGTAAACGAGATTAGATAAAATCCTATGAGTTATTAGAAGTGAAATAGGATGATATTGAAATCAATTGGAATGAATATGAGTTTGTTTTGCTTAGAATAAATTAATATAAGCGAGTAAGTTGTAAATCACCTAAACTGAATGGAATGGTTTGAGAGTTGGTTGTAAGCAATTGTAATAAGTGTCGGAACCTTATATGTGCTTATGGAAATTATACAACGTGCATTATATGTGAAATTTATGTGTTAACTATTGAGAGTCGGGGAAATGTTAATAAATTGGATATATTTAGTGTTTATATATTTGAATTGAGTAAGTACATGTACCGGGAGGCCATTTGGCTGGATTTGGTCGCGCAAAATGCTAAATAAAAAGCCACTTGCTTAAAAATGCTAAACAAAAGTACACATACGCAACAAAAATAGAAAATACAAACTTTTTTTGTTTTTCCAACCGTGTGGGTCGATGTATATATATCTCTTGTCAAATTGCAAAAGCTCCTCCGTACAAAGAAGACTCTGCCAAAAAATTTCGGAAATTTTGGGAGTTAGAATTTTTTTTGAAATCTTTGGGAAAAGTTTAGTCAGCGACAAAACAATTTCAAATTTGAAATTGAAGTAAATTAGGGAACGCAGCTAATTTAAAATAATGATATGAATCAGTATAAATGGAAGATAGAATTAAATATTCAGAGTTGAAGATAAATTGAATTCAGAAATGAGAGGACTAATTTGAATAGAAGTAGATATAAACTAAAGTGGTGAAGTGAAAATAAATAAAGAAGCATATTGAATGCTTATACTAAACTTAAAAAAAAGAAATGGTGAATTCTTAATTGGAAATTGATACTACAAATATATTCTAAGTTAATATTTGAATGAATAAATATTGACATTTTGTAAGGAAGTCAATAAAATGTTTTTGAATGTTGTGATTGGATATTATTGCTAAGTAGGATATGCAGGTATTATAAAGGGAAAAGAAAATTTTGGTTTTGATTTCAGAAGATAAATTTGAATTGCTCGACAAAAAGGTATGTGTTTGAATTTCTGTATGAAATTTGATTGGGTTTTTAATCGAGCCACTTGGCTTTTTTTTCATTTGGAATTTGGGAGCCATAGAGGCATTTTGTAGTTGTACCGAGCTAGCCGCGCAAAGGAGACGCTAGAGAAATTTTTCGGAAATTTAGATTGTTAGAAGTTTTTGAGAAAATTTTGATAATTCGAAATTTGGTTTTAAATTGAAATTTGAATGATTGAGCAAATAGTATTATTTGAAAACTATGGGAGAGTTGAGAAGTTAGTAAGAATGATAATGGGTCTTTTATAAAAGATAGTTGGTAGGATGTTGAATTGTTGGTTTTGGAAAAAGTAAACGGGTATTGGACCATTCTTCCTAACTTGTAATTTCGAGGACGGAATTCTTTTAAGGGGGGAGGAATGTGATGACTCGGAATTTTTGAGTGTTTGAAAACGGAATATTTATTTGATTTTAAATATTTAAAAGTTTAATTTTTAACTTGAATTCAAATATCACTATTTATTTGATAATTATATTACCGAATTAAATAATTTGAAGTTGGGTAAAATGTTGAATCTGGAGTTTTAAGTCTGTTAAAAATAATTTGAAGGCTTTTAAATTTTATATTGATAGTGCTGAGGATAATAAAAGTTTTAAAATTAAACTTAACACTGATTTGTTCATTTTTAAAAATATATCGTTTAAATTGATATTTAAAAATAGCCTTTTGAGGCACAGTCTCAGATTTCGACGAAACTAGTCCCATTGGATCTGTAATATTGTATTATTATCGGATTTCAATTTTCATAGTTTTTGGAGTTGTTGTGTGAGCGTACGATATATAAACACATTGAAATTTACATCGAAAATTCAATTTAAATTATATATGTATATTCTCATATAAGCAACCTTCACCAGCCGACATTCCTTCACATCAGCGTTTTTTTCTGTCTCCATTCACATCACGTACTCTGTCTTCCCTCAGAAGCTAATGCTTTCATTTTAAAACCCGAGCTTACTTTTTTTTTTGAAGGATTGAACGAAGATCAATCCAATCAATTCCCTTTTCTCTACTTCTCGAAAATAATTAATGGCCGCTCTTCTTCTTCTTTCTGTCCCAAACCAAAGTCGAGGCTCTCATCTTCGAAATTGAAAATAAAATAAATATCAAACGCGCTTTTTTTCCTTAAATCGATTCTCGAAATCGATTTTTTTTCCAAATGATTAGACTTCAGGGAAGTCGCGACCCAAGTCGCGTGAAAATTCGGGGAGGCTCGCGATTTGGGGATCGAAATCTGGAATGTGGCGAGTTCGTTGGGTAGGTGTCGTGACGTCGAGGTAGTAGATGGCAAGGTGGCAAGGGTCAGGGATGGCTCGCGAGAGAAGCAGGGACGTCGTGATGGCTTAACGGTGAGGTGATGCTCGCGATTTCGAGGGCAGTGGGTCTAGGTTGCGATTTTGGGCATGGGGGTCGGTCATGTGTCAAGCTCGATGGGCTCAGGGATTCGTGTGTGTTGCGATGATGTAGGTACGTTTATAGCTTAATTTAAAATTAGATGTTGGATTTCAATTTTAAATTTAGAAGTTTTAAAAATAAAAATAAATAAGCGCATAAAGAAATAAAGTAAGATGATAGAATGCTGTTTTCAAATTTATATATATATATATATATATATATATATATATATATATATATAGTCAGATGCTGAAATTTTTATAAGCTTGGGTTTTAAATATCAAATTTACTCGAAGATATGGGTTTATATAGGTATGTGTGTATAGGCTGTGAAATAAATTGTTGAACAGTAGGTAAAACTAGATTTTTAAAATCTATATAGATTATTTTTATAAGCAGTTTTTCAATTTATATATATATATATATATATATATATATAGTTTCCAAATAAAATAAGTATACACATTTTAAATTACTTGTTATTTTAAATAATGCATTATGGGGATTAATCTGTTAATTAACTTATTGAATTGTTTAGTTACAAAAGATTTCAAAAGAAAGGGGAAAATTAGTTTAGGAAAATTTAATTATTTGTTTAAATAAAGATTTAGCTAAATTAAATTTGTAAAATGGAAATCAGTTTATTTAGTTAACTTATATAATTATTTGATAACTAGAAAATATTTTATAAAAAGAAAATCAGTTTGAAATTAACTTATTAGGTAAAATGAAATTTATTAAATAGAAATTGATTTGTCCAAATTGTTCGAATATTCATAAAATCATCTAATATTTATTCAAGGTCAAAAGTCGAGAAAACCAAGGCAGTATTGAAGTGGACTGCAAATTAAAAATCAAAGGTGAGTAAATCTCACTCACCTGGTTGTTATTTTAAATTTTAAATAGTTAAATTTAAATAATTGGTTGAATAATTGAATTGATTGATGTGCTATAGTATAGTATATAATGTATGTTGGAATGATTGATTTGCCGCATTGTATAGCGGATGAGACCCTATGCGCAGCATAATAGCGGATGATATTATATTTAAACCCATATACCGCGATATTCCACCTCGAAGTGGAATTGGTATTTTATGTTGTGCTAACGTATGTGGATGCAAGGAAACAGGTTGGAGGGATCCAACTAGATTCCTCAAAATTATTTATATTGTTTAATATTCTCTGTTATGAATACTCGATATTTTGTGATGAATATTATTGATAATTGGGATATTAAATGTTATGGTTTGCTTGAATATATTTCGGTACACTAAGTATCAAAATATATAGAATTGGATTTTTGAAAAGGGAATAAAAAGAAGAGAATTTGTAAGTGAAATAATTAGGGAGAGTTTGAATAAAGTAAGAATGAACTGGATAAGAATAATGGTGGTTTTAAAAATTCTAATAAATAAATTCCATATATGAAAAGGGGATTTTGAATAAACAGGAAGATAAAGAATTTTAAACTTCAGTGTTATTATTTAAAAGAATAAAGAAATTATCTTAAATTTAAGATTTTAAATTATTGAAAAGAATAAAGAAGAAATTTGGAAAATCTGAAATTGGTATGTTTCAGTTAAAGATTTAAATCAAAACGAAGGGAAAATAATAGTTAAGTCTATAATTGAAGGATTTTGAAATGAATTGAGTAAGTAAGGGAATTTATTTCAAATGGAGCAAATTGGAAATCAATTTGGAAATTGATTTAAATATTTGAAATTGGAAATTTAAAGGAGAATTTGACTATGAAGTTTATAAACTGGGTTTATAAAAGTAAAGTAAAATATATCAGTGGATGTTTGGGAAGAATAAATTCAAGATGGGAATTTATTAAAGGAAATGAGAAAATTTGTTTAAAAATAAATAGTGATTTATTTTTAAAGGATGTGAAGAGAAGTATATTTCCCTGGATAGCCAGGTACATTTTCAAAGTAAATTTTTAAATATAAGATAAACGTTTTGATGTTTTTAAAAAAAACATGTTTTAGAAAATTTATTATTTCTAAATGTTTAATTTCTAAAATAAGTATTTTTCAAATATATTATCGTAATAATTATTTAAAGGTGACTTAGTATTTTGTTTTAAAGTAGAAAATCTAGTTTTATATTTTATGAAATAACCTTATTTTAAATATTCCTAAACTATGATCTTTAATAAAGTATTAATGTAGTTTTCTAAATTTAAACGTTAAAGCATATTTTACAATAAAGTGCTTTAAAATTATTTAAAAAAATCTAAAGTTTTGTGCTTGGTGATTTAAGTGGAAATAGAAATATTTGGGAAATTTATTCTGTAAAAGGAAGGTAGTTTAAAACTGTTTTCAAAAGGGTTTGAAAAGTGGAAATATATCTTGCGAAGATATTTTGAGATAAATAAATAATTTGGAAAATTATTTATTGTTTGATGGATGACGTGAATATTAATTGATAGTTAAATAACCGACTATCAATATTGGCCAAATGCGCTGATCGTTTCGAAGAGACTGGGATCGGGATTAATTTCTCGAAAACCACTTCGATCCGGTTTGTACGTTTTTGTGGAAAACAAGTTCGGAGTCGAAGATGGAGTTGTGAAGTGCAAGGGCTAGTCGCTACTAATCCTGAGGATATTTTCAAAATGGATGTAGTAGGAGTAGTTCCTTCGGTTTCGTTCGAACCCGGGACGGACTTATATGGATGAATGGTTTTAGAACACCGTCAGGTGGATGATGAGCACTCTAAGTGAAACAATCTAAAAGGTAACGCTTAGCCTCAAGCCTCGTCAACCGAGAATGACTGAAAATCTGGGGTTATGCAGCAAGGCTAGGTGGGTAGCACCAACTTCAAGGTGAGGTCAACCCTGTCTAGATGTCCCTTTTATTTCGGCTTAGTGGTGCGGTTGCTGATCCCAACCGTGGGATGATCTCGCTCGGGATTATCCAGTAAGGGGTAGTCCCGGTCTTGTGTTGTAGGGGGTCGGGAGTGATCCTCGATATTGTGATCTAGGCCACGTACCGTGATAGGTGTTACCCCAGTGCCTAGTCATTAGTTGGAAATCCATTCTCCCTACGTGCCTTTTAGGAGTTTTGTTTGCATTACCCACTCCGTGGCTAGTAGCTGGAATTTAATAATTTAACAATTTCGGCTATTTGAATAAGTATTTGTATATAGACCCTATTATAATATCAGAGGTTTTATAAGAAATGTTTTAGCTATCGTAAGGTAAAAACCCGACATGTTTATTTGTGGCGTGGTCTTACGAGATGCTTTTGTTTTCAAAGGAATTTTGAAACTTTAATAATCAATTTCAGTGTGATTTCTCACGCTGGTATTCCAGACTGACTCGGCTGTTATTTACTATAATTCTCGGGTCAGACCGAGTATTATAGGATACAGGATATGATGCTGTGGAGCTCAGGAGTCGAGCTGGATGGCGATACGTACTTCCGTATTTGATTATTATTCCGCTGTGTATCCAGTTGTTTGTTATTGATGATGTACTCTGATGATGTATGTATAAAAAGATATAGTATTTGTTTTGATGTAAAGATCTGTGATTATCTATTATATTTTATTCCGCTGCGATGGTTAGATTCTGATGTTGTTCTCTATTTTCTTCTTCTACCTCTTCTTTTTTAACCCAAATGGTTCGTATTTCCGTACATCTGGAGTTGATTGATGAAGAATAGTGTTGACTCAAGGGGTACGGATTTGCGGGTCGTTACAGTCAGATTTTGGAAAGCTTTTGGATTTGGAAATCTTTAGAAGTGCTTGGAAATCTGGAGTTTTTTGAAGACCTTATCAAAGTTGAAGTATGTTGGAAACTTTTTGAAGTCTCTGTTGTTCCGTTGTGGAGTTTTCACTTTATTGTAGTATCATTTGTGTATCACTCTGATACTGGTGATCGATGTTGTAATGGATATTGTAGAAAAGTTGTATCATTATTGTATATCAATGTAATCGTCTTTTGTTTCTGTTGTTTTCATTTAATGTTGTTATAAGCTCCGGCGATGCAGATTTCAATGTCGTTTTTCGGGCATCGAGTTTGGGTCGTCACAAGTGGTATCAGAGCTTTTTATCCCTTTAAAAAAAATTCCAAACCTTTGAAAACTATTTTTTAAACCAAAAAGGAATTTAATCTTTCCCAAATCTCAAAACTTCAAATTCTTTTAAATGCTCCCCCGGAATTTTATTACAAAACATATTTACAATTTACAAATCTCATTTGCATATAAATTTTATTTCTTGTCTTTTGATTATGATTTCAATTTCTTATTCAATAATGATAATAGTTTAATACTACCATTACCTTAACAACCAAGCAACCATATACTATAATAATTTACGGAAAAATTATTTCTTTTATATACAAAAATAATTTGGGTAAAATTATTTCATTTACCTTATTTTAAAACAATACTATATCGGTTTACCTCGTTTAAGAGTTTAGAAACCACTATCGATACAGTTGGCCAAACTGCACCGACCAAAATCTATAAACAATCAACCGATAAGTCAACACAATATAAAACAATTTTATATTCACTAATAAATACGTGCGCATATCTATTATTACACTCAAACTCATTCTAGAGTACTACTGACTCTATCTCTAATGAGTAATTCCCACCAGAGCCAAGGTTGTCGCTTAACCAATTACACTGATACCACCATGCAACGGTCCAATTTTTTTCGACTTTCGAAAGTCGACATTAATACGTCCACTGTATCAAATGCCGCATAATCGAATGCCAGAAAACTGAACCGTTAGGGCTAAAGAAGAAGAAGATAAAAGAAGAAACAGAAACAATAACAGAATCTCACATTTCGCAGCGGAACAAATATAATAGATAAATGAATATCTTTAAAACAAAGAATTATATCAGTTTTACATACATTATCAAAGTGTCCAACAATACAACAGAGGAAAAGAAATATTACATATACTAGTGATACACTTCGCCATCCAGCTTGCTCCTGATCTCCATAGCATCTCTTTTCTGATTTCGGTTCCAGCATATGTAACGATCCCGGATTTTTGCCAAGTTTAAATTACTAATTAATTTAATTTTGAATGAAAAATCATGAAATTAATTGGTAAATTTATTTGATTTTTTTCAAAATTAAAATGAAATATGTTATTAATAAAGAGATAGTTTCTTTTATAAATTATTTTAATTTAATAATGAGTTATTTTTACTCAATGTTAATAATGTAATACAAATGGATTCTAATATAAATAGAAATTGTCATTTCAAATTTATATATATGTGTGTGTGTATTTTGGAAAAAAGTTATGGTTTGAAAATTTAAAATAAAATCTTTCAAAATTATTTAAAACAAAATAAATATTATAAATATTAACATAAGTAGTAATGCAAGGCAAGAAGTAAGATAATAGGCAAAATAAAAATATAAATATCTAAGTAAGCTTGTATAAGAAGACATAAGAAGAAAACGACAAAGTTAATTAATGCAAGAAAATATCTTAGCACATACAAAATCTTATCAGCTGCAATCTTGTTTAATCAAACAAAGAAAAAAAATCTTTGACTTGTATTGTACAAACCAAACATAAATTATATCACCCTGTACAAATTGTATACCCTGTAAACCTCTTTTATCTATATCATTCATCCTCATTTCAGTTCGACCATTCCAAGCTGAGTACATCTGAAGTAAATATCATCTATAGCTTAAACAAAAGTTCAACTTTAAACAACAATCTAACTCAATTCAAATCCGAGATCAAAAGACTTCAGCTAGCAAATTCAAGTTTGTTTCAAAGTAGAAGGCTCTGTTCATCTTTCTGGAATCAATGTGGGTAACACATTTTTCTTAAATTTTAAAAGCATAAATCTGTTGTTTATATATACATATCTTTGTGAATAAACTTGTTTATGTATACATGGATCCATTGAATATAGTTGAAAGCTAGAAGTATATATACAGGCTCATTGTTCTAGGACTCTAAAAACAAAATTTTGATTTCAAAATCATTTCCATTCGATCCACTTGATGCCTGGGCTTAGATTTAAAACAAAAATTGTTTGTTCAAGCATATACCAAGTTTTAAAAATTTATACAAGTTAAAACAACTTTTAATCTTCTGTGAAAATCAAGAAATCAGAGCTAACTTTAAATAAGCCAAGATTCGAACTTCATAATTTATGAATTCAGGTGTATAAATGGAATTATTATACCTTAATATGATTTTTAAAGCAAGGATCATAATTTTTCGATCAAAGGTTTGAGAGCAGTTCGCATTTGTTAGAAAATTGGGTTTTGATCAATTGCGGTTGATCGGAGGGTGGTTGGTGATCGACGCTCAGCGTGGAGATGGAGGGGCCTAGGACGATGGTAGGAAAAATGATCGGTGGTGCTTACGATCACCGTGGAGGCAGCAGCAGGAACTTTTCGTTCGAAAACCTAATTTTGGCAAGGCCAAAGTTTTCGATTCGTTCGCCACCAAGAGTTGATCGAGTGCAGTGAGTTTCTGGGTGTTGGAAGCTGGGAGGTAGACGAGTTGTTGGCCGGAGTTGCATGAGTCTTGGTGGTCGGAGCGGTGACAATGAGGCGTTTTCAGGTTGTGGAATGGTGATGCCAGTGTTGTTCCAGGTTCGATAGGAACACTCGAATTTGATTTCGAGACGTTGACGAAATTCTGGTGGTTGGAGAGAGTGCTGAGGAGGATTGTCGACTTGCTCGATCATCTGTAGACGCCTGAAGTTGGTCGGCGATGTTGTGCACGTACACCGTGCACTGATTTGTGTGATATGGAAATTATGTAGTTGAGGGGGAAGTAGGGATGGTGCACGTAATTGACTCGAGTTCTTACTCGAAGTGAATGGTTAGTGGCTCGTGTTATGGCAGGATGAAACTCAAAGTAAATTAGTGAAGCTCGAGTTGTTTTGTTTTGCTACAGGTTTTGAACAAAACCTGACAGTAAATCTAAAATTAAAGCAAATTTAAATAAAATTTAAATTGTGAGATAGTTTTGAAAGCAAGTTCAAATCTAGATGGAGCTAGATTCAAAATGGATTTGAAGTCTTAAAGTAAAAAAATAATATTTACCAGAGAATTTCAGGTTTTACAACAACCTGACAGTTTTTTAAATTTTAAAATTTAATGTAAAAATCTGAAAGAAGAATTTAAACTAGGTTTAAATTCAAAAGTCAAGTTTAGTTTCAAATAAACTTTTGAATTTTAAGATTTTAAAATAAATTCGTATTTTAAATCTAGAATTTTAAAATCAAAGCTTTAAAAGTAAGTTTAAATTAAAGTTTAGATCGAAGTTTTAAAGCTAAGTTTAATCAAATGTTTAAATATGGATTCAAGTTTCCTGAATTCAAATCTGTGATTTAAATCAGTTTTTAAATCTGAATTGTTTTAAAAACAAGTTTAAATTAAAATAGTTTTCTAAAAGTAAATTTTTTTTCAAACAAATATTTAAACTTGATTTTTGACAAAGTTCTTTTATAAAAGGTTTTTAAATGAAAGTTAAATGATTTGATAACTTGGATTTGCAAGTTAAAATTGTAATGTATTTTAAAGCTTAAATTTTAAATAAAAATTTAAGTAATTTAGTTAAAACTTTTCTTATAGGTTTATAAGTTGATATTTAAAATTTGGTTAATATTTAAAAAATATATTCATTTTGAATCTTAAATTCAAAATAAAATTTGAATTTGAATTTAAAGTGTAATTTTTAAAATACACTTAAATGTTAATGAAGTCATTAATAAAGAAATGGATTACCTTAGAGATAATTAAGGTATTAAAAATGATTAATGAATAAGATAATTGAGGAATGACTTATTTATTTAATTTATAAATTAACGATTTAGATTAATTTATAATTAGAGATTTATTAGGAAAGTAACTAAAGAATTGTTATTAGTTAATGACGGTCATTAACTAAGATTATTTAAGTAATTAATTAATGTGATTAATTTTAACAATTAATTAGATTAATTAAATAAATAATAATTAATTATGAAATTGTGTAAGTGTAATTACTTTATGGTAAGTAATTAAAAGTTTAATTTCTTAAAATAATTAATTAAGCGGTTAATTAATTATGTAATTGGTTGGAAGGTTAGTTTAATTAATATGATTAATTAAGAATAATTTAATTAATTAAGGGGATTGATTAATTAATTCATATCAAATGATTTGTAATTAATTAATCAGGATTGGATAACTAATTCATAAGTAATTAATTTAATTGGAAATAAATTGAATTAATTAGGATTAAATAATTAATTAATCCTTCTTATAAATGTTTATTGAATGCTTGACCTTACTTATGAATGATTGTATTGTATGAGATGCCTTGAATTGATTGTCCTATCTGATCGGTGATATTTTGTTTTGTGGATTGAGTTGTGCATTTTATTCATTTATTTGTGATTCCTTTGTATATTATTTATGAATCTGTGAATGAACGATGAGCGTTATAGTTTATACCGCTTATCAACTATATTTCTGTGTTTTGATCTGTGATGATTGAATGTTGTTGCACTATTGTGTTAAACCCCTGGACCACACCATACAAACACGAATATGGATTTCACGAGGAAATCGATTAAGTCACAGATTTTTGAAATGATTTTTAAATAGACAATTTGAATTCGAGCTGTTTGGAAATGGAATCGGGTTAAATATGAAAAGCTTTTGAAATGAAATTTCAAGATAAAATTTATATTAAATAACTTGTTAAAGTTTTGAAGTTTAAATAATTTGATTTAAATTTGAATTCAAATTTTGAAAACTGAATTATGTAATTTGAATCTAGGGATTAAAGATGTTATACTAGTTATATATGGGTTAAACCGTTTTTAAATGCATTAATTTGGGAATTTGAATTTAAATTCAAAGGCTTTAACTCGTGCAAATAAAATTGGATTTTTTTGAAATGAAAACTATTTGTTTTCAAAAATAAAAGCTTTCACATAAGAAATGGACTTCCAATTTGTGTTAAATGGATTTTAGTTTGAAATGAAAATGATTTTCATGTTATGCAAACGGTTTGAAAGCTATAAGTTAAATCTTTAATTTAAAGATTTAAATGAGTTAATCCAATCGAAATGGAAATTTGTTTTGGAAATCAATGAATGAATCATTGTGGAAATAGTGTGAACTTTGTGAAATAAATCTTTTTGTTTAAAAGATTTAAAATGGTAATTGGTTTAAACCATTTGAAAGAAAAGCTTTGGATTTTATAAGTTATGACTTAATTTAAATCGGAATATCCATATATTTTAAATATTGCGCTCATTATTCAGTTTAGCCAGGAGAGGACCTTGGTGTCATATAACCCATTCCGAATAATGATACGTCGATATGGATAGCATTTGAAGACCGGTGGTGAAGACCATGTATTTGTGAGAACGATAAACCTATCGATTGTCTCTGCACCGAGTCGCGTCGGTATAGAGATTCCCTAAGTGATGGAAAGTCCGATCGGGATTGTGAATACCCGGATTTGCAAGGGCTTCTTCGAAAGTGTCTTCGGTTCTGTTCGAACCTGGAACATACTTGTATGGTTGTATATCTGACACTACGCTTTGAGATATAAAGCAGATTTCTTTCAAATGCATATCTGTTGGTGGTGGAGAATTTATTATCTTAGCTTAACACCCTTCTCTGAGACGTACGAGCTCAGAGGTTATGTAGTTGAAGGTTATCATTGATATATTCCCAATTTGGTAGTGTGGCATGCTGAGTGTTGCTGTGTGCTAATGATCATTTGTTGATCATTTGTGATCAGAGCATGGCTTCTGTATGAAGCGTGGCTTTGTGGACGAGACTGCATCAGGACCTCACAACCGGAAATGGTCGAAACAGGAAATAAGCTGCAAGGTTATGAGGGTCGCGCCCTTTAGGGTGTGTCATTCCCTTGTGGTAAAGGGTGGTATCATGGTATGGAGCCCAGATATTTACCTATGTGGTGGGCTTCAATCTCATTTTCTGTGTGGTTGTTGCTTTGTGGTTTAGAGGCGCCTCGGATAAAGGTCCCAAAGGACCGGGAGGTGGCATGCTCGTGTAGTAGTTACCTAGTTACAGAGGTAACCCGACCATTTGTTGGCAGAGATCCGGTTAGGTTCTCGGGACGTCCCTCAAGAGGCATACCCATGGATAGTGGGAAGTTCCTTAGCCCGATCATTTGTTGGAACTCCAAACGAAACAATACGTGCCCTATACGGTATTAGTTGTATAACCTGCCATGGAATGTGGTGGTAACCTGCTATTGAACATGGTAGCTATAGCAGGTATACGATAATGGTCGTATGTTGGCTAAGATTTATATTATACTTTCGAAATGTTTTTCCACACTGTGCACTTATAATAATAATATCAAAGATATTTTCTCGTACTAAGCATGTTTGACTATCACAAGGAGAAATCTCCTCCAATTCTGCGTTTGCATGGTGTGTCCGGTGAGAGGCCTTATGGTAGCTTCATTTTCTAAAAAGCATTGCAGATTTATTTTAAATTCTTTTGTTGTTTGTTTTAAAAAAAACAAACTGTTTTTGTTACTCATACCCGTCGCATGACTGACTCGGAGTTTATTGTTCCTTTCCTAAACTCTGGGTGCCCATAATTTTTTCCACACAGGCAGTCTAGAGTTGAGTTTTTCAGATAGTCAGGTTTAGTAGATTATCTAGAGCTAGTTCAATCTTTGGATCCGGACCAGTCTTGCTTGTCTAGGTGACACGTGATGTTGGTTCGAGCGGGCTTTGGATTAGTGCATTCGATTTGGGGATGCATTCTTTTGAAGATATTGTTCCGATGTTGGTGTTATTATCTATCTTTCCGCTGCTATTTCTTGTATGTCTGATAGTATTGATATCTATTGTATCATTCTGTGTATCATATCATATCAGATGTTGTATCTATCATTGTATCAGTGTTATATATTGATATTCATTTCTTCCGCTGTGTTGTTCTTAATGGTGTTATAAGCTCCGGCGCACCAGATTCGACATTTGGATCTATGACATTTGAATATGAGTGTCATGTTCGGTTTCGATTTTCGAAGGTCGAGTCAGGATCGCTACAGCATACAACCATTATTGTATGCCCACTATAGCTACCATGTTCAGTAGCAGGTTACCACCACATTCCATGGCGGGTTATATAACTAAAACCGTACAAGGCGTGTATGTTTCTTTGGATTTCCAAAAATGGTCAGGAAAAGGAACTTCCTACATCGAATGGGTATGCCTCTGGAAGGATTCCCTTGAGAACCTAACCAAATCTCTACTAACACAAGGCCGATGCTACCTCATGCTTTAACCAAACTGTAACATAGGTAACTACCACAGAAGTATGTCATCCCCGGTCGTTACCAACCTTTATCTGAGGCACCTCTCAACCAACAACCACAAAGCAATAAGTTTGTAGCAACCATATAGATTAAGTATCTGAGCTCCATACCATGATATCACCTTTTATCCAGAAGGAAATGGACATACCCTAGGGGCGCGACCCCTAAAAACCTTGCTGCATCTTTCCTATTTCGACCATTCCGAGGTGTATGGTCCTGATGCAGTCTCGTCCACAAAGCTACACTTTTTCACAAAGCCATGCTTCGATCAACAAATGATCAGCAGCACTTCGTATGCCACATTACCAAATTGGGAATGTATCACTAGTAACCATCAACTACATAACCTCTGAGTTCGTACGTCTCAGAGAAGGGTGTTAAGCTAAGAGAATAAATCTCCGCCACCAAACAGAACTGTATTTGATAGAATCTAGCTTTACATCTCAAAGTGTAACGTCAGACACACATCCATACAAATCTGTTCCGGGTTCGAACAGAACCAAAGGCACTTCCAAAGAAGCCCTTACAATCCGGCTATCCCCAATCCCGATCGGACTCCCCGTCACATATGGAGATCTCTATACCGTAGCTACTCAGTACAGAGTCATTCGACAGGTTAGCCTATCATTCTCGAAGACACCCGGTCTTCACCACCGTCTTCAAATGCTATCCATTTCGTGATATCACTATTCGAAATGGGTTATATGACACAAAGTTCCTCTCCCGGCTAAACCGAATAGTGAGTGCAATATTTAGAAAACATACGGATATTGGGATCTCAGTTAAGTCACGACTTATTATTCAAAACCTTTCTTTCAAATGGTTTAAACAAATTACCATTTCCAAATCTTTTAAACAAAAAGATTCACTTCACAAAGTTCACAATCTTTCATAAAGATTCATTCATAGCTTTTTCAAAACAATTCCCCTTTCAAGTCTTTTATAGAAAGGATACACCTTAAAGATCCCTTTTTAATTTGAAAACAAAGTATACCAATCTTTAACAAAGATTCATTCATAAGTTTTTCAAAACAATTTCTCTTTCTAATTGGATTAACCCATCCAGTCTTTAAATTAAAAACTCAATTCATAGCTTTCAAAGCCATTTCCGAAGATTCATTCATAACTTGAAAAACCATTTTCATTTCAAACTTGAAATCTTTTCAACATAAATTGAAATCCTTTCTTTATATGAAAGCTATTATTATTTGAAAACAAATAGTTTTCGTTTCGGAAAAATTCGATTACATTTGCACAAGTTAAAGCCTTTCAAATATAAAACTTGGGTTAAATTCAAATTTCAAAACCAATACTTTTAGAATGGTTTAAAACCCATATAAATACATTATATAGCTTGTTAAACCATAATTCAAATCTTGAATTCACATTTAAATCGAACTACTAAAATTTTCAAACTTAATCAGGTTATTCAAAATAACTTTTATCTTTAAAACTCCTTTTCAAAACTTTCCATATTTAACCCAATCTCATTTCCAAAACCATTTGGATTCAAATTTCATCTTTTAAACAAATAATGTTTAAATTCAAAATATCTGTGACTTACCCGATTTCCTCGTGAAATCCATATTCGTGTGTGTATGAGTGTGGTCCAGGGGTTTTACACAATAGTGCAACATCTTCACTCATCACAGTTCAAGCATAACAATATCGATATGCGGTATAATCTATAACACTTACCTTCAATTCACAAATTCACAGGTAAAGTAAATTTATCAATCACAAAGATTCACCATTATGATTCGATGTGGGTTTCGGATAATCAAATGGAATCCGACTCTCTGTCGCATCGAAATTCAAATGCTGTTTTACGGGCCAAGGGGTTTTCATATTCATACAATAGTATATTCATCACAAATATCATAGCTCGGCACAAAGCATTTTATATTACATAGCATCACATCACATATCATATATATATATATATATATATATATATATATATATATATATATTAATCCATCATACAACATTCAATAACAATCAAACATCTTTAATTAAGATGAATAAATCGTGTGGTTTTAAATTTATCAAGCACATAATTACTTTCATTAGTAATCTTTAATCAATGATTTATTATCAATAATTACAATTGATTAAGTTTTAATCACCTTCATTAATTAATCATTCCTTAATTTAATTATCTTAATTAACTAACCCTTAGTTGTTAATTAATTAACTCTTAATTACTTTTATTAATTAATTACTCCTTAATTAATTAATAATTAATTACAAATTAATTAACCTTAATTATTTATTAAATTAATCTTTAATATTAAATAAGTACTTTTAAAATAATTATATTAACAAATCATTAATTACTTAATGAATTAAAAGATAAATCTTTTTATCTTTATTAATTTTATAAATCTTGTTTAATCATCATCCTCATACATTAGTTCCTTTTAAAAAGGTTAAGATAGATTAAATAACTTTTTGTCTTAATTAACCCTTTAATTACATTATTTATTAATTATAAATAACTTTATAAAATAATGTATCAAAATTCAATAAATTAAAATTTAATTTCTATGAAAATATCTTACTTAAATCTTTCAAATCATCATTTTGAAAACATGGGTTATGAAAACGTTTAAAAAGTTTGAAAGATTTTTTAAGTAGAACTGTTTTACGTGGTAGATCGAGTCTGCTTCGAGTCACCCCCATGAGAATTGCCTGTTGTTAGCACCAGAATTGGTCACTAACACCCTTAAGAGAGATTGTGTAGAGAGATTAATAAAGAAAGTAAAGTTAAACAGAGAATAATATGCAAATGTAAATGCAGAAAGTATGAACACCAGATTTATAGTGGTTCGGTGTAATTGCCTACGTCCACTTTGAGGTTAATCTTTATTGTTTTTCTCGATAATCGATTACAGATACAATCCGTATATCAACTATTTGATTACAATTGTTAAGCAAGAAAGGTAAGTCTTGAATGAGGCAGAATCTCCACGGTGTTGTCGAAAAGAAGGTCCCTTTCACTTTGCCCCTGCCTCTTTATTTATCGACGAAGATGGGTTGGACTTCCCTGGTGGGCCTGGTAGCTGAATTACTCGGCTCAAAATGAATGAACTCTACGTGCCGATCCGTAGATGTCGAACGGCAAAATGCCGAACGATATCTTCAAGCCGAATCGAAATGACGTGCTGAATGGAGAGTGCAGGCCGAGAAGTAATCGAAGCCGGACGAGATTGTATGAATGCCGAACATCTTTGGATGCCGATCGATATCGAATGCCGAGCGGGGAATGAATGTCGAACACCACTGGATGCTGATCCATCTCGAATGCCAAACGGGGCATGAATGTCGAATACCACTGGATGCCGATCCATCTCGAATGCCGATCGAGATTTTTGCCGAACGGGGTTAAGTGCTGAACGTGGTCTGGATGCTAAGCAGTATGGAATGTCGAATGACTCTGAAGCCAAACGTCCAGAGATGCCGAATGTCACTTAATGCCGAGCACTCTTGCATGCCGAACGTCCAGAGATGCCGAACTTAATGCTGAACGCTTTTACGTGCCGAGCGTCCTTGGATACCGACTGAACTCGAATGCCGAACGAACCATTTGTGCCGAACGACTCTGAAGCCGACCTAGTATGTTATGCCGAACGCTCGGGATGCCGAACAATATGTGAATGCCGAGTGCCTAGTTGCCTGCTCAAATCTCCAGGTAACACTTGCCCCCCAAAGTGCATCACGTGGTCGAACGTGGTGCGCTTTGAATCATGAGCTCTCTGTGCTTTTCTTCGAGCCTCGTCTCAGTTTTCTCGATAGTATCTTCTCTCGAATACCAAGTGAGGCAATGCTCGCCGAACAACATGCAAATGCGGAACAACATAGCCAATGTCGAACGAGGTCGTCTTGACCGGCTCTACCGGTTATTGTCCCTTTGACTTCCCCTCTTCTCCTATAAAGGTCGGCATTTTCCTTCTTCTTCTCTTTTCACTTTTTACCTCCATTATTTTCCAAGAACTAGCAACTTACCTCCCTTGAATTTCATTCACCTTTTCGAACTCCCCTTCCTTCCTTGAATTCGACAAGCCCTTCCTACAGCTTCCTCCTAAATTATGTTCGAACAACTCCCAATCTTAAGCTCACATACCTTCAAGCTCCTGCCGTTTTCTTTGGTAAGGACCTTTCAATTGCTCTCTCAAATTAGGATGTATAACATATTACTCGAACTTGTGAATCCTCCATAGAACGTAGAGAGTGGAGGTGTGTGGATGAGGGAGATGAATTAAGGCTCGGGTGCGTCCTAGGTCTAGAACTCAGTATGCTTTTAGGCGATTCCGAGGTGGATGGATTGGAGAAGAGGAAGGTGGAAGATGCATTGCAGTGGCTCGACATAATCTTTTAATGCGAGTGATCCTATGGGAGCATGGGAACGAAGTTAAAGATGAGGCCTATTGGCGTGGATTGACATGGCCTTGGTTCGGCATGATCTCCCCATGCCGGATGAGGTTGGAGTGGAAAAACTAAAAGGAAGTGGAGAATGGGCAGGATGTCGATCGATATTTTCGCCGAACAGCGCTTTGGCCGAACGGCACGAATGCCGATCGATACTTAGGCCGAACGATATTTCGGCCGGACGATACTTAGGCCAATCAATATTTTGGACGAACAATATTTAGGCCGATCAATATTTTGGCCGAACGATACTTAGGCCGATCAATATTATAGCCAAACGATACTTAGGCCGAACACCTATTCACTTTGCCTAATCATATGACAAAAAAAAGGACCCGAGCAAACTAGCATATCGAACTAGTCTGGGATGATAACTTCCTAGTTGCAGTAATCACAAGCCCGAACTTAAATCGACAAAAATGGATAATTACCCTTAACATACAGCGCCAACGTCTGAGCCCAAAATTGAAAACTTCATAGGGCAGGCTTTTGGAGACGGTCAACGATGACGGTCTTCGAAGGCGACAATTCAAAGCTCATATTTATACCATCAACTCTGTGACTTTCAATTTCTCATCACTTATATTTGAATTATCACACTAGTTCACAAATCACATGGGGGGAATACTGGTGTTGTTAAGTCTAACGTCGATTGTTTTTCAAGTATAGTTCAAACATGTGCTTTGCTAGACTCAATCTCTATCAAAGATGTCTAGGAAATCTAGCTCCGCCATGATCTCAGATAGACCTAGGCCATCTTTTGGACAAGGAGTCGCAGATACTTCAAACCCGTCGACTTCCCCGGCTCATAACTTAGCTCCCGGCTCCCTGGAGGCATCAATTTTCTTGGATAACCCGGTCGATTCACAGGTTTCGAAGATTAATGAAAGTGCACTCCGTCGGATATGCTCTGTCCACGGAATCCCCTTCGACTACGTGTTAGTTCCATCGGGGCACGATCGTCCACACTTGCCTCCAGTTGGATACACAGCTTGTAATAAATTTATGTGCTGGGTTGGCACCGTGCCACCGTTCAACTCATTTCTTCGGGACATGCCGCAATACATCGACATTGCCCCTTCGCAACTGCACCTGAACGGCCACGCATTCATCTATGGTACCAGCATCCTCTTCATGAATGTCCTCTCTAGGCCTCCAACCCCGGGCGATATCAAATATATATATTGCATCAAGAAGTGGAGAGATAGCCCCACTTTCATGTTTCTCGAGCCGCACAACAAATGTCAAATTTTGACTGGGGCATGTAGCAAGTTTGCCATATGCAAACAGGAATGGTTTTATGTGTGTTGCCCTCCTGGTTTCACGAGGAGACGGGTGGAAGGAAGTAAGTCTTTTCTCTGGATCGATATTCATCCTTGGTCAAAGCCATGCCTTTTCTAACACTTTTTTTCCATCTTTTCAGGTATCAATCCACGTCCTGACGGCCGTGGATATTCTGAAGCCGTCGAAGCTATTAGAGCCCTTCCTGCAAAAGAGCGGGATATCCGGACTCTCATTTCGACTGAGTCACTTACAACGTTTGGACTGTTGGCAAAAGGCCGTCGGATAAGCCTTCCTCAGGGCGTTACCATACCCGGCCCGGCTCTGGCAAAGGGAAAAAACAAGCTGAGTCTTCAGCATGTAACGCTCCTGGCGCACTAGAAGAAGGAGAAATCAAGGAAACCGAAACACCCGAAGCACAATATGAGAACATTGGTCCTACTCAGGACCCGATAGTTGAAATTTACGACATCGAAATGTCATCTTCCCTTTCGAAGAGGAAAAAGAAACTTACGTACAAGGTAAGGAAGGAAAATGTCGGCGCAACCTCTAAAGTTACTCTTATTCCAACAGAGAAAGAGGCTTCCTCACAACGTTTAGAAAGTTCTTTAAAGGGCCTTTTGAACCTCTCCATACCTGACGATCCGAGGGCACTTAAACTTTGCTCACCCATCAGAGGCGATGTAGGCGTTCAAGCCCAAACTCAGGGAGAAAAAACTCCCATTAGTAAAGAAACTGGTCCGTCAGGGGGAAACACTAGGACACACATAAACACATGCACTTCACCTTGCACTTAAATTTTTGTCATCACGCTACTCTTTGCTAATTCTTTGTTATTTAAATTCTGTGTAGGTGACATGGGGCGTACACACGGAATTGATCGTCTCCGCGGATCATCTATCTTCCATCACTCTGGACGGGACTCGGGTTCCGGGAGACGTCGAGACAGAGACAGTGATGGTGATAGGGATTATCATTCCCGGGACTCATCATCTCGAAATAAAACATATTATCAGCCCAAGTACCACCAACATCCCTCTTCTCACTCGGGGCAAAGCAAAGATAAGAACGACCATAAGGGGTCGTAATTCGATGTAGCCCGTGATCAACACTCTGATTCCTCTTCCACGCAACAGTCCCGAGATCCTTACAGGAGAGCTAAACTTTCAAAGCCGTCTCCTCCCGTTCCTGCAATAGATCCAACAGTATCGAAGAGACTGGCCAAGCTTAAAGTTAAATTTCCAAAAATCTACTTTGATGGTCTGAAGTTCCTCCCGACGATCCATCATATACATGGAGATGTTAAGCTGTGCGCTATCGCCTGTACCAACGACGTCTATGTTCAACATGGCGTGTTTGTTCATCTTGCCGAGAAAGTGTCAAAAGTCTCCATAAAGCGCCAGTATGAGATTGATCGCCTAAAGCTTGAGGCTATCCATGACAAGGACATTATCAAAGCTTAGGACGAAGAGCTCGTGTCTTACAAATCACAACTTGAGGCCGCCCAGCAAAGCGCCAAAGATACCGCCGAAGCCGTAACTCGTTTGGAATCAACTCACAAAAAAGAAATCGATGAGGCGATACAACACTATAGGGCTTTAGCTTTGGAGAAAGACTCGGTGCAAAAAGAGAGGGATGCATTCTGCCTTTGAGTCAAAGAACTTGAGGAGTGAATCCGCAAAGAGAAAGAAGAGAAGATTGCTGTCCTAGAAGAGTTGCAATGTTATTGCGATGAGATCGTTGCAACGCAACTCCTAAAGGCGAAACTTGAGGGCGAGCTTTCTAAAGTTGAGGCACTGAAGAATGAATCCTGGGAAGAGGGCAAAAAGATAGCATCTGCGGAAATCGACTCTCGTTTTGAGTTGGCCAAGGAAGAAGGTAGGGAAGAGGTCAAAAGCATGTTCGACCCGCTTATTGCGGAATTCAATGCCCGCGTTCTCATGCATCGGGACTTAACTTTCTTAGGAGAGGGCTATCTCGAATCTTTAGCCAAAGCGTGGAAGACCTTAAAAGAAATCAAGAAGGCCGAACACGATATCGAGGAGGTTGATGAGGGGCTTTGTTAAAAGAATTCCTTAAGGGAACCGAGCCTTCGAACCTGTCAACGGCTAAAGCCGTTTATTGTAAAGGCTACCCCTCAATGAAAGGGAAAGAAGTTGTCGTCGATCCATCTAGGATCGAGTCTCCAGCTCGTGTGCCTACCCAGCTGGCCGGTCGGTCGATACTTGATCCCTTTGAGCAGCACATCGGCTATGAGCCGAAGGACCCTGGCCTTGGCGTTCACATTCTGTCCCCTATTCCAGAGGGTGAGACCCCCTGAAGGCTGAGAGCCAGCCGGAACCTAGTAGGCCACTCTTTTGCATTAACATTTCAAGAGTTTTTGTTTTTCACCACAAGCTATCGCATTCTAATACTTGCTTTTCGTGATTTTGCACAGGCCGTTCTGATCCTGAGCCCACTCCGAGGAGCGATGTCGCCAAGGTGGTGAAGGAAAAGACAAGCGAGGCCACTCACGCATAGAGGCTCCCGGTCCAGATGCTCAAGTGATCGGAGCGCTCGATGTGGATAAATCTGAGACTTTGTCCCCCATCGATGGGAGTTATGAAGTTGAAATTACGGGCGCCTCCGAACATACATCTAAAATGAGTATGAAGGAATAGCTTTAGAAAGAGAAGGAAAAGACGGTCAAGATCAAGATCGAACCTCAAGCTGTGGACCTGGACGATCCTTTGAAAAAACCATTGAAGGTCGTCCTCCCAGGTGGATCCAAACCCATGAAAGTTCCTCGTACTTCTTCAGCTGTCATTCCCTCCATCAAAGAAAACTATCAAGTGTAAATGCACTGGGGAGGAGTCATCTGGTAAAAAGTCAAAGAAGTCGAAGAAGTAGTCTTCCCTCTCGTTCAACGAGAGTTAGTTTAGATTATGTAATTATTTTTTGTTTTCGTAGTTGATGTAAATAAACTTATTTTTGATGAATAAAACTTAGTTCTTTCGCCTCTCAGAGGACTATTGTTGTTTGGTTTTTTGTATAATCGTGGTCAAAACACGAGCTACTGCGAGATACGTGAACTTCTCGATTCATCTTCAAACAAGTTAACAACCTTTTGTCATTGCACATTCTTTATACCATGCTCCATGCACTTAGAATATTTTCCAGTCCGTACGCCAAGGGCTTGATGACTTCAAGTCATTTATATCTAGTCCTCCCTCAGGGGACTTGGACATTTAGATCATTTATACTCTGGTCCGCACTCTGAAGACTCAGAGCACTCCATTCTGTACTCCGGGAACTTGGAGATTCTTAGCCGTTTATATTCTGGTCCGCACTCCGGGGACTCAAAGCACTCCAGTCCGCACTCTGGGGATTTGGAGATTTTTAGTCGTTTATACTCGAGTCCGCACTCTGAGGACTTAGAGTACTCCAGTCCGCACTCCGAGGACTTGGAGATTTTGAGTCGTTTATACTCGAGTCCACACTCTGGGGACTTAGAGTACTCCAGTCCTTTTTAGTCATTTATACCCGCGTCCGCACTCTGGGGACTTAGAGTACTCCAGTCCGCACTCTAGGGACTTGGAGATTTTTAGTCGTTTATACCTGAGTCCGCACTCTGGGGATTAGAGTACTCCAATCTGCACTGCGGGAACTTGGAGATTTTGAGTCGTTTATACCCGCGTCCGCACTATGGGGATTTAGAGTACTCCAGTCCGCACTGCGAGGACTTGGATATTTTGAGTCCTTTAATCTCGAGTCCGCACTCTGGGGACTTAGAGTACTCCAGTCCGCACTCTGAGGACTTGGAGATTTTGAGTCATTTATACTTGCGTCCGCACTCTGGGGACTTAGACTACTCCAGTCTGCACTTCGGGGACTTGGAGATTTTGAGTCGTTTATACTCGAGTCCGCACTCTGGGGACTTAGAATACTCCAGTCCGCACTACGGAGACTTGGAGGTTTTAAATCATTTATACGCGTTCGTACGTCAGACAGAGTAATGCATCTCTTAGTCATTTGTTACAGCATATCATACACAGAAACACCGACAATTCATGGGAAAAATAAATGGCTTCAAGCCTTTATTAATGCAAATAAGCTAAATTGTCTTTTTACATGCCATAAAATAGGAATAAAAACTTGCTGGGAATAAATGCAACTAAAATATGATAGAAATGAACTAAGTGTAATAGTGCTGCAAATGTTCACTATTCCATGCTCAGGGGAGTGTCGCACCATCAACAGTCGCTAGCTTTAAAGTTCTTTCCCCAAGCTTCCGTTCAATGACGTATGGACCTTCCCATGTGGGGCTCATGTGTCATGGAACTTGGAAAACTCATTTCAAAACGAGATCACCCACGCCAAAGATTGTCGGTCGGACTTTTTCATTATAACATCGAGTGACTAGGTGCATGTACGCGGCCGCTCTTAAATTAGCTTTTCACGTTTTTCATCAATGAAGTCCAATGATTCCAGTAAGAGATCTTGATTTGACTCAGGGTCATAATAAGTTACCCGATGTGATGGAACTTCAAGTTCCACGGGTATGACAGCTTCCATGCCATATGCCAATGCGAACGGAGTATGGCCAGTCGTGGACTTGTGGGTTGTTCTGTAAGCCCAAAGCGTTGTTGGTAGCTTATCCACCCACTTGCCTCTAGCCTTTTCCAAACGTTTTTTTCATTATGGATTTGATTATCTTGTTTACGGCTTCCACTTGTCCATTAGCTTTCGAGTGAGAAACTGCTGAAAACTTCTTCTTGATACCATATTTTTGGAAAAAATCCTTAAACTCTTTGCTTTCAAACCGAGTTCTGTTGTTTATGACGATGGTTCGTGGAAGGAAAAAATGACATAAAATATTTCGTACAATGAAATTAATGACCTTTTTGGTGGTGATAGTGGCCAAAGGTTCTGCTTCTGCCCACTTGGTAAAGTAATCGACCGCAACTATCGCGTATTTTGCACCACCTTTGGATAGAGGTAAGGAACCGATTATGTCGATTCCCCACATTGCAAATGTCCAAGGACTAACCATTTGTGTGAGTTTCGTTGGTGGAGCTCTTGGGATTTTCGCATACTTCTGACATTTTTCACATCTTATCACGTAGTCTGTGGCATCCCGATTTACAGTTGGCCAATAGTATCCATAGCATAGGATTTTCTTTGCTAACGTCTGCCCTCCGGTATGGTCGCCACATTCACCTTCATGGACTTCTTTCAAGAATCGTTTTATGTCATCGTGGGCAATGCATCGGAGTAAGGGGCTCGAGAACCCCCTCCGATACATTACCCCATTTGCATCACATAACGCAAAGCCTTACGAATGACTTGTCGTCTTTTGCTTCTTCTCTCGGGCACGACCCTGTGTAACAAGTACTGCTTGAATGGGGTCATCCATGACTCCTTTTCGATTTTTGTTTCTAACACGAAGTCTACCTCCATCATATTTATGCTTGAAGCATGTAAGGTTTCGACCGGAAACAATCCCATCTGTTGCGCATCACCAGTGCTTGCGAATTTTGCCAATGAATTAGCTGCTCTGTTTTGCTCACGCAGGACATGTGAAATATCATAGTACTTGAGATTCGCTAGTAGCTCCTGAACTCGGACGAAATATGGGGCAAGTCTCTGCCCCCTTGCTTGGTAGTCTCCGTGCACTTGATATACCACCAGTTGCGAGTCGCAAAAGATTTCAACCGATCTTATTCCCAGTTCTTTGATGAGCCTTAAGCCGACAATCAAGGCTTCGTACTCGGCTTCGTTATTCGTTGCTATGAATTCGAGCTCCAAAGCATAGCAAATTGATCGGTTCTCATGAGTTACAAGAACTATGCCAACCCCCGAACAACGGTCGTTAGATGCAACATCGGTGTACATCTTCCATCGAACGGGAGGTATGACATTGTGGTCGTTTGATTCGTCTGACACAGTAAATTCAGCGATGAGGTCAGCTTGTGCCTATCCTTGTATGGCCTTTAACGGCAGATAGGTAATATCGAATTGACTTAACTCGATATTCCACTTTAACATCCTTTCGGAAGTTTCCGGTCGTTGGAGTACTTGTCGCAAGGGTTGATTAGTGTAAACACTGATTGAGTGCGCCTGAAAATATGGACGAAGTTTCCGTGATGCAATCACCAAGCAATAGGCTAGTTTCTCAATCTTTGGATAATTTCTTTCCGCCCCCGTCAAGCGTTTACTAACATAGTAAACTGGCTTTCGGACCCGGTCCTCCTCGCGAACCAAAGCTGTACTGATAGCATGCTGGGATACGGCCAAGTACACATACAACATTTCGTGGTCTATCGGTTTTGACAGTACCGGGGGACTTTCTAAGTGCCTTACCAGAGCTCGGAATGCTTCCTCACAGTCGGATGTCCGCATGAAATTTCTCTTTCCTTTCTTTATCACATCAAAGAAAGGAATGCACTTATCCGTAGCTCTGGATATGAATCGGCTCAGCGCGGCCACCTTTCATTCAAGCTTTGTACTTGCTTTATGTTCTAGGCACTTGTATATCTCGGATAGCTTGAATTTTCTCCGGGTTAGCTTCTGTTCCCCGCGCATTCACAATAAAACCCAGAAACTTTCCCGACGCTACGCCAAATGAACACTTAAAAGGATTGATCTTCATTTCGTAATGGTTGAGTATATCAAACATCTCCGCTAAGTCTCGGATGTGGTCGCCTGAATGCCGTGATTCACGAGCATGTCATCCACATACACTTCCATCGTTCTACCAATATGGTCCTTAAACATTCGATTCACAAGAGGCTAATAAGTTGCTCCCGCGTTTTTCAATCCAAATGGCATTACTACATAGCAATATATCCCCATATTTGTGACAAAAATGGTGTTCTCTTGGTCTAGAATGTGCACTGGGATCTGATTGTATCCTGAATACGCACCCATAAATGACAATAATTCATGTCCGGCGGTAGAGTCGACGAGCTGGTCAATTCTAGGTAAAGGGAAACTATCTTTCGGGCATGCTTTATTCCGATCAGAGTAATCAACACAAGTTCTCCACTTTCCATTTGCTTTCTTCACTAGCACTGGGTTAGATACCCATTCAGGATAGAGGGCGTCGCGGACGAACCCATTGGCTTTGAGTTTGTCCACCTCCTCTTTGAGAGCCGCGGACCTCTCCGGGTCCATACCTCTTCTTTTCTGTTTTACGAGAACTTGTTTCGGGTCTATGTTCAACATATGACACGCAATTGCAGGAGAAATCCCGCACATATCAGAGTGTGTCCAAGCGAAAACGTCCAGATTCGCCTGGAGGAAATCAGTAAGATCCTCGGCCACAAAAGGGTCAAGTTGCGATCCAATCTTAAGAACACGTGATGGGTCACCCGGCTGACTGGGATGTCGATCGTTAGCTTAGCTGGTGCTGCAATCGTTTCCCTAGGTTCCCCATCATCATCTCTCGGATCTAAGTCTCTAAGGATCCGAGAATGCTGCCCGAGCCAGGGCTTGGGCACTACTTATCAATCATCAGTCTTTAGGATGCGGATGGAGCTGTCCGCAACCTTTCCCTTCTCTCTCCACTGAGCTTCTCTCAGTTTCGCCACATAACATGCACGACCGGTCGCCTGATCACCATGTACAACACCGACTCTTTTGTTTGTCGGAAATTTTAATGTCAAGCACTATGGGGCCAGAGCGGCCTTAAATTCTGCCAAGGCTGGACGACCCAAAAATACATTTTATGGAGAGTCAACATCCATTACAATGAACGGTAGGACTCGCACTCTCCTACGCTCACCTTCCCCCAGTTCAACTGGTAGCTCTATATACCCCATCGCGTCGGTTGCAGCATCGTTAAAGCTGTGGATACGGGCTTTGCATGGTTTCAACTCTTTCGTTTCCATCTTCATTTGGTCATAAGCCTTCTTGAAGATGATGTTGACAGAGCTTCCACAATCAATCAAGGTTCTTTTCAAGTAAGTTGGCCCGATTGTTGCAGACATAACCACCGGGTCGATAGTAGGAGCCTGCACCTTGTCCGCGTCTCGACTCCTGAACACTTTATCGTTAGTCATCATGCGTTGTTGTTTTGCGGGGGTTCCAACTTCCACATTTGAACAACACTCATAATCTACATGCCTCAAGGAGGTAGCATATCATGCCATCTCCTGCCAATTCTTGTCTGCAGGATGAGGTCCTCCGACAATAGTGTTTATGATCAACCTTCCTACAGTCCGGGCAGGTTCCTCTAGGTGACGTGGTGCCGGGCCGTGCCCAGGGTCCAACATTCCTTGCTTACCATTTGGTGGGTTTTTAACAAAATCCTGCAGCATTTTTTGCCGGATCAACCTTTCTATGGCGTCATGAAGGTGTCTACACTCCTCGGTATTGTGTCCATGGGTCTCATGTAAGCGACAGTACTTCGCTGTCTGTTTCTGTTCTTCAGTGGACTCCTTTGGACATGGCTTTCTGTATTCAAAGGTGTTACATGTAGATAGAAAAAATGTTTTCAAGAGAAGTATTCAGGGGTGTGTATTAATTGCAGGACAGAATCCTTGGCTTCCATTTCCCTACTTCTTTTTTCTTTCCGGGATTTCCGCTTCCGGATCCTTTGGACTGCCCAGGCTTGTTCTAGATGTTGACTTGAACTTTTTCCGAACTACCACCGGAACGCTTCACGGCGACGTTACTTTTCGTGGTCTCCTGAACAAGCCCTAGTGCCTTATCTCGTCTCGTCCATCGAGCTTCCTCTCTCCGTATGAACTGATGGGCTTTGGAATAGAATCATTCCAACGTAGTTGGGGACTTTCCCGTGAACCAATCTCCAAACTCCGAATCTGGATCTATGCCTCGCATTACCGCCATCAAAATTGCGTGGTCGTTAGGATTGCTGACTTCAGTGATGGCAACATGAAAGCTCTGTAAGTATGCTTTCAAAGACTCTCCAAGAGCCTGGATTACACTTGATAAGGACATCACGTCCTTTGGATGAGTAGCATGTATCTTGAATTGTTCAACAAATTTCATTGCTAACTCATCGAAGCTGGATATAGATCGCGGAGGAAGCTGGGTAAACCACATAATGGTGATTCCAAAAAGAGTGATTGGGAAACACCTACACTTAGTCGTGTCATTTCCCCTTGCCGAATCCATCATCCATTCGTACCTCATCACGTGTTGCCTAGGGTCAGCCTTCCCTTCGTAGGCTGGGATAGTCAGCAAATTGAATTTCTTGGGGTACCCAGCCTGTAGGATAATATCTGTGAAGGAAGTATGACTCCTAGACACTCCCCAATCTTCGTTGGTCAAGCCTTAGTTCTCTCTCATCAACTGCCTGACCATGGCTGATAAATCTGGAGTTTGTAAGGAAGGTGGGAGGTTGGATTCCACTCCACGGGACCATGCAGGTTGATGTCCCACCTATTGGCGATCAGCCAAACATACGTCTAGAAGGCCAACTTGATTTGGGTCTCGATGAGCCGGGCGTCCGGTCTCTTCACGTTCCTGATCACTGGCGGATCGACCAGTGGCATCTATGCATGCAGTTTCTATCTTGCGACGCCTGCGCCTAGGAGGTTTGCCAGCTAAGGTCAAGCTATCAGATGAAAAACAAGGAGCAGGACTACTCCCATCATTCTGATGCTGCTGTTGGAAAATCTGAGTCATGAGATTGGTATTGGCTTGGATCTGCTCAGTGAGTTGCCTTCTACTTTCCTTGAGTTCTCTTATCAAGTCGTTGAACTCTGTTCGGGAAACGACCTCCGCTTGGTTCTGGGTGGAGGTTCCTATGCCTTGAATTGCTTGCTGATTGTTAGGTGCTATCTGTTGTATACTAGCAGTCTCATTGACATCTGCATTGTGAGAGGCTGATCTAGTTCATGGTCTTCCCATGGTAGAGTTGTCGGTTGTAACCCTGAGTAGAATCAATAGATGTCTTGCGAATGATTCGGATCTCTTTCGGGGGATTTCTCAATCCAGTAGCTACAAAGTAGATCCTATCGTCTTGAGAATTCGACTTTCAGTGAAAGCACTAAAATGTTAGCACCAGAATTGGTCACTAACACCCTTAAGAGAGATTGTGTAGAGAGATTAATGAAGAAAGTAAAGTTAAACGGAGAACAATATGCAAATGTAAATGCAGAAAGTATGAACACTAGATTTATAGTGGTTCGGCGTAATTGCCTACGTCCACTTTGAGGTTAATCTTTATTGTTTTTCTAGATAATCGATTACAGATACAATCCGTTTATCAACTATTTGATTACAATTGTTAAGCAAGAAAGGTAAGTCTTAAATGAGTTTTGAATGCAGCATAATCTCCTCGGTGTTCTCGAAAAGAAGGTCCCTTTCACTGTGCCCCTGCCTCTTTATTTATTGACGAAGATGGGTTGGACTTCCCAGGTGGGCCTGGTAGCTGAATTCCTCGGCCCAAAATGAATGAACTCTACATGCCGATCCGTAGATGTCGAACGGCAAAATGCCGAACGATATCTTCAAGCCGAATCGAAATGACGTGCTGAATGGAGAGTGTAGGCCGAGCAGTAATCGAAGCCGGGCGAGATTGTATGAATGCCGAACACCTTTGGATGCCGATCGATATCGAATGCCGAGCGAGGCATGGATGCCGAACACCACTGGATGCCGATCCATCTCGAATGCCGATCGAGATTTAGGCCGAACGGGGTTGAGTGCCGAATATGGTCTGGATGCCGAGCAGTATGGACTGTCGAATGACTCTGAAGCCGAACGTCCAGAGATGCCGAACGTCACTTATTGTCGAACGCTCTTGCATGCCGAACGTCCAGAGATGCCGAACGCTCTTGCGTGCCGAGATTCCCTGGATACCGACCGAACTCGAATGCCAAACGACCAATTTGTGCTTAACGACTCTGAAGCCGACCAGTATGTTATGCCGAACGCTCGGGGTGCCGAACGGTATGCGAAGGCCGAGTGCCTAGTTGCCTGGTCAAATCTCCAGGTAACACCTATTTACTTCAAGTTTTGTCAAAAATCAACCCGAGTGCCAAAATTTCAGTCTTAAATTTTTTTCCTAAGTATTCTTACCCGGTACATTAACATTTTTACTCCAGTTATAACTCGAGCTATCACACGTTTCCATCGATATTTGCTTCGAGTAGTCACGAAACACCTAGCCATGCATACACCACTGACACACATTCATGTGCACATCTAAACGCCGTGGTTTCGGCAAACTTCGCCAATGTCGCAAGATCACCGATCATCTCCAAAGTTACCACGAACACTCAGATCTATTAATTTTCTTCAAAATCAAAATTGAACCATCCAACATCCAACTGAAACCCAACATCGATGACTAAAACACCTCGCCATGCCGATCTAGTCCATCAGAGCCAACGTCGATGAACACGCACCATCGCCAGAGTCCCCTGCACCGACTCCCCCAATGCGATTTAGCCCGATCCTCTCTCGTCGCCATATGAACTCGAGGATCAACATTGCTTAAACCGGGTACTTAAACCCTATTTCATCGCCGACAAACTAAATCGATGATCTTAAAATTCATTTGTTATTTTTCTGATGATCTCCAACCCCCAAACTTCCTTCAGCTATGAACACGACAACCCTACCTTCCCCGATAGTCCAGGATTGACTAAAGAACATTTTCTGTTTATCTTTCAATTTCTCATTGCCCATGATTATAAAAAATTTAATATCTATATTAAAAATCATGATTTCTTAACGCAAATCCAAATATACGATCAAAACGCGAAAATTTAAAAATCAAGATTTTGAGCTGAGTTGATTTTTACTGAAATCTTCCATTTTCCAGTGAAAATATTTTTATAAAAAATCTATAAATAGTTTTAGAACTTAGATTTGGATTGTATAACAATTTTATCAAGATCCTAAAGCCTACAACCAATTTGAGAAGGGGGTTTTACTTTATGAATAGGGTTTGGAAGCCTGTAATCAAACAGAAGGGCAAGCATTGCCTTTGAACCAGACATGTACACAGTTTACATACACATACAGGCACAAATATATAACCATCGCAACATATTAAATTCATAACTTTCCAGATCAAAATGCAAACCAAAAATTCAAACAGATCTAAATTTTTAAGAAGTGAGTTTACTACCCTAGAGTGAAGAACAGAGAAGAACGGGCTTGAAGTAAATTTGTAAACTGGGAATTAGTTGTTGATCTTTGAACAACTGGAACTTGATCATTTTGATTGATGAATTTTTGTTGAGTTGCTTTTTGCGTTTTAATTCAGTTTTAAATTGATCTGAAACTTTGCTTTTGTTTTTGATTTCCTTTTATTTTGCTTCAGGCTTTTGAAACATCCAGGTTTTGAATTTCTCTTATCAGGTTTTAAAGTTTTTGATTTTTCTTCTCAGATTTGCTTTTGAAAATTTTCTTTCTGATTTATAAAGTTTGATCAGGTAAAAGAAATGAGAGGAAGAAGGTTTGATAGTTTATATAACCCAATTTTCTATTTTTATTAATTTCTTTCTCAAAAATAAAATTAAATGACACTTGTCCAATTTAAATTATAAAATCATTACATTTGTTAAACAATTTATTATTTGAATTACACTTGTTAAATTTCTTGTTACATGTTTAACACTTGTATTTCTCATGAATTAAAAGCTTTTAAATAAATTTGATATTACATTTTTATTATTTTATAAATACATCTTCCTAATCATTATTATATACAAACTATTTAAAAGAAAATGCTTTTAAATCTAATTACCCATTAAATAATTTAAATAAATAATATTTTTAAACCGAAATCATTTTTCTAAGTCAATTTTTTAGATTTTAAATTCAAATATAAATTCAATATTCAAATTCTAACTTTAAAGTCAAATTCAAATCTACTCAATGTACATATATATATCTCAAATTCAAATAATTCTAAAACATTTATTATTTTGAATTCTTAAACTCAAATGAATTTTACAATCTTATTTATATATACAGATCAACACTTAATTTATTTATTTTGAAAAATTCAAATTAATTCCAGAATAGATTCCAAAATTTACATTAATTATTAATTAAATTTAATTCAAAATTGGGATCGTTACAATGAAGGAACAGAAAAGATTAGGAGCCGCTCTTGCTAAAGTAAAGTATATTAGTTCTGAAGAGAGGAAAGTAAAACAACTTCTACTTGATGAAAATTTGGCTCTGAAAATGTGTCTAAAAGAGTCCAAGATGAAAAATCTCGAATGGTGTCCAAACAATCCTCTTTCAAGAAGAAACCGGAGAAAAGAAAAGTTCCTTAAAGTTGGCTATCAACACTATATCTGATGCTAAACAAATTATGTCACAATTTCTGAATACTTCCCTCGACAACAGCATTGCAAACTCTTATGAGGATGCCCATATTCTTGCCTATGCCGACAACACTAAGAAACACCCAAATTTGAGCTTTCCTTCACTCGACCCTGTTCTTGTTAATAGATTTAAAGTCAAAGAAATGAAGCAAATATTTGATGTCCCTCAGAGAGAGGAGATTGATGCTTTCAAAATTTTATCTTTTGAAGTCCCTTCTACCGAAGTAGACTCCGATTCTGATGGTGAAGGTGATGAAGATGAAACCGCCACTGAAAAAGACAACAATGATAATGATGATGATGATGACGGTGATAAAGGCCATGGTTTTTCAGGTGGAAATGGAGGTGGTTAAGCCGACGTTCATGAAAAAGATGGTGATGGCCTCATTAGGGCTTTAGAAAAAGTCAACCACGACCCGGGTACTCGTGAAGCAAACCCTCCTGAACTTCCCAAGCTTTTTGACCTTCAACAAGGGACCGATGACATAAATTTTAAAGAACAAAGAGAGATAAAGCATGTCCCTCTAACTTCAGTCCCTGTTTCTCGAGTATGGGATTCCTTGTCTAAATTGTTTTCATTTCCAAGATAATAATAGTTAACATCTTTTATTTTAGATAAGGAGGAAATCCATCCAACTTTATAAATCAAAAATTAAAATAAAACAAATAGAAATAAATAGTATTTATAGAGAGTTAGATAAGCAGTCAAAAGAACACAATACCCTCTCTTACAAGTATCATAGGCTTAACAAGAGTGCAGCAATGTTAGCGATTTTCGAAGATCAAGAAGCTTCCCCCCTTCCCGACTGAAGAGGGCACGCCTTTGATATGATAGACTTTTGGAAGAAAATCAGGAATTAATTACCCTTTTGGGGATGTTGATCGAAGAGAAGAACATCCTTGTAGACTTCCTATACAAAGTTCATTTTGGACATCCGACTACAGATTTTCAAACTTAGGTGACTTTAGTGGGGGGTTCTACTTAGGCGTTTACTAGGGATGATCAGATCAACACCCGGAGGCTTGCTAGAATTTACCATGAGTCAAATCGATTCCTCGTGAGGTGCCTTCTGAGAAAACTTTAATATTACAAAGATGAATTTTTTTAGAGTAATTCAAAAAGTCAATTTTATATGAAATGAATGAACATTTTGTAATTTTGTAATAATATTGATTTATAAATTTCTCATTCTAGCTTCCTTTTATACTTAATTGCATTTTCTTATGTTATCACAGAATAAATATCTCTCGGGCAACTCTGTCTCTAAAGGTTATTAAAGAAAATATGTTAGACTAATAAGATATTATCTAGAAAATGCTTCAGTTTTGAAATCTTCAAAATTAGCTGGATACTGCTTTCTTAGAGACTTGTAGAGACTTTACATGGAATATCCTAGCCTTCATTTCAATTTTATTAGCGAAGACAAAGAGAAACTTCTTAATAAAATTTGAATATATCATGCCAGATTAATATGTGGTCATGATAGTTCTCTTGTTGGGTGATAACAATATTGCTTTTCAATACCCTAAAATGATTCTAAGAAAGGTGAATAATCCTTTATACGAGTAGTGAAAAAAAGAAGGTGTGAATCCTTTAGGAATTGCCTTTCGATTAGGTTTTATTTGGTGATATTCCTCAAACAGGCCTTTTGCCTGTGTCGAAAGGTTCGAATTATGGGTTAATTGCCTTTCGGTTCAGACAATATCTTCTTCGAAGGCCTTCCTTTCGATTCGATTGAAATAACCTGAGTTAAGTTCCTTTAGATGGGTTTTGATCTAGTTGGAAGCCTAAAGCTTTAGATTGGCTTAGGTTTTGGTTATTAAGCAAAACTGGAGGTTTCGACCATGTCTGAAGCTTGTGGGCTAGCCTTTCTTGAGTTTAGGTTGAAAATCTTAAGTTTCAGTAGGCCTGTGATGGGTTTCGACTTTGTCGAAAGCCTTAGGTCATAGAGTTGATAGCTTCGAATGGGTTACAGCGGTTATAAGAGATTGAAGAGGTATCGACTGTGTCGATAGGAGCCTTTTGATGGAGATTAAATTTGAAATATAGAAGTGGATCCAATAAAGGTTTTAGTAAAACGGTAAAGTAATCAAAATTTCTTGAACTTCCCTTTCTCCTTTTAAAGAATCTCTATTTCATTAAATTCCCAAATCTATAATCTTGAAGTTAGGATTATAGTCTTTTATTTAAGAGAGTACAAGTTTAGAATGAGAAAGATCTGATCCCCTAAAACATGACTCCTTGGGTCTTATTTGTAGATGCAAGTCGGCCCCCCTACTGCTCCTTTTCTTTTAACCGGGTCAAAAGGTCCCTATTTTATATGATGTTATATGTCTTTCGAAATGGTCGAAGGCAATGCTTCTTTCGACGTTGTCGAATGGTCTCTTTTTTTCTTCTTGTTATACGTTTAGCAGTTCCTTTATCCTTTCCAAACCTTTCAACTAAGTCGAATGGGCCCTTACCATCATTTCGCCCTTATTGATTGCAGATACTGCTTTCTTCATAACACCTTTCGACATTGTTGAAAGGTGTCCAAAATGCATCTTCACCTTTTTGGTTGCTAGTGGAAGTAAATTTGGAGTTTCTGACACTGTCGATAGGTCGATTATACGGTTTCAAAGAGATTCAGTTGTTAGTTGTTTCGATGATATTGAGCAGCCCCTGAATGCATGCCTGTAAGCTACTACGGAACCTTTTCTTAATGTTATGGACTTCGACCGGATCGAAAGGCTTGCTATAGCTTTCAAAGAGGTTGCTTGAGATGATACTTGCTTCCTAGTAGTTTGAACGATGGAGAAACCATTGGTTTCAAATGGTTTGGCGTATATTTAAAGAGCTATTCTTATTGTCTTCGAAAGGTGTGGTTTCGACTAAATCGAATGGTCTTTAGTTGATCGAAGGGTTATTAATGAAGGCGGAAGAGTGCTTTCGACCCTCCATCTCCTTCGAAAGGTAAGGTATTTCTGAATAAAGTTTGAAGAAGCCTTCTATCACCTTCAAAAGGTCCTGAAGCTTACAAACCTTGATGGCAGCATCCATTCGACGCCTTTGAATGGTTAGACTGGAATCTTCTCCCTTTCTCTTTGCTTTGAACAGGTTTTGACTTGATCAAAAGGTGAGTATTTGGAGTAACATTTGTCCCCTTCTGAAGGGACGCTCTTGACTTTCCAAGTCATCTTTGCCGAAACCTAGAATTTTCCCGCCTCTAAGCTATCCTGCGTAGATCTGGGCAATTCATTCAAACCTTATCCAACGGTTGATAATTTGGATGACTTTTCTTATAAAGTACGCTTCTTCTTCTTCTTCTTCTTCTTCTTCTTTTACTTGCAATTAAAATAGTCAAGAAAAATTAAAAGAATTCTCCAAAATTTCTTAAACTTTGTTTCTAGAATCAAGGTAATTTCCAAATCCAAACCATAAAATTAGATTAATCTCCGTTTCTTTGGTTTTGATTCAAACTTCGCTCATGTTTGAACTGAATTTTAGTTTCCAGATTCCAAAATTGAAATTCAATTTTGAAATGTTTGAATCTTGATCTTTTTAAGAATAGATTTGGTTCACCTTGCCAAGAAAATTCCTCTTAATTCAATTTCTTTAATTAATAGAATTCATTTCTCGTTTTGGATTTTGAGATTGACAGTGGTTATTACTGAAAATCCCCTTATCACGTTTAGATTATCATTTCCAAATTATTATTTTTGTCCTTCGTTGGTGAATCAGCATTTCAAGTTTGGTAGCAGTTTCTATGCTTTTTGAAGTTGTCAAAGACCAAATTCTGTAAGAATTAATTTTCTATTTTCTATTTTAGTTTTTCTTTAACAAGTCTAATCTGTTCTTCTTAAGAAATTTTAGAAAATCTGGATTTGTAATTGGGTTTGGGGGAGGATGATACAATCTGTTTCTTTACCCGAAAGTTTCTCGTGTACGGATGAAAATTTTGGTGCCACAAAATAACTTTTCTACCCCTTCAAACGGGATGGAGGCGGCAACATTAGTTTTTCTTCCTTAGCCCCTTTTGATGGGGTTAAAAGGTGTTGTAAAGCCAATTAGATCATCTTTGTTGAAAGGTTATGCTATTAAGTAACCTTTCGACTTAGTCGAAACCCCTTATTTCGATCACAAACCATTTTCCTTGGTTAATTTTTGGAATCACCAGATCCTTTCAGCCCCTTCAACATCACCTTTACCTTCTAGGTGATCCCCTTAGAGTTGTTTTTGTTCATCGTTGTCAAAACAATCTAAGTGTATATGGGTTTAACTTGGGACCTTTCAACTTCAATGAGTGGGTTAGGTTTCGCCAACATCAGCATTTTCCTCCAGATAAACTAAATTATTGGTTTCGACAATGTCGAAGGGTCTTGTTGTCTAGTTTATGTAATTCTTGTAGTGTATATGTTTGTTTAAGTTTTTTTCTAACTATCCTTTAGAGCATTCGACATGGTTGAAAAGTGACGTATGAACAAGTATCATGCTTTAACCTTCCGACTTTGTCGATAGCTCAAGGAACACTTTTATCTAGGCTTTCGACAATGTCGAGACATGTTTTTTTTTAATGATGATGCTCTTTTCCTTTCGACTTTGTCGGAAGCCTAGTGTTTTTGGTTTTTGACTCAACCTATTTGCATAATCTTTAGTTTCATATTTTTTCGTGTTTAAGTTATCAAATAGGTTTCTTTATCTAATTCTCGAAAGCAATCCAAACTCATAAATAACCAACGATTTTAACTAAAACGTTTTTACCTGGCAGAATAGTGAGTTATCCTAAGAAAGTTGAAGCCATTTATAAGCATTCCTCCATTGCATCCCAAGACGAAGTTAATGCCATCCTTAATGATTTTGGTATCACTGTAATTTGAAGCCATTCCCCTTTAGAAAACTGACACCATAGACAACCCTCCTGAAGGGTATTTTTCTTATACTCCCCTCCATATATGGCATGGCAAATTCTTACCCTTTCTAGAGTTCTTATCTTTGTATCTATCTCATGTTGGAATCACCCCAATCCAGTTATCTTCGGACGTCCATATTCATCTTCTGCCTCTAGAGATGACGGCGCTGGAATCCGGGCTCGCTTCTCTTAACGCTAAAGTGTTAAACTTCTTAACCAAGTTGGTAAAGCTGAGATATCTCAATAACCAAATATGTAGAGCTAACCCCATAAGAAGTTAGTATCAGATGGGGTCAACAAATTTAGGGACTGGGAGAACCAGTTCTTCTTCATCAAATGCTTTGCTAATATTTGCGGGACTTTTGCTTCTCCCCATAAGTCTTGCCTGGTGTTTTCTTTTCCCTACTCAATGTTTTCAGTTAACTAATCTCTTGCTTCATCAGGTCTCCCTACCAAGAAGCTTTGTGATGTCTACGAGAGAACAGTTGATTCTCTAATTGTGGCCTCAAGACAAATTGGGAGCAGATTAACGCTCCTAACTCCCACAAATTAAAGAAAGCACTCTATTATACCAGTGGGATAGAGGATCTTAGGAACTCCTCCATCTGTCCGGCACACTTCACGTGGCAAACGCTTTCTCTCCCTCGGAGATGCTGAACACTTCTCTCCACTGTCTCCTATATGTAAAGACCCTCTTGGTACATTACTGGTCTAGTATTTTCTTTTTTGTCCCTGGTATTCTTGGAATTATTTTGGCTGACTTTACATCTGGTTGAATTTATTCCAGCTTCTTCTCAAGTCATAGTGTCTTCTAGTGGTGCTGCCCCCTCCTCCACCAACTTCTAGAGTGACATCAATCATTGCCTCCTTTGCAAACTCTAACCGAACTTTCAAAAGGAAGCTAATGGAATCTTCCTTAGATGTTACTCCAAAGAAAAATACTAAAGTTATAGAAGTGGAGGAAGAAGAGGAGCGCTTATCTTCTGAACAAGTTTAGAAGAGCCCAATTACTGAAGTCCCCAAAGAAAAACTAGAGCAAACTACACCTATTCCTGAACCTCTTTCGTGCATCTCTATCTCTGATTCTCCAACTGCACGTGAGCAGATACAGCTAGCTGTATTGATGACTCCTTCCATGAAGCAAATTCCTCCAGAAGCAATCGTCTTCTACTCCTCCATCTGCAAATTTTGAAGAGATAATTGAGCTCATTTTGCATTCTAAATCTTTCACTTCTTCTTGCCCACCCTCTTTCATTCCAGATTTGGTGGGGAATTATCATTCTTTAATGGGACGACAAATTTTGGTAAGCTCTTACTCAGTTGACCTTATCATTATTGGTTTTCTCTAAGTCACTAACTTGTGTTACACATCTCCGTCCAGATTTCCAAGAGTTGGATAGCTTTGAACGAACATGTTTCAAAGTCTTCAATCAAATCCTCTAAGCCGTAGAAGGAAAATTCTAAGCTAAAATCAAGTATCTTCATTGACCGCTGCCAAAAGCGATGCTTCCACAGAGTTGGAGAAAGCAAAAGCTTCTTTTGCCCAGGATGAGGTTAAATTAGAAGTAGAGAAGTAGGCTCACCAACTCATTACAGATGAAAAATTTTCCCTGGAGAAGATTTAAAAGACAAGAAGGCTAGCCTGGTCACGAAGAACATCTCTTTGAAAGAAATTCAAGAAGACCAGAGCTTCGCTTAAACTTGTTGTCTGTACCCTTACTGATGTCAAGCAGCAAGTGTCCTAGTTTGTTGATAATACTCTGGGGAAAATGATGCTGAAAAATTATGAGTATATCTTATGCTCGCATACACTAACAGCTACAAGAAGTGCCCTGACTTCGGCTTTCTTTTACTCGATTCCTCCCTTTCCAAAAGAGTGATGGGTAAAATCAATCAAATGAGCAAGGGATTGAGACTACGAACGAGGAGGAAATTAATCCTTCTGAAGTGCTTTCTTTTGATGTCCCCTCCTTTGATATCGAATCAAACTCTAAGGAAGAGGGTGACAAAGGTGAGGCTGTTGAGGAAAAGGAGGAGGATGTTGGCGAAGGCAACGATGATGATAACAATGAAGACAACAATGATGATGAACCTACTAGAGGCTAAGGTCTTGGTGGAGACAAAGGGGGTCCTTCTGGAGTTTTGAAAAAGGATGGGGGCGACCAAGCTGAATATCTTGAAAATGAACCATCTCCCCGAAAGGATATGCCACCTGCATGCCCTAGGCCTTTTGCCTCTCTTGAGGAGGAATCTGTTCCAATTCATACTAAGGATCTAAAAGGAAAGGAGTAGGCCTCTCATGCTTCCGTCTTTTTTGCTCAGGTATGGAATTTCATGTTTAAACATCTTTCTCTCCAAAGATAATAATTAGTGTAAATTCATTCATTTTAGATAAGGAGGAAGTCTCAATTACCCTATAAAAGAAAACATGTAAGGAACCAAGAAGAAAGTAACAAGTTATATAGGGAGTTAGATAGACAAATAAGGGAGCACAACGTTCTTTCTTAAAAGTGTCACAGTCTTGATTGGAGTGCCTCTGTCCTAGAATCTTTTAAAAATCAGAGGAATGCCCCATTATTAAAGAGAGCGCATCTCCAATACGACACTCTCTTAAAGGAGAATTGGGAGTTGCTTACTTTATTTTGGATGATGATTGAAGAAATGGATATTCTAGTTAATTTCTTATATAAAGATTATTGTAGACATTCGATTGTAGATTTTTCGTACTTAGGTGAATTCAGCCGGAGTTTACTCAAACATCTCCACGAAAGATATTTAGATGAATTCCCACACCCCGGAGCTTCATGGAATTAACTACAAGTCGGACCGATTCACCAAAACCTCCTCGCTAAAAAACTTAAGTACTATGTACATAATTTTGTTTCTGAGTTTTTCTTTATATCTATTTTTTATATACCAAATATGTGATTGTAAATATGTAACAATTTATTGATTTATAAACATATGCTTTAGTCTTGTTTTCCATGCTTAGTTCCTCTTCATTATGCTTTTACAAAATGATAGTTCTCTAGGTCGACTCATCCATAGAGACCACTTAAGCCTATATGTAAATTTGAGCAGACTTTACTCTGAAAATGCTTCAATTTTAAAGACTTTGAAATTAGCAAGATATTGTTTCTTCGAGATTTACAAAAATTGTACTTGCAATACCCTTGCCTCTGTTTTGACTTCCTCGATGATGAGAAGGAAACATTTCTTAAAGAGATCATAACTTTTCACTCTAAATTAATTTGCGGTCGCGATAGTCCCTTGGCCAAAAAATAGGACTATAGGCAGTGCCTGCCGGCCATCAACCCTAAAGGAGTTACCACGCCTTTTGATTCGGTAGTTATGCTTTCAGCTAACTCTCTACATAAATTTAGGAAAGTAGTTTCTAAACTTTAAATGTAATCCAATTGCCAATTGTATCTTTTAACTTTATTGCTATTTAAGTTGTAATCGGATACTATAATAATAAAGATATCTTTTGTCCCGATCTTGACTTTCATTCTATTTCTTTTGCTTAAATAGGAGTTACAGTTATCTATAGCCCCTCTTTCTCATAACTTATTGTCACGCGTCGATGCTATTAGAGAGAAACTATTGACGGTGAGCGGAAGGATCGTGGTTAGCAACAAAGTCTTAGTAGAGCGCTTTGGTGGCAACACTAAAGCCATGAAACGGAAAAAGAGATACTTTCTTCAAAAAACCATTGCCAACAACCACAAAGATCATATTGCGTATCTCAAGGCAGAAATTAAAAGTAAAAAATGAGAAGACTTCTACTCTTAAGCGACAAGTAAAGAAAAATCAATCCATTAACTTTGATAAGAAAATGTCAGAACTTATTCAAAAGATAAATGACTTGGAGCTGAGATTAAAAGATAACCAAGCGTAGTGTGCCTCTTTGAAATTCATTATGTGGGACAAGACTTCGAATATTAATTTACCGGTCACTCAATCAACCCCTCTAGATGTTAAATCGATAAGGTCGAAGCTTCTCGTGACCTAGAAATTTCCACTGTGCTAATCCTTTCCCTGGGTTTAGATGATAATGCAGTGGGAAACTGGTGTCGGAGAGTAAAATTCAAAATAGTTAAGTATTTTGATGAGCAGCAGAAAGAGAAATATTCCCTGACTATCAATGAATACACTGCAAAAAATCAGAAGCTAGAGCGCGATGACTACTAGCTTGATAAGCGCATCGCATAGTTGAAAAGGGAAAACAAAAACCTTAAGGCTGCAAATAGAGCTTTTAACCATGCCTTGAAGACCAGTATCGATGTGATTGACGATGAAAACAAAATAAGAAGAAAGGAAAAGAAACTTAAGGAAGTTCTTTATGCCGCAATTCGTCGCGTTGTAGATCCTTCAATTATAGAAACTGTTGATAAAGCCGCTCAAGGTTTGTAATCCACTAACATGTTTGAATTATGAAAATTTATCTTGTATATATGTAAATAATGTTGTAGTTTGTTAAACAATTTCATAACTTATGTAAATCACATAAACTTTGTAAATATCACCTGATTTGTAATCCTTTTCTGTAATGTTTCTTTTATAATGCCTTTGAACTGCTCACTCATTGATTTTCGGACTTGTTGAATCTTTTGTCATTCTTTATTGTTCTGCTTTTCCAAAAAAACACAAAACAAACAATATTTCTAATTGTTAGCTTGAAATTGACATATTTATTTATGCATGTCGTTTTCTTTGATTAACAAACCATCTTGTTAATTATATGAAAAGTGGTTTATACTAAATGTCAAAACCTCATCTTTAGCTGTGACGAGAGGTGATCAAGAATTCAGCTTCTTCTACTCGGTTGGAATATCTAACTTTGTTGATGGAAATTCTCACCCAATTGCAAGGAAATAAATGTTGGAATGTAACCTTCAATAGAAATTTAGTAAAGAATCAAATTTTGAAATCAGTATCTGAATTTTTGAAGTAGTAACCCTCCGACCCATTCCTTAACATGAATGGGATTTGAAAGAATTAGAAATTAGAAGTTCACATTCTGAACTTTTAATGATGATCTTTACGATAATATTCTTTGACCTAGATTTAGTTATTTATGATGAATAGAAATCCAAAGACCTTGCACCCATATTTGGGTTTAAATTAGTATTAGACTTGATACCTAGATTGGGATATAATAAGTTAGTGATTGATAGAGCTCGAGATCCAGATTCATGTGTTTGATGATGGAACTCATAAATGGAAGACCCGAAACCCTAATTTGGGTGTTTGATGATGGAACTCATATATGGAAGACCCGAAACGCTAATTCGAGTGTTTGATGATGGAACTCATAAATGAAAGACTCGAAACCCTAATTCGGGTGTTAATAGCGATGTTTTAGAAATGGGAGTCCCAAAACTCAGATTCAGGTATTAATAAGTGGAGTTCTATTTTACATTTTTGTTTTTTTCCTTTTCAACATGTATGAACCCTTCAGGTTTTGAATATGTAGAAATAATCTTGCTAGTTGCCTCTTGAGCTTGGATGTCTTAGTCCATAATGTGATAAGCCTCTTCTTAGGCCTTGATATCTTTGTTCATCGTTTAATTTACCTCTTCTCAGGCTCGGACGTCTTAGTCCATTGTTGAATGCCTCTTCTTGGGCTTGGACATCTTAGTCCATAGTTTGATGAGCCTCTTCTTGGGTCTGGACGTCTTAGACCATTGTTGTCTTGTGCTCTTGGTTAGCTCATCTTAGAGGCTGGAACCATATACTTACCCGACCTCCCTCTAAGATGCGCCCTTCCTTGGCCCTTTGCGATGCGGACAGAGGCTTGTTCGGTGCTTTAACCTGGCCATCTTATGACGCAGATAAAGGCTTACTCCGTCCTCCCTCCAGAAGGTGCCTTAACCTGGCCATAGCGTGGCATGGATAAGGGCATGTTCGGTGCTTTAATTTGGCCATCTTATGGCGCGGCTAAAGGCTTACTCTTTCCTTCCTCCAAGAGATGCCTTGACCTGACCAGAGACGCGGCTAAGGGCTTATCTGGTGCTTTAACCTGGCTATCATATGGCGTGGCTAAAGGCTTACCCATCCTTCCTCTAGGAGATGATGTGCCATGGCCATCTCGGCGCAAACAGAGGCTTTCCTACCATCTTAAGTAGTATCAGATATAAGGAGTATTTCACTCCCAACCATGTAGATTTTCTTTTTACATAAAATAGCTCTTTATTAGCTCCATCTCAAATTCAATTTACAAATTCATGGATCTTTCCTTGTCGAAAGAAATTTATGATGACCCCTTCCATGGCACTACAATGATTAGTTTCATGGCCATTCATCATATGATAGTGGGAATAGGATCCTCCCAAGTTTCTTTCACATTTTGGCATTCTCTTTTGTAGTGGCCAATAACTAAGCTCATCCTTAGTAAGCATGCAGACATTTCCCATAGATGTAGTTAAGTTGCTTTTCTTTGAAAGTTTTGATTTGAAGCTTGACTCTTGAGGATGGTTTTTTGACTTTTTTCTCTTTGGCCTTATTGTTTCAAGTTCTTCGATCGCTTTTCTTTTTGCTACCCTTCTTTGTCCTTGAATTGGAAGTGCTTTTTTCGTAGTTGGTTGTTATTAGTGTGCAAAGACATTGTAATCATTCATTATAGATTATGCTTTTGGAATAATATTGAATTGTTCTTCTCATTTGATTGAAGATGGTTCCGCTTCCATTTGTTCTCTTGCCTAATGCAAAGATTGGGCTAGAGCCAACATGGAAAAGGTTTAAGCTCCATCTCTCGGGATCATAAGATTTTTCTTTCTTCTTGTTTATAATCCTCAGAGCTTCGAGCCTTAGTCTTTGCTCTTCATCTTGATTGGAATTTTTGATGATTACTTGGGAGAACCATGTTAAATGTGGTTCGGAGGACCCTTGTTCAGATCTCTTAAATTTGCTGGCCATGATCAAACCAAAGTAGATGAACGTGAAAAGAATTAAGTTAGAGAGTGGTGGCGTGGGGATTTATCCATGTCAGAGGCTCAAGCCCTCCATCTAGTGCCAAAAATTTTAACAAGGTTTCTTGTTAACACCCCAAAATGATGCTAAGAAAGGTGAATAATCGTTTATACAAGTAGTGCAAAAACAGAAGGTTTGAATCCGTTAGGAATTGCCTTTCGATTAGGATTTATTTGGTGATATTCCACAAACAAGTCTTTCTATCGTGTACGTATGATATCTCCTTCGAAGGCCTTCTCTTTGATTTGTTTAAAATACCCTGAGTTAAGTTCCTTTGGATAGGTTTCGACCTGGTTGGAAGCTTAAAGCTATAGATTGGCTTGAGTTTTGGTTATTAAGCAGAATAGGAGGTTCCGACCTTACCAAAAGCTTAGGGGCTTACCTTTCTTGAGTTTAGGTGGAAAATCTTAAGCTTCAATAGACCTAAGATGGGTTTCGACCTTGTCGAAAGCCTTAGGTCTTAAAGTTGATAGCTTCAAATGGGTTACAGAGGTTATATGAGCTTAAAGATGTATCGACTGTGTCGGTAGGAGCCTATTGATGGAGATTAAACCTAAAATATAGAAGTGCATCCGACAAAGAATTTAGTAAACAATAAAGTAATCAAAAGTGCTTGAACTTCCCTTTCTCCATTTAAAGAATCTCTATTTCATTAAATTCCCAAATCTATAATCTTCAAATTAGGATTATAATGATACATTTAAGAAAATACAAGTTTAGAATGAGAGAGATCGGATCCCACAAAACGTGACCCTTTGGGTCATATTTATAGATGCAGATCAGCCCCCCTTTCACTCCTTTGCTTTCAACTGGATCGAAAGTCCCCCCTTTATATGCTGTTATATGCCTTTCGACAAGGTCAAAGGCCTTGCTCCTTTTTGGCGTTGTCGAAAGGTATCCTTTTTTCTTCTTGTTATACTCTTAGCGGTTCCTTTATCCTTTCCAAACCTTTCGACTGAGTCAAATAGGCCCTTACCATCCATTCGCCCTTATTGATTTTCCATTTTTTTGCAGTAACTTTCAACACCGTCAAAAGGTGTCCAGAATGTATCTTCACCTTTTTTAGGTTGCTAGTGGAAGTAAGTTTGTAGTTTTCGACACTGTCAATAGGTTGATTATATGGGTTTTGAAGAGATTAGTTGTTAGTGGTTTCGATGATGTTGAGTCTCCCCTTAATGCATGCCTGTGGGCTACCGCAAAAAAAATTATTAATGTTATGGACTTCGACCGGTTCAAAAGGCTTTCTATAGCTTTGGAAGAGGTTTCTCCAGGTGATACTTGCTTCCTAACAGTTTGAACGATGGCGAAACCACTAGGTTTCGAATGGTTTGGCATATATTTAAAGAGATATTCTTCCTTGCTTTTGAAAAGTTTGGTTTTGACATAATCGAAAGGTCTTTAGTTGATCGAAGGGTTATTAATGAAGGCAAAAGAGTGCTTCGACCCCCTCATCTCCTTCGAAAGGTAAGGCCTTTCTGAATAAAGATTGAAGAAGCCTTCCATCAACTTCGAAGGTCCTAAAGCTTACAGTTAGTCATGTCTACGTTCTATTGGATTCCGAAATTGTCTAGTTCCTTGATTCTACGCCTTGGCGTCCTAAATTAGGGGCACATGGTGGCTGTCGAACGGTCGAATCACGCTCGTCAAGACAAAAGCTCCACAGGTTCTATCACAATTTGCAGAGGTTGGTCGGCACCCAACTCTAGCCACTTGGTCACCTGCATCATATGCATGTAGCTTAATTCAAGTTGGTCGTAGTTCTCAACATAATTGAAATTGAAATTAAAATAAATTAAGTAAAATAAGATCGGAATAAATCTCGGTGAAAAGTGAGGCAGCATTGTGCACTCGCTGGTCTACTTGGCCTCTAGTTCGTTACAGTAGGACATCGACCGCCGGTGGTACAACTGATAATCAGAGCTTTTTTATTGATAGAGCTAGGATGTTTCTGACATCGTCCATCCGCTAGGTTCTTAGGCCATAGCTACTTGTTATGCTCGCGAATAACATATGCATATCCAAGATACGCGCAAAGCGAGATGTATAGGAATTTATAGGTAGTAGTAAATCACTTGTGGTCAGAACCAAGGACATCTGATAATCGCTTGGAGTCAATCATTTGATCGCTTGAGGTTAGATTTTGGGTAATTTGGGATTAGTAAATTCGAAGGCCAGTTAATTGGCCCTTGGGGTTTCTTTAGAGTTTGCTTCGTGAAAAACTCTATTTTACTCGAGCCTTGCTTTGGGTCAACGTAGGGGTTCTAAAGTCATGCCTGGTTTTGTACTTGTCAAAATTCATGTGCAACATCAAACTTGAATGAATCTTGTATCTCATTTTTTTTTCACACTCCTCGATAGGAACATAGAATATTAGCTTCAAGGAAATTCCATCCCAATCACTACTTGACTTCGGGCTGAAGTAGAAATGGATGGTTTATTATTTGTTAATGGATATGTACATAAGAAAGACCGGCTATGCTTCGCCACCATGGAACGATCGTACTGGGTCGGTCGTATAGGAGTGACAATTATTCAGTCATTGGATCATTCATAGGCTAACTGGGAATGATTGGTTATAAGAATGGAAGTGGAATGAACAGTTGGAAAGAAGATCGGGAACGATCATGAAAAAAGATCATACTAGAACATTTGTATATAATTAATTGGTAGGGGATAGTTGGAACGGACAAATTAAAAAGATTGTATAGGCACGATTGGTTATCTTCAGCAAGCCATATGGAACGACCAGTCATATATGAGCCAAAATGTTCATTTCCAAAGATGGAACCGGAACGTCATATGATGAACGATCATAGGTACGATCGGGGATTAATGATCGTGCGTGAATGTGAGCAGCCACATTCATGTTGGTTGAACAATAAATGTAGCCCATCGCAGCGAACGTTCGTGTATGGTGATGGATCACGTTAATTTATGGTGAAGGATCATTCACCTAGTGTGTATGGGTCACAGCCAACTACCGGTTGTTATCCCTTGCTCTAAAACTTGCAAATGTATTAATATTCATGAGTCATATGGCTAATTAGTCAACTGATCTCGTCATTTCCCTCTTTGGCAAAGGTAGTAGACATGGTTTCACGATCTTATAAAGTAGTTTCCATATAGACTTCTTTCAAATCTAAGTAGAATAGGAAACTTATCAATCAAAGGCTGGATCTATCTCGTGAACATGGAAATTCACCAATAGAAAATGAGATCCAATCGAGCTAAGAGTCCATCTCTCAGTGAAAGCACCAAAATGTTGACACCAAAAATGAACATCAATGCCCGTAGAATCTAGCAGAGATTAAACAATGAATCAAATTGAAAACGAAGCATAAGAAATAAACAAATACGTAGATTTTTATAGTGGTTCGGCAATCTTGGCCTACATCTACTTCACACTTTTATTAATCTTTCGCTAGATTATGATTACAAGAATATTTGGATCAGCTTGGATCCATATATACAAGATTCAAGAATAGAAAATGGCAGAGCCTCCGGAGGACGAAGACGAAGATACAGTCTCCCTATCTGAAGTTATTGTATTTATATTAGAAGACGTGCATGGATCGGACAGAAACTTTACAAGAAAGCTCCCTACGTCCAGTAGATCCCACCATATCAATCGACCATGTTAATTTAATGATCAATAATGATATATACATACATAGCCAACCCATTTTATTTGCTCCAATCAACTTGCTGTCATTTCTGAAGGATCCCAAAGGCTCTTTGATGCTGCTTTTGGAATACAGGATCATTCTAGGTTGTAGATTGCAAGTTATAGGTCGTTCCAGGTCGAAGATAAGATATACACTGAAATACACCGATCATTATACTGAACCTTCCAATAGCGATCGGTGTATACAGATCAGGATTACTTCCACCTCCACTTTATAACTCACGGTCATTATGGTGTGCTCCTTTTGCTTCTCTGTTGTTGTCCTGAAAGTCTCTCATGGATTGGCTTCATGGATCTTAAGATTCTAAATGTTATCAAATGACTTGAACTATTGCCTTAACCGTTCTTTGGTCGGTCCGAACAAATCACTGTCTCATCTGTGGCTTGTATATGTGAGCTTCAATCAATTCCAAACTTGATATATAACTTCTCGGCGCCAGGCTAGTGACTTCATGCCAACTACGCTTCGATCTGGTCCTACTTCGAATCTGTTTGACAATCGTAACTGACTCTTCAAGCTATCGACTGTCCGTTCCTAGTCGAATCGATAATATTACGACTTCTTCAAAAGGCGGGATAACACAACCAATAAGAAAGAGTTATCCAAATAGTGACGTCAATAAACTATTCAAATGAATATGTATATAACAGTAGATAAGTAAATATATATACATGCACACACATATACATATATGTATGTATGTATGTATGCATGCATGCATGCATGTGTGTATGTATGCATATACACACACTTATATAATACTCTTTCATAACATAAGATCTTAATTTATTTACTCATAAAGTACGTTGAATTAGAAACTAATCTAAACTCATTACATTTCACAAACTTGATAGATACACGTGTATGTACGTTTATATCAATATGTAATTTAAATAAGATAAACTTTAATATGGTCTATAACATGTTTTTCAGCAAAACTTAATCTTTTATCTTAAGTAAAATTTGATACTTATCATATAAACTCAATTCTTCCTTATAGTAGCCCAAAATCAATTCTAAGCCAAAACATTGCACTGGATATCCCTTCCATATATTAAAAAACCAACACCAAAAATCAAAATTTATTATGTTTGATGATACAACATCCACTCAATTATTCATGACAGTAAGCAACAAATAATAATAGTGATAATAATAGTAGTGATAACGATATTTTTTGAATGTGGGCACTTGCAGTTCCTTCTCCTTCTTAAAACAGTGGATAAATAATAATATGCAATGTTGGAATAAAAGGGATCAAATTGTAAGTTTCAGAAACAAAAATCAACATCTATGGAGAAAATGTCAAAATGTAACCCTTATTTATAAAGATATGAGCAAAATTTGGCATCCACAGAAAACAAGGATGATGTTTGTGTACATATTCACACACACGCGCGCACAAAAGAGCGCGCCCGCACATACACAATCTGTGTGTTTATGCTTGCAAGTATGCATGTATATGGGCATGCATGTATGATTACTTTCAAATCTTATCCTTCCTTTGTATTTTTTATGCTCTCCATTATATCTCACCTCTTTTGTCATTCACGGATTTAATGCTTAATAAAAATAGTGTTGATTATAACATTGTTATGTAACCGGCACATCTCTGCAAATAACTAATAAAACTCCCTATATGTTAATTAATAACTTTATGCACGTATAAAGTAGTATTTACTTTAGTAACACAAAATATTGTTGATTCAATGGAAGGAAATCAGATCTTAGTAGGTTTTTTATAGTTTAAAATTAGGTTTATCCAACAATATTTTCCATTGATATGAATTTTTTTAATATAAACTCTATTCTAAATTGAAAAGGACTTCAACTGAAATGTTTTACTTGAAGAATACACAGCCTGTCATAACACTATTAATATTAATATCCATCAACCAACTATTCCAATATTATCGACCGGAAAAATTATTTTTAGTGTTTTTTCTTTACGTTTATAGATGATAAAAGTATTCTATGACTAGACACTTTGGGAAAAGAGTGTTTTTCTATAAAAGTAGTTTGGTGATTTGTACTTGTCGTTTTTGGCTAATAACATGTACATAATGATTAAGCACTTTCATAAAATTGTGATTCTTTGTTAAAAGTACATTTAAAGTTTACTTCTTTCGGTTTTGACTATAGTTTACTCTATTACTAAGCATTATGACAAAATTGCCTTCTATGTTTCTCATATAAGCAGATGTAGAATTTTGTTCTTTCCATTTTGGCTAATAACGTTACTCTATGATTAAGCATTGACAAAAATATGATTTGTTCATTGATGAAAGTAGCATCAGTAATTTTGTTCTTCCAACTTTTGCAGGTAATATTACTTTATGATTAAGGACTATCGCAAAAGTGACTTTTGATTTCTTTTATAGTAGAATTAGCTTTAATGTTCTATTCTTTCTATTTTTACTGATAACATTACACATTTTTACGAAAATGTACATCGAATTTTGTACAAGTCGCTTTAATATCTTTTTTCTATCTATCATAGTTATAACGATACACCATGATTTATAATTTTGAAAAAAATGTAATTTATTTAAATGTAAATTTAATGTTTTGTTCTTTTTATTTTGATTGATAACATTAGTTTACGATTAAGCACATTGAAATTTTTTGTTTTGTTATTTGGTATAAGCTTTCTATTTTGGTTGATAATATTGCTCCATGGTTAAGCACTTTGAAAAAAATTATATTTTTTTCATTGAAGTTGATATAAAGTTTCGTTCTTAATATTTTTCTTACTAAAAGTACCCATGGCTAGGCACTTTGACAAAAGTGGTTTTAAGAAAAAGTACCTTGCATAGAGAACAAATCTTTGCTTTTTAGCTCTTAAGAAGTACGTGCTTGAAAACATATACTTCAGGTACTTGTTGTAGACTTGTTTGGGAATTCGTACCCGTTATCTTTAGTCCCACGGTATAGACCACCCAAAAATTTGATCAACTTGGTTAATAGTAAATGTATCTTTAGATTTTTTGTTCTTAATATTATGCTCGACAAATTACTCTATGTTCAAGCATAATGAATGAAGGTGTCTTGTATTTTTTGGTAGAATAAGGTTTAGTAATTAATTTTTCCTATTTTGGCAGATAACATTTCAATATGACTAAACATTTTGATCAAATCATGTTTTCTTTTGTAAAAGCAGTACAATGTTTTGTTCTCTCTATTTGGCTGGTAGCATTATGATTAAACACTTTGACAAATGTGTAAATATTTGATTTTTTGGCTGATTAAGTACTTCGATGAAAGCGTGATTTGATTATTTTTTTGGGGTAAAAGTTGCTTTAGTGTTACTTTAGCTTATGACATTACTTTATGATTATACACTTTCCCAAAATGCCTTTTTTACAAGTAGATTTAACGTTTTTTTCCTTTCTATTTTAGTTGATACATTGCTTTGTGATTAATCACATTAACAAAAATGCACATTGTTTCCTGGTAGAAGTGGCTTTAGTTCAGCCTGTAAGTGTGGCACAATGGAAAAAGGGTGCCTAGATTTGGTAACAGACTCGGGTTTCGGTCCTTTCTTATACACACTTTTCGCGAAAAACAGTACTATTTCAGTCGATAAAATTACATAACATTATGCTTTGACAAAAAAAGTGTTTTAAATTTTTTTGGCAATAACAGATTTGATGGTTTTTCGTTCTATTTTTTTGATAACATTGCTCTATGATTAGGCACTTCGAAAGAAGCATCTTTTGTTTTTTTTGGTGGCAGTAGCTTTAGTAATTTGTTTTTTTATTCTGGCTGATAATATTACATAGTAATTAAACACTTTGAAAAAATGCAGTGTTTTGCTAAAAGGATATTTAATACTTGTTCTCTTTATTTTGGCTGATAAAATTACTCTATGATTTAGCATTTTGACAATTGCCTTTGGTTTTTTGCGTACGAGTAGGTTTAATGTTTTTATCTTACTATTTTAGCTAATAACATTACTCTTTGATTAAGGACTTTGACAAAAGTGTGATTTTTTTGGTAAAAGTAGCTTAAATGATTTTTTCTTTCTATATTCTCAATGATTAGGCTCTTTCACAAAAATGTGTTTTGTTAGTTTGGCAGAATAACATTACCCTATGATTTTGGGTTTGTTATTTTTTTAGTAAAAGTCACTTTATATTTTTTATTTAGAATATTATCCATTATCCTTTTTTCTTTGTTTTAAATGTAAAGTGGGTGCATATCTACAATTTTATGAAAATTTGGTTCCAAATCGTTTAACATTACACCTGATAAATACTGTCATCTTCCAACTCATTTAACTGCAGCCTTTAATAAGCGATCCTTTTTCTAGATTAATCGAATTTAAAATTATTTTCACTATTAAGTCTGAAATTTAATAAACTTTTCAATGGTTTTAAATGTTGATACCCAAAAATAATCATTTGAAAATTATGATTTTACACAGCTGTTTTAACTACATTAAGAAAATGCAGTTTAAACAACATCAAGAAAATTTATTCAAGTTCGGCTGCATAAGCAATGTAGTAATAATTTTGGCCCCATGCACACCAGTTTTAACTACATAAGGAGTATGCGGTTATAAGTGCACAAAAATAATTTATTAAATTCTACATGCATTAATGTGATTCAATAATAATTTTTGCTTCATTTGATACTTTACTCCATTTTAATCCAATTACAATTAATTACATTATGAAAATTAAATTAAATTTAAATGGTTTATGAAAATGTAGTTATAGTTTAACAATATTATTGAATTAATTTAACTACATTTATATAATGCAGTAATAATTTTGACTGCAATTGATAATTTTATTCGGTTTCAATGCACTTTATAATTTAACTACATTAAGAAAGTGTAGTTATATTTAATCTTGATGTAAAAAAAAAAGCTACACTGGTTAACTCATCCGAGTTTTTAAGTGATTCAGTTTTGGTGTGAGAGGTCACAAGTTCGAAACTTGCATAGCGTAATTCAAACATTTATTGACATATGATAGTTGTTCTAATGACATGTTTTATCTAAAGTATCATTCAAAAAAAAGAACAAAAAAAAGGTTATTTATATCTACATACATCACTCTTACCAATCTCACATGTTTTTTTCCTTACCCACCAGTTTACTCCTCTCATGTATTAACGCACCCACCCATTTAATTTTTTCATTATTCTCTCTTCCCCAAATTCCCTCCTTTCTTCTCCTCCCAACAAAATCATTAAATGCAACTGATTCACCAAATTATCCTTTTAATGTATGGTAGAAAAATTGATTTTAAATAAAGAAGACAAACAAAATATTTGATTTAATGTTTGTTGGTAAAATAAGATTTAATGTTTGATTCTTTCTATTTTGGCTTGTAACATTGCGTTATGATTAAACACTTTGACAAATATGTGTTTTTCGGGTAAAAGTTGATTTGTTGCTTTTTTTGTAAAAGCATAAATAATATTTTGTTGTTTAAAATATATGTAGTTTTTCATTCTTTCTGTTTTGATTGATAACATTATTTTATGATTCAGCAATTTCACAAAAGTTCCTTTTTTGTTGAAGTAGATTTCAATTTCATTTCTTTCCATTTTCGCTGATAACTGGTACTCTAGGATTAAGTATTTTGACAAAGATGTGTTTTGCCTTTTGGTAACTGAAGCTTTAGTATTTTGTTAATTTTATTTTGGTTGATTACATTACTCCAAGGTTAAACACTTCAATAATATGTGTTTTGATTTTTATGGTAGAAGTTAATATAATAATTTGTTTTTATACTTTGGTTGATAATATTGCTCTACTATAAAGCACATCGTAACTGTGTATATTGCTTTTAAGCTAAAAATAGCTATAGTATTTTTCCTTTATATTTTGGATAATAGGATCACTCTATGATTAACCACTTTCGAATACTATCTTTTTTAGGTAAAAGTAGATTTAGTATGTCATTCTTTCAATTTTTGTTGATAATATTACTCCTTGACTAAGCACTTTCACAAAAGTGTGTTTAATTTTTTATTAAAAGTAACTTTTATTTAATAACTAGAGAACCTAACTTTCCTTATAAACTCTAGATGAGTATATTTTTCCAAATACATACTCCAAGCACTTTGTATAGGGTTTTTAGATTGGGGGTTCTCTTGATCTTTGGCTGTGGTCCAAACCATCAACCAATTATAGAAAACACATTTGCGGAAAAAAAGTATCTGTTTTTTTTTGTTTCTACTATAGTTGACAGCGTTACCTTTGGCTATGCACATAGATAAAAGTGGTTTTTTGGGTAAAAATAGCTTTCTTAATTTGTTCTTTCAATTTTGGCTGATAACATTACACCATCATTAAATTATAAAAACATATTTCTTAAATGTAAATCTAATGTTGGTTCTCTCTATTTTTATTGATAACATTACTTTATGGTTAATCAATTTGACAAAAGATTATTTTGTTCTTTTTGCAAAAGTGACTTTAGTACTTTGTTTTTCTATCGTGAATCCGAGTATTGTTCTATGCTTAAGCATTTTTACCAAAGCATGTTCCTTTTATTTTGATAAAAGTTTGATTAGTGTTTTATTCATTCAATTTTAACCGATAGCATTACTCTATGACTAGGCATTTCCACAAAAGTACATTTTTTATCAATAAAAATATCTTTCTATTTAGGTTGATAACATCAATCAAAATAAAATCATCCACAAAAAGTTATTCTGATTTATGGGTAAAAATAGCATTAATGTTTTGTTCTTTCTATTTTGGCTAAGAACATTACGCTGCGATTAAGCACTTTACAAAAATGTTTTTCTTCTTCATTAAAATGGCTTAAGTTTTTAGGTTTTTTATTATATTTTAGCTAATAACGATACTCCATTATGAAGCACTTTGTCATAAGGTGTTTTTTTAAAGCAGCTTTACTGATTTTTTTCATTCTAGGTTAACCGTTAACATTACTATATAATTAAGCACTTTGGCAACAGTGTATTTTAATTTTCAACTAAAAATATCTTGAGAGTTTTGTACTTTTCATTATGGTTGATAATATCACTCTATGATTGAGCATTAAACAAAAACATTTTTTATGTTTTAAAGTATTTATTAGGTTCGGCCCGCATTGGCAGTGGATGAAATGGATATATTTTAAAAAATTTCCTTATTTGGATCTTAATGCGAATATAAAATCTATTAACTATTATTAGATCTAAGATATTTATTAAAATATAATAATATATATTTCCAATATTATTTATTTAATTAATTGATTACATTAATTGATTTCATTCATATATTATTTTGGATATATATCCCAAAAATTTCATAACATGACATGATAGTTTGATAATGCAGATATATACGTATAACTGTATATATGTGTGTATGTATGTATGTGTGTACGTATATGCATATAAATAATTTGGATTTATATTTATTCTATATACATAAATATTATTTTTACATATGCATGTGATATTTATAGTAATACATATATACACATACATACATACATATTGTTTAGACACTTATTGGTCTATATAATGTAGTCGCATTTCCATATAAATCAAATTTTGATAAATAGTAATCAAATCACAATTAATGAAATAAATTTCAAATATATTTCTTTAACAGAGGAAATATCTAATTTTGTATCTAAAATAAAAGGGAGCGTCTTTCTACACAATTATAAAAAGGAAATATGTTTATATTTAACTTTGTAAATATAACAACATTTGGATTGGTATATAATATAATAAATTTACATACAATTATAAATTAAGTTTGGTAATTTCTAGATTCATTATTAGAGATAATCATAGGATTTAAAAATATGCATGCCTGTATGTAAATAACATAAAAAATATGCACATACATGCGGTATTGAGTGTATGTGTATACACATGTATTTATACGCAAATATTAGTTATTATATATAGTTTCATGCGCACACGCACACGCACATTATTTATATATAAATATTCACAACCTTACACAGTTTGGTGGTGCAAAAGATTTCTAATATTATTAATGTGTACAATTTACAGTTTATTTATATTATTATTAATTAATATTAGCATGTATTTGAATGAATATTGTGGAAGTTTCTTTCAACTCAAAGTTTATAGGCAAATAATATATATACGCATGAAATAGGCATAACATGTAATTTAACTAGCAAAAATGTACTTTATCTTGTTCATTTGGATTAACACCCAAAATTACTTGAATTAAAAGAACATATCCATAAAATTCAAATTACAAGTAGATCACTTGAATCAATAATAGCATCACTTCATCTTGAGATTATTTCATGTCCCTATGCATTGGTTTTATGATTTCCTTGAATATGTTCTAAATATCAAAATTACCATTACAATGAAGATGACCTTCAAACCCCTAATATAGAATCATGGAACCATTATGAGTTATGAATTATGTAAATGATAAACTAGATAAAAGAAGATTTAATATTCCTTTTTCAATGAAAAAGTAATCCTCCAATGAGAAGGGCATTCATAATCGTACTAAAATTATAACTCAAAGCATCCACACGTTTGATGAGAGGAATTGCATAGTTAGGTTTGTTAAATTTTGGCGACACTATATGGGGATTTGTAGAGGTCGAAAGTAGCTTTGTAACGGAGAAAATTGTTCGTAAATCGGAGTTCGGAGGTGGGAAGTTATGAGGGAAAAGGTTGATTGGCCGAATTGACTCCGCTCAGACGTCTAACCAAACGGGTCAGACGTCTGAGTCTGTGTAGAATCGATTCTGAACCATTAGTCTGACGTCTGACCAAATTGCCAAACGTCTGAGCTGAAAGGGAAGTTTTCCAGAAAGTTAAGCCAGACGTTTGACCTAGTGGTCAAACGTCTGAGCCGAAGATAAACTTTTCCCAGTGGCTTCAGTTAGACGTCTGACCATTTTGGCCAAATGTCTGAGGCGACTTTCTAACTGTTTTCATGTGTGGACTTGGCGTGAAGATTTGTGACAGCTGCAGGGGCAATTTCGAAACATTGCTTAGGGTTTCTATTCTCCTATATAAGCTAGCTTCAGGTTCTAAATCTATGTGCGTGCAAACAACTACAAGAGATTAGCCTCCACCAATTAAGGTTTATCAAAACCTAATTTTCTTCGATTATCTTCTCCATAAATCAATTCTATTTAGAATTTTGATCATTGTATTCAATCTCTTTCACTCTTCTCATCAATATTAATAAAAGCTTCCTCTTAATTAAAGTGGATGTACACTAACACAACATTAGTGGAACCACTATAAATCGCTGTGTGATTTATTTTTCGTTACTGCTTTGATTTCTATATTTCTTTTTTGGGATTGTGATTGCTTTTGGATTGGTTGAGATTGGAATTGAGTTATTGATTGGTTGTTTTTACACTTCTTATCACGATCCCATCTTCCGCTGTGCTTGTGGGGTTTCGATTTGAGTTGTCTCAAGTTGGAATCCCGCCCTAGTATTTGGTATCAAAGCTTTGGTGTTGGTAGGCAGTTGAAATGCCTGAATCAAGTATTAACTCAAGTAGTTCCTTAATAGGTAATCCAAGTGGTGTAGCTCCTTAGGTACGTGGTTCGTACGCAGCTTCAGGATCACAATTGGTAATGGACAGGTGGAATAGCGATAATGATTTTGAAAAATGGTAATGGAAGATGAAAGCAGTTCTAAGGAAGAATCGGGTGCATCGGGTAGTATTTAATACACATTTATTACCAGCGGACATCTCGGATGTTGTGAGAAAGGAGATGGAAGAGTGGGCATTCAATATACTTCAACTTGCAATGGGAGAGAATGTTATCTCTTAAATTAGTGGTGAGACAACCGCTAAGGGTATTTGGGACAAGTTGGAGGAATTATATATGAAGAAGTCACTGACAAATCGTTTGATCTTATTACGAACATTCTTCACCTATAAAATGAAGGAAGGTACTTCGCTAAAGGTGCACTTGAATATTTTTGATGATTTGCTAATGAAGATGAAGGCGGTAGATTGGGAGATTGAGGAAGAGCAAAGGACAATGATATTGTTGTGTTCATTTCCATATCTCTATACGGGTTTCTCAAATAGTTTGATCTATAGCCGGGATACATTGTCTCTTGATGATGTCAAGACGGGTCTTCTTAGCGAGAAGTTGCAACATCAAATGAAGGAGTTAGGTGATGGAAGTAGTGGTGCTAGTAATGGTCATGGGTTATTTGTGGAGAAGGAGAGGTATGTGAAGAAGGAGAACCGGGGGCATTCTAAATCAAGGAACCCCGATTGGAGAGGAAAGTCAAAGGAAAGAAAAGACAAGTGCTATATTTGTAGGAAGCCCGGTCATTGGAAGAATGAGTGTCCGGACAAGGAGAAGGTAAAGAAGGAAGTAGCATCTTCATCAGTAGCGATGGAGAGTGGAGTTGGTGAGGGAGATGTAGATGTTTTATCGACGGTAGCATCAGATGTTTCAGGTAGCAATTGGGTGCTCGATTCGGGGGCATCTTATCATATGACGCCAAATAGAAATTGTTTTTCTTCTTACATCGACAAAGAAGGAAATTCAGTTGCTATGAGAAATGGTGCTATCTGTAAGTCGAAAGGCATTGGTTCCATGCAAATTCATATGTTTGATGGAGTGGTTCGTACTCTCACTAATGTGCGCTATGTTCCGGGACATAGGAAGTCTCTTATCTCTTTAGGGCAGCTGGATTTTATAGGTTGTAAGATCACTATTGAGAGTGATAGCTTATGGGTATCGAAGTGTGCGCTTGTGGTGATGGAGGGAGCTAGGACTCACGGTATTTATTTGCTTGAAGAAATAACTATAGGAGGTGAAACTTGTATAGGAGTTGACAGTTCTCGTGGCTTGGATGCGACTAGATTGTGGCATTTGATGTTAGGTCATGTCTCGGAGAGGAGTTTAGATGTTCTTTGGAAGAGGAAGATGATCAATGGAGAAAGTTTCAACAAGTTATAGTTTTGCAAAGAATGTGTTATGGGGAAGAAAACTAAAGTTTCATTCGGTGAGGGAAAGCATGATTCAAGAAGGGTTCTTGAGTATGTTCACACGGATGTTTAGGGACTGGCACCTGTAGCTTTTTTAGGTGGAGCTCGCTGTTATATTTCTTTTATAGATGACTTTTCTCAAAAAAATTGGGTGTATGTAATGAAGGCTAAGTCAGAGGCATTTGCAAAGTTCAAAGCGTGGAAGTCTCTTTGTTGAGAATGAGAGTGGAAAGTCTTTGAAGATTCTATGGTCCGACAATGGCGGAGAGTATGTTTCCGGAGAATTTTTGGAGTTTTGCAAGCATCATGGTATTCGGAAGTATTTTACTACACCTAGAGATCCAAAGTCGAATGGTGTTGAGAAAAGAAAGAATCGTACTCTACTTGAGAAAGCTCGATGCTTGAGATTGACATTGGGTTTGGCGAAGGAAATTTGGACTGAAGCTTTGTCAACCGCAGTGTTTATTATTAATTGAATTCCGTTCTCAACTATTGGTAACAAAATTCCAGCGGAAGTGTGGAAGGGAAAGAGCATTGACTTAAGTTATCTTCGTGTGTTTGGCAGTCCTGTTTATGTGCATGATCCGAGAAATGATAAGCTTGAACCGTGGTCTTTCAATGGGATTTTGCTTGGCTATATGGACGGAGTAAAAGGCTATCGAATTTGGAACCTAGAAATGTAGAAGGTAATGAATTCTCGTCATGTTACTTTTGATTAGTCGGCGATGTTCAAGGAGAATGTGAGCTCATCGGATGTTCCAGATTTGGTTCATGGTGAATCAAAGGAGAAGAAAACTATTTCCACAGTTTTTCCAAGTAGTAGAGAGAGTAGGGTAGTTGGAGATGCTTGTGAGGAAGTAGCGGTTGATGTTACAACACATAGTCCACAGGGTTCCTCTAGTAGTGTTGGTGATGTGCATGATTCTAGAGAAGATTCGGTTCAAGGTGGAACTGAAGGGAGTTTGGGTGATGCTGTTGCTACTCGGGTTAGTTGTCGTACTATAAGACCACTCGAAGGATATGGTGATTGGAACTATCTTAGCTTTTGTGATAATTTGGACTATGCTTTTCATGTAATCCAAGATGAACCGATGGACGTTGATGATGTCATGAAGTCGAGTGATAGCTCGAAATGGATTTGTACCATGGAGGAAGAGATGTAATCATTGTTGAAGAATCAAACTTGGGTTTGGTTCCACTTCCTAAAGGAAACCGTGCTATTGGGTGCAAATGGATATACAAGGTGAAGATGGAAGATACAAAGCTAGGCTAGTGGCTAAGGGGTTTGCACAAAGGAAGGGAAAAGAATATGATGAGATATTCGCACCGGTTGTGTGCCATACTTCTATCCAGATATTACTTGCTATAGTTGTTATTCATGACTTGAAGTTGGAGCAACTTGATGTGAAGACCGCCTTCTTGCATGGGTACTTGGATGAAGACATCTACATGAAGCAACCGAAAGGTTTTGTTATTGATGGTAAGTCAAATTCGTTTTGCAAGTTGAAGAAATCACTATATGGTTAAAGCAATCACCCAGACAATGGTACAAGAGGTTTGATCATTTTATGCTTGAAAATGGTTTTGATGAAGCATCAAGGATGCTTGTGTTTATTTAAAGAAGTTGAGAAATGATTGTTGGGTGTATTTACTCTTGTATGTGGACGACATGCTCATTGCTTCTATGGATAAGAATGAAATCAACAATCTAAAACTGAGTTTGAAATCGGAGTTCGAAATGAAGGATCTTGGAGAAGTAAGAAAGATTGTAACAGCCCGAAAATCTGTACCCCTTGAGTCAACACTATTCTACAACAATCAACTCAAGTTGTACAGAAATACGAACCATTTGGGTTAAAGAAGAAGACGTAGAAGAAGAAAATAGAAAAAAACAACAACGGAATCTAACCATTGCAGCGGAATAAATTATAATACATAATAAATGATCTTTACTCAAAAATCAAATATCTCTGTTTATATATTACATCATCAGAGTACATCAATCAAAGCTCAACATCAATATCATACAAATAGATACATAGCAACTCAGCACAACGGAATATATATATATATATATATATAAACAAGTACAGAAGTACGTATCGTCATCCAGCTCGTCTCCTGAGGTCCACAGCATCATATCCTGTATTCTATAATACTCGGTCTGACCCGAGCATTACAGTTAAATAACACCCTAGTCAGTCTGGAATACAAGCATGAGAAAATCACACTCAATTTACTATTAGAGTTTCAAAAATTCTTTGAAAACAAAAGCATCTCGTAAGACCATGCCATAAATAAACATGTCGGTTTTTTACCTTACGATAGCTAAAACAATTTTTATATAGAAATCCTCTGATATTATAATAGGGTCTATATACAAGTACTTATAAAATAGCCGAAATTGTTACATCTATTAAATTCCAGCTACTAACCATAGAGTGGGTAATACAAACAAAACTCGTACAAGGCTCGTAGGGAGAATGGATGTCCATCTAATGACTAGGCACTAGGGTGCCACCTGTCGTAGTAGGTGGCCTAGATCACCGTACCGAGGAGTACGCCCGCTCCCCTACAACACAAGACCAGGACTACCCCTTACTGGATAATCCTGTTGAATATGCGCTTATATGTTTTTGTTTGATGATAATAAACATATATATTCATTTAAATGTATTTGGTAATGTACTATTTTGTTTTTCACAGATTAAATAAATATTTGTTGAATAAAATAAATTACACAGAATTTGAATGGAATTTGAATTCAAACAGAAATTTTATTCAAACAAATATTTATTACAATCTTGAATAGTACAATTTCAAGCTCTCACTATACATATACATTTTTGAATACATCACGATTTCAATTTACATTTATAACCACACTACATATCACTCACACTCGTATTTTGTCTTCAACTGCATTCCAGTTTGAATCCAGCATCTGAGCAATCTGCAAAAATATTCACTAACGTAGTAAAATTGAAAAAGAAATATTTTTGCAATATAAAATGAAACATGACTTTTGAAAATATAATTTGCCTCAGTTATTTGGGTTGTTCGTCATCATTTAAATTTGAATTCATCATACACGAACAACTTGTGACATACACAGTGTATCACTGTATATGCCACAAGGTCGTGCACACCGATATATATACTTGATAATGCTACAGGGACAGGTGAGCACAGGTCAAACCCAAATACAGGATTCAACTCAGGTGCGACATAAATTAAATCACGACACGAGCACAAGGTCAAATCCGAGTTTTGAAACTGGATTCAACACATGGCAACTTGAAGAATGCAAAGCTTCGACAAATCAAAACTCCATCAAAGCACATGTACGCAGATCAGTGCAAGTGCCAACCAGAATAAAATCCAACACAGTTACAACCAACTACATGCAAGAGGCAACAAAGACCAATCAGTAGCATGCTAATGAATCATCAACAATGCAACAATGTGCACAGGTCAGAGACAACACAGTTCATGTACAAAGCTCAAGTACAATGTCAACAGCAATGAAATCACAAAGACCAAAGTGCACCAGTGATGCAAGATGCAGCGTACCAGAAGTGCATTTATCAAGTACATAATGATGCAATATCAAACTTCACAAGCAATGACCCGTGCAATGACCAAGAAATGACCAAACAAAACCAGTTCAACAAGTATGAACCAGACAAGGCATAGCAACTACAACATGGCAGCAATGCACCAATACAAGTTCGATTAAAAGTGTAGACGACAGCTACTCAATGATATAGTAGCAAGCTACAAGTGATGCAGAACAAAGATGAATACAACAGAGATCAAGTTCAGTGCCACAGCAATCATGACAACAGCCAGTTCAACAAAGATCAAATCATGGAGTCGCGGTCACAATGAAAGTGCAGTGGAACAGTTGCAACATGAATGAAAAGACCAGACACTACAGCATGTACAAGACACAGTGCACCACTGAACCATCAAAGATATGCACAGGCAAAGACTTAGCAGTTGCACTAGACCACCAGGCAAAACCAGTAACAATATAGATGCAAGTAAATGCAACACATATATACATACATAGGTGTATGTATACACATGGCAGTCAAAGACATAATGACAGAAGTTCTGAATCAAAAATGAAGACCACAAGTGAAGTAAACAACAATGTCGAGCTCACTGCAACTCAAGGAGATAGTCGACCAACAGTATCAAGCTCATGTATGCAACAGGTAAAATGCATCAGTATAGTTTCAATGATAAAAGCCCAAGTACACAACCAAGTAAATAAACACAGCCTCAAACATGAAACAAGACTAAAGCCAGAAACAGTGCAACAGATCAAGTGACACAGTGAATCGAAAAATGCACTTGCAGATGAGCAACTACAAGATGAACAACAGGAATGCATGTACAGCAAAGTCGGTATCAAAGAGAAAACATAAGTATACAATATAGCATGTCAACAGTGAAGTCGTAATTCACAGTAAAGCCGAAGTAAGAATTTTCGAAAATAGGATGCTAAAGTCAAGTCAAAGAATTCAACGAAAATATTTGTCTTTGAAATAGTCAAAGTATCAAAAAGCGGAAAGTTTTAATGCCGTGTGAATCAAGCGAAATCGAACGTTTGAAAAACAAAGCCGTGTAAATCAAGACACAAAAATATCAGGAAATTGTGAAAATTCAACCCGAAGGTATCATCATCAGACATGAGCTTCAATTCACAATCAAACTATCAATCGAAAACCCAAGTTCATCATCGGCTATCGAGTTCAATCGAGTTCAATCGAGTTAAAGAGCAAGCAATCAAACAAGCAACAAAAGAAATTACATACCGAAATCATCAATAACTCGATCGAGCTAGCAAGAAGCATAAATCATCAGAGAACAAGAGTGAGCAAGAGCAACGCAAGTCAGAGAACCGATCATCAGAAAGCCCCAATTTTGAATCGAAGACAGAAGCCCTAAATTAGCGGCAAAGAGAATCGGCTGCATTATTCTTCACTGAGCAAAAGAAAGGAACGGGTCAAGGAATAACAGTGGATCGGGTCAAAGAATAAGGGGTCGGCCTTATATTTGTTAAAAGGGGGATTATTTTGTTTTATTTAGGGTTTTATCAAAAGGGGGTTTTTTATTTTGAGCAAAAATTAGGCATTAAGTTTATATTTTAATTTTTGCTCCTGGTTTTATTTTTGAAATTGTTTTTCCTTTTCGAGTCAAAAGAATTTGTAAATCATCACCTAGGTTGTAGGTAGTGTCAGATTGTCTAGTTAGAATTAGTTAAGTGAGCAGGGTGTGCGAGTTTGCAAAACTCTACAGGCGGGAGCAGTGTTTGCGAGTAAGCGAAACTCTATAGGCAGGAGCAGGGTGTGCGAGTCTAGTAGAGTGTTTGTGAGCGGGAGCAAAAGGGTCTGCGAGTCTAGTAGAGTGTTTGTAAGCGTGATACTGTTTAATTCTAATAGAAATCTGGGAATGCAGCAGTAGGCAGGGGTTGCCGAAGCTGGGTAAATTTTGTGTGTGATTTACTTTTCAGCATATTTATTTCTGCAGTTTATTTCTGTGTATAATTCGAGAAAATTTTCTATAACCCTATTCACCCCCCCCCCCTCTAGCGTTAATCTAGATCCTACAAGTGGTATCGGAGCACGGTATTTTTCTTTAACTCTAGAGTCATGAATTCATCAAATAATGTTTTTCTAAGGGGCAATCTATTGTTAGGCCACCCATGTTTAACGGGAATGATTACGCTTATTGGAAAGTTTGGATGAGTATTTATCTTAGTTCCGTTGATTATTATGTTTGGGATATTATTGAAACTGGCTATAAACCTCCCACTATAATCGTTGGTGATACTGAGATTCCTAAACCTAAGGATAGGTGGGATGCTAACGATAAGAGACTGAAAACGACAAATGCTAAAGCCATGAATGCTTTGATATGTGCTCTTGATAAAAATGAATTTAATAGAATTTCTCATTGTACAACAGCACAGGAAATTTGGCACACTTTGGAGGTGACACACGAAGGAACTTCTCAAGTCAAGGAGTCTCGTCTAGCCCTATTCAGCAATGAATACGAGAACTTTGTGATGGACAAAGGCGAGAGCAAAAAGGACATGTTTGGACGCTTTTCAACTTTGGTGTACAACGCTAGAGCGCTTGGGAAGGTATTCACTGAGGTAGAGCTTGTGCGGAAGATACTACGAGTCTTACCGATGAACTTTGAGGCAAAAGTCACGGCAATCCAAGAATCAAAAGATTTGAGTAAACTAAGCATGGAGGAGTTGATTGGTAACTTGATGACATATGAGCTTGAGTTAAAAGCAAAGGAAGAACGCAACAACTCCGAACCAAAGAAGAAGACGGTTGCCTTAAAGAGCAAAGAAGAAAGCGATGAAGAAGGAGAAGATCCAATTGAAGAACTTGCAATGGCTGTCAATAATCTTAGAAAATGGTCGAGATTCAAGCCACGCAAGAAGAAAACAAGTCGTAATAGGCCAAAAGATTCTGACAATTCCGATAATGAACCGACGTGCTTTAACTACAAGAAGCCCGGACACTTCATACAAAAATGCCCACTTCTCAAAAACAACAAAGGAAAGAAAAATACGAAGAAGGTATTTGCAGCGACTTGGGATGATGAAGAAGGAGAGGAAGTTTCGGATGGCAGCTCAGAGGAGGTTAACTTGTATCTTATGGCGAAATCAGAATCAGAAGCAAGCTCTGAGGAATCTAGTGAGGCAGGTGAGTATTCCTATAGAGATCTTGTTTTTATGTGTCTTGATCTCACTAAAGTAGTTGATGCTCTTGAATCTAAAATTGAAAAACTGAAAACTGATAGGAGAGAACTTTCTCGTGAAAATTTTAGGTTAAAAACTGAACTTGAAAATATTCAAAACCTAGAATGTAAAAGATGTAAAGTTTTAGATTCAAAATTGACAAGACTTAAGAATAACTCTGAGAATCTTGAAAAAGAAAACTTGAGTCTTAAGGAAATCATTGACACTAGGAAAAAGGATTTTATAAATCGATGCACCTCACTTGTCACTGAAAACACAACACTAAAAACCAAAGTCCAAAATCTTGAGAAATCTTTGAATAACTTTTCAAGAGGCGAAAAATCTTTCAACATGCTATTGGGAAATCAAATATTTGCTAACAACAGAAAAGGACTAGGTTTTGGGAAAACACAAGTTGAGGATAATGCAAAAGGGAAGAGTGTCTTTGATAGATGTGAAATAATTGGACATCGTGTTGAAAATTGTAGTCATAGGAACAAGAACACAAAATTTATACAAGTTTGGGTTCCTAAGAATTCTACAAACAAATTTCATGTCTATTGGAACAAGAATAAAAGGACTAAACAAGTTTGGGTTCCAAAGGGTTTGTTTATTCATAATGCTTCTGCCACTAACAATCATGGACCTAGAAATAGGTCACAAAAATCTTTCATCGTGTAGGTGTGGTGGCAGGCTAAGGAACAACAGCAGTGTTCTCTGGATTTTGGCTGTTACAGAAACACAACGGGCAACATAGCAAAGTTCCTTAGCCTAGTATAAAGGTGACAGAATCACAATGGGCAATCACGAAAAATTATCGTAAAGGTAAAACAGGTGAAGGTATACTTATCTGATCGATATATTAATTGTGATAATCTGCACCATATTCTGAATTAAATCGACCAAAATTGTGATAAAGATGTGATGATGACTTTAATTCTGACTTATTCGAAATTGATATGATTTTTCTTTTGACTTGTTCTTATTTATGACCTTGATTTGTGCTTAAATGATGACCAATCAGATTTTCAACTGTGAACTAATCCATATAAATTTGTTTGGTCAAATGATGGTATTTTATTGATCTTTGATTACTCATGCTACACGTAGATATATTTGTTTTGATATTTTGGTCACTGCTTGTAAATTTGCACGATTTCAAATTTCATGTGAAAGCTGTTAAAAAGGATTTTAAGAAATTGTTGAAACTTCAAGAAATTGTTTTTGAAATAATTATGATGTTGATTGACTGTTGATTACTCATGAATATAATTGTTTATCCTATGGTTTCTGAAATTAACACCATGATATTTGTTTGAGTGTGAACATGGCTTCATTTGAAATTTCATTCTTAAATAGTTTGTTGAAATTTCACAATCTGGTCTTTGACATCCAACGAGTGAATATTGAGTGAAATTTAAATTCAGATGCAGATTACACTGGTAATATAGTTGATAGAGAAATTACTAATGTAACGTGATTAATTTTTGAAACATTCATTTGCTGCATCGTTTTTCAAAGAAAATATCTACATATTTTTCACTTGAAACAATTTTCAAATAGCAAAAATTTTGTTCATAAAACCCCTTCGAGAAAATCATGTTTGACCATATTTTCAGATTAGTCATTTTTAGTTGATTTTAAATGACAAATTTTGACTAATCCGACTCCCTACTAATTATCAAAAAGATAAATAGTGATTGAAAAGGTGATGAGTGCTGATATTTAACATACATTACTCAAGAGAGTATATTTTGAAAATTTCTTTAGGAATTAAAACAAGAATTATAAAACTTTTTGTTGGGTAAAGATTCCATGACCATTTCTATATCTATCATTATTTCTATCGACCATGGTTTATCAAATATTCAATATAGTTTGTCGATATGTGGTACTATAATCAGGAATCATTTGTTTTTCATGTCACATTTTTAAAATAAATAAATAAATAAATATCCAAAGTATTCACTCTCATTTTAAAGTCCTCACGGTTATGCATGGGTGAATTACGTGGATTTTTGATTATGTGCTTCCATGCTCATTTAAAAGTCCTTACGGTTATGCATGTATGGAACGCATATCAAAATTAATTGCTTAAAAAGACAAGTTGATTCTAATCCCATTTAAAAGTCCTCACGGTCATGCGTGGTTAGAAGATACTTGATTTCATTTTTTAAAATTAAATTCGAATACTACTAATCTCATTTAAAAGTCCTAGCGGTTATGCATGATTAGTAGATATTCAAATTCCTGATATGAATGTACCACAAGAAGATTCAACTGTATGATTTTATATGAACATCATATCCATCATTTCTAAAAGTGGAATATGCGCCTAACAAGGGTAGTTATGGTTTTTGTTTGATTCTTATTGAAGTTTACTATTTATATTCAATTTGAGTTTAATGTTGGATTAATATTGATCACTTAATCTCTATTTTTCTCTCACACTATTATTCTTTTGCTGATAACAAAAGAGGGAGAGAAAAGTTAAGATTTTGTCAAATAGAATCAAGCAGAGGTCAAATAATTTTCCATTTGCATCTAGGCTTATTTGATTATTTCTATTTGTATGCATATATGTAGGGGGAGCATCATGTAGAGAGGAAGCATTTAAATAGGGGGAGAAATTAGAGTATATAATTGGTCAAATACATTTAACACGGTCAAAATCTTAAATATATGTTTGTTATCATCAAAAGGGGGAGATTGTTGAATATGCGCTTATATGTTTTTGTTTGATGATAATAAGCATATATATTCATTTAAATGTATTTGGTAATGTACTATTTTGTTTTTCATAGATTAAATAAATATTTGTTGAATAAAATAAATTGCACATAATTTGAATGGAATTTGAATTTAAACAGAAATTTTATTCAAACAAATATTTATTACAATCTTGAATAGTACAATTTCAAGCTCTCACTATACATATACATTTTTGAATACATCACGATTTCAATTTACATTTATAACCTCACTACATATCACTCACACTCATATTTAGTCTTCAACTGCATTCCAGTTTGAATCCAGCATCTGAGCAATCTGCAAAAGTATTCACTAACGCAGTAAAATTGAAAAAGAAATATTTTTGCAATATAAAATGAAACATGATTTTTGAAAATATAATTTGCCTCAGTTATTTGGGTTGTTCATCATCATTTAAATTTGAATTCATCATACATGCACAACTTGTGACATATGCAGTGTATCACTGTATATGCCACAAGGCTGTGCACACCGATATATACACTTGATAATGCCACAGGGACAGGTGAGCACAAGTCAAACCCAAATACAGGATTCAACTCAGGTGCGACATAAATTAAATCACGACACGAGCAAAAGGTCAAATCCGAGTTTTGAAACTGGATTCAACACAAGGCAACTTGAAGAATGCAAAGCTTCGACAAATCAAAACTCCATCAAAGCACATGTATGCAGATCAGTGCAAGTGCCAACCAGAATAAAATCCAACACAGTTACAACCAACTACATGCAAGAGGCAACAAAGACCAATCAGTAGCATGCTAATGAATCATCAACAATGCAACAATGTGCACAGGTCAGAGACAACACAGTTCATGTACAAAGCTCAAGTACAATGTCAACAACAATGAAATCACAAAGACCAAAGTGCACCAGTGATGCAAGCTGCAGCGTACCAGAAGTGCATTTATCAAGTACATAATGATGCAATATCAAACTTCACAAGCAATGACCCGTGCAATGACCAAGAAATGATCAAACAAAACCAGTTCAACAAGTATGAACCAGACAAGGCATGGCAACTACAACATGGAAGCAATGCACCAATACAAGTTCGACTAAAAGTGCAGACGACAGCTACTCAATGATACAGTAGCAAGCTACAAGTGATGCAGAACAAAGATGAATACAACAGAGATCAAGTTCAGTGCCACAGCAATCATGACAACAGCCAGTTCAACAAAAATCAAGTCATGGAGTCGCAGTCACAATGAAAGTGCCGTGGAACAGTTGCAACATGAATTAAAAGACAAGACACTACAGCATGTACAAGACACAGTGCACCACTGAACCATCAAAGATATGCACAGGCAAAGACTTAGCAGTTGCACTAGACCACCAAGCAAAACCAGTAACAATATAGATGCAAGTAAATGCAACACATATATACATACATAGGTGTATGTATACACATGGCAGTCAAAGACATAATGACAGAAGTTCTGAATCAAAAATGAAGACCACAAGTGAAGTAAACAACAATGTCGAGCTCACTGCAACTCAAGGAGATAGTCGACCAACAGTATCAAGCTCATGTATGCAACAGGTAAAATGCATCAGTATAGTTTCAATGATAAAAGCCCAAGTACACAACCAAGTAAATAAACACAGCCTCAAACATGAAACAAGACTAAAGCCAGAAACAGTGCAACAGATCAAGTGACACAGTGAATCGAAAAATGCACTTGCAGATGAGCAACTACAAGATGAACAACAGGAATGCATGTACAGCAAAGTCGGTATCAAAGAGAAAACATAAGTATACAATATAGCATGTCAACAGTGAAGTCGTAATTCACAGTAAAGCCGAAGTCAGAATTTTCGAAAATAGGATGCTAAAGTCAAGTCAGAGAATTCAACGAAAATATTTGTCTTTGAAATAGTCAAAGTATCAAAAAGCGGAAAGTTTTAATGCCGTGTGAATCAAGCGAAATCGAACGTTTGAAAAACAAAGCCGTGTAAATCAAGACACAAAAATATCAGGAAATTGTGAAAATGGAAAGTAACGAGTTCATATAAATTCAACCCGAAGGTATCATCATTAGACATGAGCTTCGATTCACAATTAAACTATCAATCGAAAACCCAAGTTCATCATCGGCTATCGAGTTCAATCGAGTTCAATCGAGTTAAAGAGCAAGCAATCAAACAAGCAACAAAAGAAATTACATACCGAAATCATCAATAACTCGATCGAGCTAGCAACAAGCATAAATCATCAGAGAACGAGAGTGAGCAAGAGCAACGCAAGTCAGAGAACCGATCATCAGAAAGCCCCGATTTTGAATCGAAGACAGAAGACCTAAATTAGTGGCAAAGAGAATCGGCTGCATTATTCTTCACTGAGCAAAAGAAAGGAACGGGTCAAGGAATAATTGTGGATCGGGTCAAAGAATAAGGGGCCGGCCTTATATTTGTTAAAAGGGGGATTATTTTGTTTTATTTAGGGTTTTATCAAAAGGGGGTTTTTTATTTTGAGCAAAAATTAGGGATTAAGTTTATATTTTAATTTTTGCTCCTGGTTTTATTTTTGAAATTGTTTTTTCTTTTCGAGTCAAAAGAATTTGTAAATCACCACCTAGGTTGTAGGTAGTGTCAGATTGTCTAGTTAGAATTAGTTCAGTGAGAAGGGTGTGCGAGTTTGCAAAACTCTACAGGCGGGAGCAGTGTTTGCGAGTAAGCGAAACTCTATAGGCGGGAGCAGGGTGTGCGAGTCTAGTAGAGTGTTTGTGAGCGGGAGCAAAAGGGTCTACGAGTCTAGTAGAGTGTTTGTAAGCGTGATACTGTTTAATTCTAATAGAAATCTGGGAATGCAGCAGTAGGCAGGGGTTGCCGAAGCTGGGTAAATTTTGTGTGTGATTTACTTTTCAGCATATTTATTTCTGCAGTTTATTTCTGTGTTTAATTCGAGAAAATTTGCTATAACCCTATTCACCCCCCCCCTCTAGGGTTAATCTAGATCCTACAAATCCCGAGTGAGATCACCCCGCGGTTGGGATCAGCAACCGCCCACTAAGCCGAAATAAAAAGAGACATCTAGGAGGAGATGACCTCACCCTGCTTGGGTGCTACCCACCTAGCCTTGCTGCGTAACCCCTGATTTTCAGTCATTCCCATTTGATGAGGCTTGAGGCTAAGCGTTACCTTTTAAGAACATATCCCTTAGAATGCCCATCGTCCACTCGACGATGTTTCGTAAGCATTCATCCATACAAGTCCGTCCCGGGTTCGAACGGAACCGAAGGCACTATTCCTACTACATCCATTTTGGAAATATTCTCAGGATTAGTAGCGACTAGCCCTTGCACTTCACTACTCCATCTTCGAATCCAAAATCGTTTTTCACGGAAACGTACAAACCGGATCGAAGTGGTTTTCGAGAAATAAATCTCGATCCCGGTCTCTTCGAAACGATCATCCTATTTGTCCAATATTGATAGTCAGTGATTTAACTATCAATTTATATTCACAGACAACCATCGACTAATAAATAATTTCCCAAATTGTTCATTAATCTCAAAAATATCTTCACAAGATAATTTTCACTTTCAAATCCTTTTGAAAATAGTTTTCAAAACTATCTTCCTATCTCAGAATAAATTCCAAGTATTTCTATTTCCACTGGAATCACCAACACAAAACTTTAGTTTTTTAAAATAATTTTAAATTACTTTATTGTAAAATATGTTTAATATTTAATTTAATTTTTTTTACTTTATTATTTAATTTAAAATAATACTTTAGAAATAATTAAAATAAGTTTACCTTATAAATATAACTAGATTTTCTTCTTTAAACAAAATATCAAATCATTTTTCAAATAATTATTACGATAGTAGATTAAAATAAAATACTTACTTCGGAATTTACATTAAAACATCCAAGTTAAGACTACTTCAAAATTGGCTAAAAATATATACTATATGAATATTTGAAAGTAAAGTTGCTTTATAAAATATAAAACTAGGTTTTCACTTTTTAAAACAGAATTACTAAGTCACATTTTAAATAACTACTACGATAATAGATTTGAGAGATATTTACTTAATAATTTAAAAGATAAGAAATAATAAATTTTCTAAACATAAGATTTTAACTTATATTTAAAAGTTTACTTTGAACGTACTTGGCTATCCAGAGAAATATACTTCTCTTCACATTCTTCTTTAAATTGTCAATTTCAAACACTTGAATCAATTTCCAAATTGATTTCCTATTTATTCCCTTTTAATTCAGAATCTATTAATTTTAGATTTCATTTCATAATTATGATTTAAAATACTTTAACTAGAAATTCCAATCTTTAGATTTCTCAATTATTTCTTTATCCTTTTAATTAAATAGAAACTTTGAATTTTAAAATAATCCTTTATTTCTTTAATTGATATAACTTAAGTTTACAATTCATCAATTTCATTTTATTCAAAATTCTTTTTCTCTTCACACTTGAAGTTATTTATTATTATTTTCATATTACTTCTATTTATTTTCAATCCATTCTTAATTTATTCAAATTTTCTATAATTAATTCGCTTACAAATTACTTCCTTTTGATTTCTTTCAACAATCCAATTCATATATTTTGGTAATTCATTATACCCGAATATCCAATCAAACCATAACATTCAATATTCCAATATAACTCATCATAGGATATCAAAAAATCACAATAGAGAATATTGAATAATTTAAATAAATGTGAGGGGTCCAGTTGGATCCCGCCAACCTGTTTTCCGTGCATCCATAAATGTTAGAACAATATAATATGTCAATTCCAAAATATCATACTATATCACATCAATCAATTCAGCCATTCAAACAATTATTTAAATTAAATCATTTAAATTTAAATTTAATTGAGTGAGATTAACTCACCTTTTGTTTTTCGTTTGGCAACCCAATTCCATCTCGACCATTATCTCCCAATTTTGGACCTTGTATAAACATTTATAATTTTTATTAATATTCGAATCAATTAATCAATTAAATTTCCATCTACTTATTTATTTAACTTAGAATTTGGGTTTTAAGCTAATAATTTGATTTTAAACAAATTTTCTTTTTTTAAAAAAAAAATTAGTAATCAAATAAATTAAATAGGTCAACTGTACAATTTTATCGCCAATTCCTTATAAAATTTTCTTCCAACGTCTTTTATAAATTTCAAGTATATATAAATTTAACTTCTGAAATTTTAAAATTCTAGTTTTTATAAACTCTTCAAACATTTAAAAATCTCTATTATTATTTTTTTCAAACTCCTATCTGTTAAAATAATTTACAGATAAACGAACTAAAAAATTTACAGACTAAACTCAAGGTTTACTTGAGTACTAATTTTTAAAAATTTTAAACATTTTCAAAACCGAGACAATTTAAGATTTTCTACTGAATCAATTACGGTTCTAAGTTAAAACCAATCACATACGTACCTCTACACTCACGCAAACCCTCACCACTGCCGATCAAACGGAGCCGCCCACCTCGACACTATCACCACAACATCCTTCCTCGATCGCAGCACAGCCACCACCCCACAAGAACGCGAACTCGCTGAAGCCATAGCCTACCACTACGTCGCGCCTCCCTAAACCCTTTGATTTCGAACGCAGATCAACGCCGACCCCGCTCTACGCCTCTCGATTGCTCGAATACCCTACCCCACTCCACTGCTACTGCTTACCACCGAACAACTAGAAATCGATCGCGATTCAAAACACTAATCGCGGCCGAGGGTTTACATTGAATTGAGGAGATTTTGATTCTCCTTAATCAGCGGGAGTGGCCATTATTCTCTCTTTTTTTTCTCTTGTTATCTGATTTCGATTTTTGTACAGGGGAATAGAAATTAATCCTACGCGATTTAAAAGAGATCGGCCTCTTTTTTTATTTACTGAAGGTTCGATTATTGAAGAATGATGCTTCGGCCACGTTATTAAAGTGATAATGAATCTGAAGAGAGGAGAAGAAGCTTGCGTTAGAACCTAAACGAGTGTGGCTTCCATGAAAAGGTTCGACTTTGTAAATTGAAGTTAATTAATTTTTCTATGCATTTACGGTTTATACGATCAAACGGTAACTCCAAACACTGCGAAAATTGAAATTCGATAATAATATAATATTACGGATCCAATGGAACTGGCTTCGTTAAATTCCGAGACTGTGCCTCTGAAGGCTATTTTTAAATTCAATTTAAAACGATAAAATTTCAAAATTGAACAAATCACTGTTCAATTAAATTTTAACACTTCTATTATCTTCAATGTTATCAATATAAATTTTGCAAGCCCTTTAAATTATTTTTATATAGGTTTAAAACTCCAGATTCAACAATTTACCCAACTTCAAATTATTGAATTCAATAATTTAATTATCAAATAAATAGTGACATTTGAAACTCAAGTTAAATTTTTAACTTTTAAATATTTAAAATCAATTAAATATTCCGATTGTAAATGCTCAAAAATTCCGGGTCGTCACATTCCTCCCCCCTTAAAAGAATTTCGTCCCCGAAATTACTAGTTAGGAAGAATGGTCCAATACCCGTTTACTTTTCCCAAAGCCAATCAGTTTCTAACAATTCGACATCTTACCAACTATCTTTTTATAAAAGACCCATTGTTATTTTATTAACTTTCCAAGCTTTTCCAGGAGTTTCCAAATAACTTTACTTATTCAACTGTTTAAATTATAATCCAAAACCAAGTTTAAAATTTCTCAAAAAATTTCTAACTCTCTAAATTTTCAAAATTTTTTTTGCCAGCGTCTTCTTTGCGCGGCTAGCTCGGTACAACTACAAAAGGCCTCTACAGGCTCCCAAATCCCAAAAGAAAACAAAACGCCAAGTGGCTCGGTCCAAAAACCCAATCAAATTTCATAACAAATTTAAATACATACCTTTTTGTTGAGCATTTCAAATTTATCTTTTGAAATCAAATCCAATTCTCCTTTCCCTTTATATTACCTGCATATCCTACTTGACAATAATATCCAATCGCAATATTCAAAAACATTTTATCGACTTCCTTCCAAATGTCAATAATTATTCATTCAAATATTAACTCAGAATATATTTGTAATATTCAATTTCCAATTAAGAATGCACCATTCCTTACTTAAGTTTAGTATAAGCATTTTATATGTTTCTTATATTTATTTCCATCTTACCACTTCAGTTTATATCTATTTCTATTCAAATTGGTTTTCACATTCCATATGAATTTTATTTATCTTTAACTTTGAATATTTAAAATTTTATTTTCCATTTATAACTAATTCATGTCATTATTTTAAATTTATTTCATTTACTAATTTATTTCAATTTCCAATTTGAAAACATTTGTTAACAAAATTTCAAAAATTTTCAAAAAATTTCTAACTCCCAAAATTTCTGAAATTTTTTGGCATAGTCTCCTTTGTACGGAGGAGCTTTTGCAATTTGACAAAAGATATAAATATATATACATCGACCCACCCAGTCGGAAAATCCAAAAACAGTTCATATTTCCTATTTTTATTGCGTAGGCGTACCTTATTTAGCATTTTTAAGCAAACAGCTTATTTATTTAGCAGTTAGCGTGCCCAAAATCCAGCCACACGGCTTCTCGGTACCTGTACTTACTCAATTTAAACATGTAAGTGCCAAATATGTGCAATTTAACAATATTTCACTTAGTTGCAATGGTTAAACACATGAATTCTCAAAGAAATTCACACCAAACATTTTTCCGTAAGCAATTTATATAGTTTTCATACTAATTCAACTGTTTTAATTAATTTATAAACCATTTTCATCCAATTTGAATGGTTTTCAATCCATTCGTATACAGCTTCATCAATTTGAATGATTTAAAACTCAATCGCTTACATTTAATTTATTTTTAAGCAAAACGAACTCATATTAAATTCAATTGCTCTCTAAATCAATTTATTTTACTCCCATCAATTCCTAGAATTTGAATTACTTTCATTTACCTCCAATGACAATTTTTTCTATGCAATTTGACGAGATCTATGTTAAATAATAAGTATTCATATTTTATAACCAATTTAAATGGGTTTCAACTCAACTTATACTTATTTCTATTCCATTTTTAAATTTATTCACAATCCATATATTCTCATTTTCATTGCAAGTCACATTTTAATCCATTCATTTGCATTTCATTCAAACAGGTTCCATTAAAACCATTTGATCTAGCTCGACACATTCCATTTCAATTTTATTCACAATCCATTCATTTACATTCCATTCCATATTTGTTTTTTCCAAACTATTTTATTTAGCTCGAAAACAATCCAGGCTATTTCATTCAATAACCATTTCAATTTTATTCATGATCTATTCATTTGCGGTTCATTTCTTATCCGCATTCATTTAAAACCATTCTATTTTTCTTATTGACTCCAAGAAATAGTTTACAATTATTTATTTAAGAATTTAATTTCATTAAATATTATCTGTAACTCACCGAATTTTATTTTGATTAAAATTTATTTTCACTTGATTTAAAACCAATCCAATATTATTAAACTTAGTTTAAGTTGAATTCAATTCAATTTCCCCATCTATTTAGCTTAAGTCAATTTACTTCAATTTTATACTTAAGCTCATTTCAATTGATTACAAGGTAATTTCTAATTTATTTCCACTTATTTGGATTTTACTTGCAACTCCTACCATTACTATTTTAATCCATTTACATTTTTATTTATTCAACACATTCCCAACTATATTTAATCCGTTAACACTTCAAGTTAAATTTTAATTTATAACTCAAGTTCTAAACCCACTATCCATTTCCAATTTACCACCCAATTTCATGAACTCCCAATTCAATTTCATTTACTTCACCAACAATTTAAGTCGAATTTAATTTATAACTTGAGTTTTCTTTCCAAACTTCAATATTAACTCACCAATTCAGCTTCTATTTAGCTACATTAGGTTCCACTTACATATTTCATTAACTAATTTATTATCTAATTAGTTTTTTCCCAATTTATGATTCAATACTTCATTTTTAATTCCAAATATCACTTCATCTAATTTTCTTAGCTCAATTTATTATATAATTCAAGTTTGGATTTCTGTTTTATTTTCCAATTCATCAAAAATATTTATTCTGGGTTTTCTATCTCACCCTTTCAATTTTATAAGTCAAAACATATTATTTTACACATTTCCAATCATTCTAGGCTTGAATATATTCATCTTTTATTTTTAACTCAAGATTTACGCTTATTTATAGCTCAAGCATATTTTTATTTCCATGGATTTTAATTCTTTTATAAGTTATTCTCATTTATTTATTTTCAATTCAATCCTTATCCAACTTATTTCCATTTATTCGGATAAGAATCTAATTCCATTTAATAACTTAATTGAATTCTTATTCCAATTCAATTTTATTTTAAACTCATATTTATTTAATCTCGATTCGATTTCAACTTAATTCGAATACAATTGGATATTATTTTCAGCCTAACCAATTAATTTCAATCCTGTTAAATTTTTATTTCCTCAATCCAAGCTTATTTCATTTTTAACCTTTCACTTTAAATTTAAATTTCCAACATTCAAAGCTTATATGACTTTCCTGATTTAAAAATCATCTTAATTTATAAGCTTACAATCTATCTTATTAGGATTTTAAACACCGGGTTTTTGGTTTCAAATCATTTTGAAACCTTCAACATCTCAAATCACATTTCTCAAAAGTCAAACCAATCCTGGTTTTATTCCCCAACAAATTTCCTTTGAATTTTCAAAAACAAACAGGTTTTCCTGAACAAATCAATTTGGCAGCAATCTGTCACTTAGAAATTCGAAAATGAATACTGATGATGCGGCCGTCGTCATCAGAATTATTTCCCAATGATCCAAGTGATTTCAATGCTATATTTCTTTTAAAATCCCTTCAAAACAATTTCCTTTCAGAAATATCTCCAAACATAATGCTATTATTCATCTTTAAATACTTCGATAAACACTTCCAAATTTCCGGGATTTAAATTTCCAAATCCTGCTTAAGTCAATTTTAACTATAATTCATTTGCACGGCTTATTCTCATACAAATTCTCATTTGATTATATTTCAATTTATAATTCATATTTATAAATTTCATTTCATAATTGTATTTATCTCCTTAATCTTCGGTTATATTTACAATTTCTAGTTAAATTTCCACTCAAAATGATAATAATTTAAATATCATCATTCCTAACATCCAAGCAACCATATATTAGCTGAATAGTTTACAAAAACCTTTCTTTATATCAAAAATATATTTTTGGGTAAAATTATTTCATTTACCCATACTTAAAACAATACCGTATCAATTGTTCTATTCAAGTGTTTAGAAACCCCATTGATACAGTTGTACAGACTGTGCCGATGAAGGTTCATATGCCACTCAATAAACCAATCAACACTATATTAAAACAATTTATATTCACTAACAAATACGCACTCATATCTATTAATACGCTCAAACTCATTCTAGAGTACTACGGACTCTAATTTAAATGAGTAATTCCCACCAGAGCCAAGGTTATCACTAACCCGAGCTCTGATACCAAGTGTAACAGCCCGCAAATCCGTACCCCTTGAGTCAACACCATTCTACAACAATCAACTCAAGTTGTACAGAAATACGAACCATTTGGGTTAAAGAAGAAGAGGTAGAAGAAGAAAATAGAAAAAAACAACAACAGAATCTAACCATCGCAGCGGAATAAAATATAATACATAATAAATGATCTTTACTAAAAAATCAAATATCTCTATTTATATATTACATCATCAGAGTACATCAATCACAGCTCAACATCAATATCATACAAATAGATACATAGCAACTCAGCACACCGGAATATACATATATATATATATAAACAAGTACTGAAGTACGTATCATAATCCAGCTCGTCTATTGAGCTCCACAGCATCATATCATGTATTCTATAATACTCGGTCTGACTCGAGCATTACAGTTAAATAACACCCGAGTCAGTCTGGAATACCAGCGTGAGAAAATCACACTCAATTGATTATTAGAGTTTCAAAAATTCTTTGAAAACAAAAGCATCTCGTAAGACCAAGCCACAAATAAACATGTCGGGTTGCTACCTTACGATAGCTAAAACAATTTTTATATAGAAATCCTCTGATATTATAATAGGGTCTATATACAAGTACTTATAAAATAGCCGAAATTGTTACATCTATTAAATTTCAACTACTAGCCACAGAGTGGGTAATACAAACAAAACTCGTACAAGGCTCGTTGGAAGAATGGATTTCCATCTAATGACTAGGCACTGGGGTACCACCTGTCACAGTACGTGGCCCAGATCACCGTACCGAGGAGTACGCCCGCTCCCCTGCAACACAAGACCGGGACTACCGCTTACTGGATAATCCCGAGTGAGATCACCCCGCGGTTGGGATCAACAACAGCCCATTAAGCCGAAATAAAAAGAGGAATCTAGGCAGAGATGACCTCACCCTGCTTGGGTGCTACCCACCTAGCCTTGCTGCATAACCCCTGATTTTCAGTCATTCCCATTTGATGAGGCTTGAGGCCAAGCGTTACCTTTTAAGAACATATCCCTTAGAATGCCCATCGTCCACCTGACGATGTTTCGCAAGCATTCATCCATACAAGTCCGTCCCGGTTTCGAACGGAACCAAAGGCACTATTCCTACTACATCTGAGACGACCCGACTTTTTCCCCACAAACAGTCGTATCATCCTTAAGAAAAAAAGAGATAGAAAAGAGAAAAGAAAGAAGAGAAAGAAGAAATGACACAAGAATCTCAACAGCGGAACGAGTAAATTATATTAATGACATAAGTATTACATAGTACACATCAAATATCAGAGTTACACAGACAATACAACACATGCTAGACAGTTATAAACACCTGTCTAGTTATTACAACTCAATCACAATACAGAAACACTCAGAGATACCAACACAGCGGAACTATATAACTATACGCAGAAGCCTCCTGCTCCATTGCTCCTCCACAATTCGTCAAAGCTAACCTGAATCCTAAACTGAATTCCCTTGGCTACTCAAAAAAATTTGAGTACCCAAGAGTCAAAGAAAAACAGAAATAACTCCGGGTCAGACATGGGTCTGGTGTGAGTAACAGGTTAAAGTTGCTTAACTTTTGAAAAACCTTTGAAAAGAAAAAGGTATCACGTAAGACTTCCCACACATAAACATGGAAAAGTTTTTACCTTACGCTAACCAAAACATTTGATAGGAAATCCGATGATATGATAATAGTGTCTAGGGTTTTCAAGTAAATAAGAAATAGCCGAAATTGTTACATCTATTAAATTCCAGCTACTAGCCACAAAAGTGGGTAATACAATCAAAACCGTTGGCACTTATTGGATTATGGGTTCCATCAATGGCTGGGCTACTGGGGTACCGCCCGTCACAGTACGTGGCCTAGATCACCGTACCGAGGAGTACGCCCGCTCCCCTGCAACACAAAGCCGGAACCATTCCTTACTGAAAAGTTCCAAACAAGACAACCCCGCAGTTGTGATCAGCAACCGCACCATTAAGCCGAAAATAAAGGAAAATCTAGACAGGGGTAAATCTTGCTTTCAAGTGGGGGCTACCCACGAAGCTTTGCTGCACCACCCCTGACGATGTTCTGAAAGCATTCAATCCATACAAGTTCGTTCCGGGTTCGAACGAAACCGAAGGCATTATCTCATTACACTCATTTTGGAATCACCCTCAAAGTTAACGACGATAACCCTTGCACTCTGAATCTTCGTCTTCACTTCAGATTCACGACCTAACGTTAATTTGGATCGATGTGGTTTTCGGATATCCAAATATGGAAACCCGATCCCGATCTCATCGAAATCCAAAACGTGTCTTTTAAGGCCAAGTTGTTTTAGAGTTTAAAACAATTCAGTTCATTATCTATATAAACACAGATAGATAATTCACAACACAATAGATAATCAATATTATGATTACCAACAAATAGTTCATATCATAATCAGATAATCCATATTATCATCCAAAAACAACCAATATATCCATATCAATAATCATTACTCATCTCATACTGGGATTACAAACCTTACAGGAAACCAATATCATTCCATCAAACATAAGAAATTACCTAATGATCACACCATTTATAATTAATTTAAAATGAATTAAATTAATTACTTAATCTCTAATTAATTTGAAATGTATTAAATTAATTACTTCATCATTAATCCTGCCTATTTTAATCATTAATTGATTGCAAATCAATTAATAAATCATCATCTCATTATTCCTTTCAATTAATCATTACTGATTAACCAACTCTAATTACAATAAGTAATTAGCCTTTAATATTAATTACACAAGTTAATTATATTAAACCCTTTGCAAATAATTAACTTTTAATTACTAAATTAATTAATTAACTAAAATTAATTACATTAATCACTTATTCATTATTAATTATACCTTAATTAATCAATTCCAAATTACATCATTAATTAATTAATTAATGATTCTAATTTCATTTAATCAATCTCTCAATATAAATTAATTATATAAGCAATTAATCTGAAATTAAACCACACACATATATTAATCACCCTTGATTAATAACCATTCAGTAATTAACTACTTTAATTACTCATCCCATAATTAATTACTCTTAATTAATTATTTCATTTATCCCTTGATAAATTTCAAAGTAATTTAAATCCAAATTACTTCTATAATAAATATCCTTAATTACATTTAGTAATTATTAACTAATTACTACCTTAAGTAATTACAAATCCATAAATTACATAATGTAATTATCAATAATTTACAAATTTTAAATTAATTTAACCTAATTAATCTAAATTAATCACATTAATCAAATTAATAACACTAAGTAATTAATTCATTAATTACTTTCATTAAGTAATTAAACTTAAACAATTGATTGTTATTAATTAATTAATTTAATTAATTATCAAAAATTAATCACATTAATTAATTGTTAAATAATCTTAAGTTAATGACCTTCATTAACATTTCTTAATTTCTTAATTAAGAGATTAACTTATAATTAATCATTATTAATTATCAATTAATTAATATTTAATTACAATTTAATTAATCTCTAATTATTAATTAATTAAGTGTCAATTAAAATCTTAATTATCTTTAATCACTTGATTAAATAAAGCTTAATCATTAATTAAAATTTAATTAGCAATCTTTAATTATAGATTAATTAACCTTAATTAATTAATCTAAATCGTAATTAATCAAATTTTAAAAATTATTAATTACTTAATTAATCATCCACATTATTAATTAATTAAATAATTAATTATTCATCTTAATTACTTTAATAATTAAATGAATCCAATTACTAAATTTTATTTATCTTATAGATAAACATTTCTTGCTTAATTAAGCATTTAAAAACAAAATGTTTTTAAATTTACTTTAAATTCCATTTAACTTCATTTTAAACTTAAGACTCAAATTTATCTTAAATAAGCTTTTAAAACAATTCAAAACTTTATCTTATATGTTAAAAGAAACATCTACTTTATCATTTTAAAAGAATTTCAAATTTCAATTCAATTCAAATTCAAATCAATTTAAAATTTTACTTTAAAATTCCAAAATTGAAATACAGCTTTTAAACTCATTCTAGATTTAACTTAACTCCTTAAAACTTTTCTTACAATCTACACTTCAATTTAAATGCAAATCATCATTTTAAAGCAATTTTAAATTTAAACCTTTATTTTAAAAACCGTAGTTTAAATTTAATTCCAGATTTAAAAACCCAGATTTAAATTCATAAATTAAAATTCAAATTTCCTATTCAAAATCAAAACTCACATATACTTTTACACCTATAAGTTTAAAACCAAATTTAAATTTAAAAACTTAAATGATTCAAATCTTCAGACAATCTAATTTTAATTCTTATTCAAATTTACAGATTTTAAAATCCCAGTTTGAACTTCATCTTATAATTTAAACTTTACTTTTGAATTTTTTTTAAAAACAGAACACATTTTTCTGATTTTAGATTTAAAAACCAAAACTAAAATTTTAAAACTGAACAATTACAAATACCCAGATTTAAATTAATTGAATTTATAACTAAATTCAAGTTCCAAGCTAGTTTGAAATTTTTAGTTTGCATTTCTACTTTTCACTTAAATTTTTATAAAACCTGGAAAACAGGTTTCTGATTAAACTCTAAATCATGAAACACTTCACAAACCTGAGCTACCATATATTCTACTTCGAGTCACAAGTCCCTCTGCTTTGAGTCACCCTCCAATTTCCCCGAGGCCTACACGAGGAAGTCAAACCTGTAACCAAAAACATCACTAACATGACCACCTTCCACCGTGCACCTGTACACCACCTTCCACCACCGCTGGCCAACACCACCACCTTCCCACAGTCGACAACCATCAACACAAAACACCAAAACTTTAACCCAAACATCACTTGCTCGATTTCAAAATCGAGACCAAATTTCCAAACCTAGAACAATACAGAGACCTAACATTCCAACCTGTCAACGCTTCAACCAATCACCTCCGACTACTGTTGCCTCTGCAACTCCGACGAAGAACTCGTCGACCTACCGTCTCCCAATTCCCAAGAGATCTTAGAACTCGATCCATTGTTGAAGCCGCATTACTCAAATTCTTAAACCAAGTAAAACTAGGGCTTAAAATTGCAAATTCCCAAATTACAACATCATCAAATAAAAGTAACCCAAATCCATAATTTTTCCATAACCTATGATAGCTCCACCCTCTCCAGAAACAATCTCAGCACTTCAAATCTCTGGTAGCAACTGAAATGCCCCTAAACTCAATTTACAGTCAAAATAAAACTGCTCTTTAAATATATCATTAAAAATTGTAATTCTTGGTTTAGAAATCAGGATTTTGATTGATGTTTTAATATTTAACCCTGAAACATAGATTCATATAGCTTGAATTTTATCCTATACAAATTTGTTGCACTGATATTTTTATTTCCAGGTAATATAAAATCTTATTTAACTTCTATATAAATTTTAATTCAAAGTTTGTGATGAAACCAACAAGTATGCTTTGAATCTTAAGTTTTTAACAGAATCAAAATCAGGAGATTGAATTTATATTAAACCAAGAGACTAAAAAAAGAAAAAAAACTAGAAGTAGAGAGGACCTACAGGTATCACAAGCATGTATGCAACAGACATAAGAAATTCCACAATATTCATACACAAACATGTTTATTTCAAACAACTAGCATGCACACATACAATCATACATATAAATATTCACTGCAAATTTCATATAAAAAATACTCATTTCAGATTAAAAGCATGCAGTCAACCTTTACTTATTTAAATTTAAAAAAAAGAGTTACTCACCTGAAATTAAAATGCAGACAGAGCCCAAATTCTACTTTTATTTAAGCATGCAGAACATCTTTTTTTTTCAACTTGCTTGAATGCTTGTAGAAAACTTGTTATATGCAAAGGCAAATTTCCAGTTTTGACGAAATGCATGCTCCTGCTTCCAAGAAGATGCAGGCCCTTGCTTAAAATTGAAATGCAAGGTCTTCTTGTATCCAAATTTTTGAAGAAGAGAATGCAGATTTAATGATGAACAGGTTTTTAGAAAAATGAATGCAGGCCTTTTTGTTTTCAGATTGAAGGACAAAAATTCAGGTTTGTTCTGTAAATTTCTTCAGGTAGCTTGCTTTTATGGTTGCATGCAGGTAAGATATTTGATGAACAGATTGCTATGCATTTGATTTTGCATTTTGAGGAGTTTTTGTTTACTGATTTTTGATAGAATGAAGATTACTTTGGTGTGAAATGTTTCTTAGTTAAGAAATAAAACTGAGAAAAATCAGGAATGAAAGAATGTAATGTTATAAAAACTAAATTTATGATTTATTAAAAACAAAGAAAAATAAAAAAATATAATTTGACATTTTTTTAAAATGTTAACACTTGTTAACTTATATCTTAAATTACTTACACATGTTAATTATGCTTACATTTGTCATCTTAAATTAATTAGTATTTATAATTAGAGTTAATGAAATATTAAGCTTAGTTAATTAGTTTATAAATACTTAGTTATACATAGATAAATAATTTTTAAAGAATAAAACAAAGTATTATTATAAAGGAAAATAATATACAAATCAATTATTTGAAAAAAAATACTTTTAAACAATTAAAATAAATTTATAAAAGAGGTTGTAACTTAAATGAATACATGTTTCATATTTTAAATTGTATTTTAAATTTTATATTAAATTTACAAATCACATTTTATAAATCAATAACTTAAAAAGAATAACACAAACATTTTGTAACTTATTTTAATATTCAAACTTAAGTTAAAATGAATTTTAAACCAATAAAACATTTATCTCACATATTTAAAATCATATATTATTTTATTAAATATTTTTGAAAAGCTTAAATCAAAAATAAATCACAATTTCCCAATTAAAATTATGCTATACTAATGTAATTAGAATCAACTTATCTATTTAAAATATATATAAATACATATACATTATTAAATAGAATATAGATTTATTATTTTATTAAAAATAAATTCACCAATCAAATATTTAAATAAAGAAGATTATTAAATCAAATCAAATTTATCAACAATAATTATCTATTCAATTTAAATTTAAACACAGATTATTAAATTTATATTGTCCAAAATTCCGGGATATTACAATCCTTCCCCCTTAAAAGAATTTCGTCATCGAAATTTAAAACAAAGGTAATTTAATAATCTATTTACAGATATTTTAAAAATAGCATATGTTAATCATATGCCAACAACCAATTCACACAATCAGAACAAATCTAATTATCCAAATGAATTTTGGATAAAACCTTCACGATATATATATATACATATACATATATATATATATATATATATATATATATATATATATATATATATATCGGGATACTCGCTCTATAGAATCCTATCAATCAATACTACTAAGCTATAGAGCTTCTATCAATAATTCTAAACAGAATATCATACTACAGACGAGTTTGACTCAACAACCAACCCATCCTGAACTACTGGTTCTACAACCAAAAATATCAAACACGTACCCCCTCATAGATACGTCAAACATATTGAATTCCAGTTATCCAAACTGGCAATTCAACTCTAGAAAACCAAACACTGATCTTACCCAAAACACAGAAGAAATCCAAAACACTACAAAGCTAGCTTCCCAACTTATAGCTCCCCGGATCAGAGAAAAACTTATCTCAAACAAAATCTCCGATTCCAGAATCCAAATTCTCTATCTCTTATCCATAAAAACTCTTCGGACGATCCTGGGCTACCATCATCCTTCCTGATCAGCTCATTCGTGTTGATGCTCCTAGAAACAGACTGGACCAAAACAATCCAATGATCTCCTCAAGATCACTGAAAAACCAGGAACACACACACAACTTCTCAACAACATAAGACAGAACAAATTTCTTCTTATCCGAAAAAGACAAAAAAGAAACACCCCCAAACTGCTTCCGCTGCGCAACTCTGATCCTAAACGGAAGAAAATGCCGATGAAGAGCACAAGCACAGACTAGACAACACAGCACAAAAATAAAGTTCCACATATCCATAAGAAAACTCAGATGTTCCTCCCAAACCTGAGTTACTTCACCAACTTCAATCTCAAGGAACCACCTGTTCCATTCTTGGAAAGAAAACTCGATCTCCAGATGGTGACAAACTTCTGACTTCCTGGAAGAAATCCGGACAATCTCCAACAATCCAAAAGAACATACTATCGCAAGTCACTTTTGCGATCAACTCATCCTAAATCCAAAGAAAACTGCTCGCTCTTTACCAATCAGAACAGCTTATGCTGGCCTAGCCAACTTACCAGAGAAATGGATCTACTCTACTGCTTCTGATTTCCACTTCAGAAAAACTACTTAGCCAGAAGACTCACTTCCTTCCTCTTGTTCCAAAGAAATAGCTTCGGAAATATCCATAGTCATTGCATCTCATCACGCAGCTACTACTTCTTGAGATATCAAGACACCATCACTTGCTTGCTTTTGCCCTACCGACAGATCCAAACTCAACTCATCCAATTATGCACTACAAAGAAGAACTCCGAATCTCAACAGGTTTCCTTCAAAGATCGATGAAGTCCTTACACCAAGCAAAACTTACGTGAGACGGTATTAGGTCTACAGTCTCGACAAATACACTTCCAACCTCATCCATCAAACTCCAACCAATGGTAGTCGTGTTACACACACCACTACCTCATCTACCTTTATAACTTACATTGGAAAAACCTTAACAGGTAACCCAACAAATAGGTAGAACCATAAATATATATATATATATATAATAAAAATACAAATACGCTCTCTCAAGATAGACACTAATACAGAGCCTAGGTATTCACTCAACCTAACGCTCTGATACCAAGTGAGACGACCCGACTTTTTCTCCACAAAAAGCCGTATCATCCTTAAGAAAGAAAGGGATAGAAAAGAGAAAGGAAAGAAGAGAAAGAAGAAACAACACAAGAATCTCAACAGCGGAACGAGTAAATTATATTAATGACATAAGTATTACATAGTATACATCAAATATCGGAGTTACACAGACAATACAACACATACTAGACAATTATAAACACCTGTCTAGTTATTACAACTCAATCACAATACAGAAACACTCAGAGATACCAACACAACAGAACTATATAACTATACGCAGAAGCCTCCTGCTCCATTGCTCCTCCACAATTCGTCAAAGCTAACCTGAATCCTAACCTGAATTCCCTTGGCTACACATAAAAATTTGAGTACCCAAGAGTTAAAGAAAAACAAAAATAACTCCGAGTCATACATGGGTCTGGTGTGAGTAACAGGTTAAAGTTGCTTAACTTTTGAAAAACTTTTGAAAAACCTTTGAAAAGAAAAAGGTATCACGTAAGACTTCCCACACATAAACATGGAAAAGTATTTACCTTATGCTAACCAAAACATTTGATAGGAAATCCAATGATATTATAATAGTGTCTAGGGTTTTCAAGTAAATAATAAATAGTTGAAATTGTTACATCTATTAAATTCCAGCTGCTAGCCACAAAAGTGGGTAATACAATCAAAACCGTTGGCACTTATTGGATTATGGATTCCATCAATGGCTGGGCTACTGGGGTACCGCCCGTCACAGTACGTGGCCTAGATCACCGTACCGAGGAGTACGTCCGCTCCCCTGCAACACAAAGCCGGAACCATTCCTTACTGAACAGTTCCAAACAAGACAACCCCGCAGTTGTGATCAGCAACCGCACCACTAAGCCGAAAATAAAGGGACTCTAGACAGGGGTAAATCTTGCTCTCAAGTGGGGGCTACCCACGAAGTTTTGCTGCACCTCCCCTGTTTTACCATTCCCGGTTGATGAGGCTTGAGGCTACGATTACCTTTATAGGACATAACACTTAGAATGCTCATCGTCCACCTGACGATGTTCTGAAAGCATTCAATCCATACAAGTTCGTTCCGGGTTCGAACGAAACCGAAGGCATTATCTCGTTACACTCATTTTGGAATCACCCTCAAAGTTAACGACGATAACCCTTGCACTCTGAATCTTCATCTTCACTTCAGATTCACGACCTAACATTAATTTGGATCGATGTGGTTTTCGGATATCCAAATATGGAAACCCGATCCCGGTCTCATCGAAATCCAAAACGTGTCTTTTAAGGCCAAGTTGTTTTAGAGTTTAAAACAATTCAATTCATTATCTATATACACACTGTTAACTCCACTCTGCTAGCGACCCAGGAGATAACAACATGAGTTAACGATTTAAAGAAATGACGACTTAGCTGCATAAGGAATAGTATGACTTAACGGCTCATGAAGTGGTACGACCTACCGACTTAAGGAAGCCATGATTTGGCGGGTTAAGAAAATGGACCGACTCAACAGCCTTGAAGGGTTACCGACTTAATACCTTAAGGAAATGAACGACTCAACGACTCAAGGGAGACAGTGACTCAATGGTTTAAGGGGGGCAAACGACTCAAGAAATGGCCGACCTAATGACTCGAGACAAGAAAGGCTCAAAAGCAACTTCACTTAAGCCACGACCGACTTACGACCCATGCTAAGTCGCGTACGATCTAAAGCTACCGAGTTAAAATCCAATCCTGTGATACTTATGTCGCATCCTTTTAAATCATTCGTGACTTAGGACTTATGACATGAATTCAGGTAGACAAGCTTACCTCTACTAAACCGTGGACTTGGCTCGATAGGTCGGCCACGACTTATCCTAAGTCGGCCACGGCTTATCCTTAGTCGGCCATGACTCAGAACTTGGCAATAATTCCTACCCAGAGTTCTCTATAAATACATTGCCATCTCCAACTTTCAAGTGACTTTTGGACAATCTCTTCAAGCGCCGATACTCTGCCAGTTTCTAAACCGACTTTATACTTGAAGTTTCGAAGAACACTACAAGCTACTTTGAAAGGCTTTCACACATCCGACATGGATTCGAAGACTTTCATCTACATCGAAGCTTAGGCTACTTGCTTAAAGTGTTTTGTAACTAAAGAGATTTGTACTTGAAGAGCATTGTATCGTTTTGTAACAAGATCAGTAATAAAGATACTTAAAGTGGACGTAGGCTACTCCTTAAGCCGAACCCCTATAAAATCACTGTTTCTTGCTGTATTTTCTGTTATTTTAGCTGATATTCTGTTCCCAAACTGTCGGGTGGTGCTTTCACATTCACACTTCACACACCGGGGTGTTAGCGTTCGATTTTAAGCGTTAACATTTTTGGTGCTTTCACTGAGAATTGAACTCAGGATACTTCCATCATTGCTCCGAAAAAGTTCGTGGAAAGGATTTCTTTTAAAACCAGAAGTTTATTGGAAATAATGGCTCCTAGGAGAAAACGAAGTTCTGTGAGATCCGACAATGTTCAAGAGAATGCCGCTACCTCTCCCCCTTCAAGTCAAGCAGCTCCAACTGTGGGAGTTACACGAGCAGAATTAGACGTCGTAGTTTTGGGGTTGAATCAACAATTGAATGCCCAGAATGCACAGTTGGAGGCTCAGAATGCCCAGAACGCCCTGATCTTAAGTAAGTTGAATGATCTACTTGGGGCTAACCGTCAACCGGTTAATAATGATGGAAACCCTACCGCGGGGGTTCAAGATGTTGAAGGAGGGAACGTTTCTCAAAGAGCCGCAGACCCTATGGAAAAGACACCTCTCCAGGCTGGGGGATCAGGACCGCAGCCGACCCTCCGTGAACGGTTGTCAAGACAGAATTCAGAGAGAATGGCTGATGTTTTCCCTCCAGAACCTTTAGATGATGAAGAGTATTTCTCAGGCATGGTTCGTCAGATCATGAAGGAAAGTATGCGAAGGGATGAAGATGAGAAAGAATGGGGTTTTGCTCCAAGCAAAACTCCGTTTACTGAGAAAATCTTGAAGGCAGAATTCCCAAGAAAATTCGTTCCTCCTACTATTCCGGCATACAAAGGGACAAGCGACCCTAATGAGTTCCTATATAAGTACGATTGGCATATGACGGGTGCCAGAGCGTCTGATGAAATCAAATGTCGATATTTCCCGGTATATCTGGAAGGTGTGGCTCTATTGTGGTTTACAAAGCTGCCGGTCAGGTCCATTGATCAGTTCTCCGATTTGACTAGGAAATTCAAGGAGCAATTTCGATTGTACGCTTCAAAAGCAAAGGATATAATGTCACTGTCAAGTCTAGAGCAAAATCCAGGAGAACCCATCAGATCATTTTTGAATCGTTTTAACATAGCATTGGCTGAGGTAGATAATGCTGAGCCACGCATGGTCCTAACGTACTTGATGAGAGCGATTGACAAATCAAGCGAATTTGGAAAATGGTTGAAAATGAAAGAACCAAACTCGCTTGACAAGTTCTTCAAGAAAGCGGATGAGTTCATGCGTTTGGAGAGCCTCCAAACACTGGCTAAGGTGGTATCAGTAGAAGATGGGAATAGTGGTGCTGCTTTGAACAAGAAAGAACCTAACACTCAGAAAAGGGGAAATGATGGTGGAAAGAAACAAGGAGACGCCAAGAAAGGCCGTCCTTTCAATTTCACACCCTTGACCGATACCCCTGAGAACATCTTCTTTGCGACCAAGGATGATGTCAATTATCCAACACCACCTAAAATGAGAGTTGGGAGTAAGATGGAAAAAAGTGGAAGGTTCTTCCGGTTCCACGACCAACCCGGCCATGACACCAACGAATTTCGTCAGTTGAAAGAGGTAATTGAACAACTCTTGAAGGAAAACAAGCTCCAGCAGTATGTGAAAAGGAATAGAAATGCCCCAGCCTCGTCGACTCAAGGACAACAAGTTCCCGCTCATCGTCCTAGCTCAAGTGAGAAGGCTGTAGAACATGAATCGGAAAGACCTGTCATCAATATAATAACTGGAGGGCCTCACCCAGCAGGCAAAAGCTGGGGCGAGATGGAAAGGTATGCCCGGGCCTTGAGGCATGTACCGGCTGAAGAGAATGTTTTTGTTTTAGAAAATGATGCGCCTTTAAAGCAACAAAAGACTTCCACAGATGATGTTGTATTCAGTGCCAGAGATTCTTTTGGTATCGAGGCTCCTACCATAGATCCTTTGGTCATATCTGCTGGTATTGGGCCGGCTAATGTGAGAAGAGTCCTAGTTGATTGTGGTTCTTCATGCAACATTCTCTTCAAAAAGACCTTTGATCAAATGAAAATTCCAATGGCTGACATTCAAGCTTCATCACTTAAGATTGCTGGATTTGCTGGGGAACCCAAACAGCCGATTGGGACCATAGATTTGTTTGTGGAATTTGGTAAAGGGCCGAGGAAGGTGGCTCGAAAGCAAACCTTTATAATTGTTGAAGAATTCTCTGCCTACAATGCCTTTTTAGGTCGACTAACTCTTGCTGCATTCAAAGCTGTTCTTGCCCCTTGGTGTCTGACTATAAAATTCCCCACAGATAATGAAGTTGGTGTGATTAAAGGAGACCAAGATGCGGGGCGAGAATGTTATCTTACGGAGTTGCGTGAATCAAGGAAAAGAGAAACGGGAAAAGGTGCGACGGCTCCAGTCCGCATCAAAGAACCAACCTTGTAGCAATTACAGGGTGGACCCTGCACTGGTGAATGTAGTGGCGCACGAAGAGAGATGGATCCAAGGAAAGCCAGTGCAGGGGAGAATAGGGTAGTACCGGTAGAGGTAACGGTGTCGGTACCCGTTGACCCAAAGGACCCAAACAAAGTGCTGAATGTGGGTTCACAACTCAACACAACAGTTCAGAATGTTCTGATTTCATTTTTGAAGGCAAATTTGGATGTATTCGCTTGGACTCATGCTGACATGTGTGGAATATCCCCAGAGATTGTAGTGCACACTCTGAACATTGATCCAAAATTTACACCTGTGAAACAGAAAAGAAGAACCCAAGGTCCTGAGAGGACGGCAGCGTTAAAAGAAGAAGTGGATCGGCTCATGGAGAATGGTTTCATCAGAGAATCTACTTATCCAAATTGGGTATAAAATCCAGTGCTGGTTAAAAAAGCTAATGGAAAATGGAGAGTATGCATTGACTTTTCAGATCTGAACAAAGCCTGCCCCAAAGACTGTTTCCCGCTGCCCAGGATCGATCAGTTGGTGGATGGGGCGGCAGGGCATGAATTGTTATTTTCTATGGATGCATACTCCGGATATAACCAGATTATGATGCATGAGCCAGATCAAGAGGACACAAGCTTCATCACAGATGTTGGACTCTACTGCTACAAGGTCATGCCTTTTGGACTCAAGAATGCAGGGGTTGCCCCAACCAAAGGCTTGTTAATGCCATGTTTAAACCGTAGATTGGCAAGACAATGGAAGTTTATGTTGATGATATGCTAGTGAAGTCTAAGAAAGCAGTGGACCACATGGATCACTTGGCAGAGATGTTCGTAGTACTCCGAAAGTACAGAATGAAGCTTAATCCCTTGAAATGTTCATTTGGAGTGGAGTCCGGAAAGTTTTTGGGTTTCATTGTGAGCGCTAGGGGCATTGAAGCTAATCCTGCCTAGATTACTGCCCTAAGAGAGGTCAAAGCTCCTAGAACGAGGAAGGAGTTGCAAAGTCTCAATGGAAAGGTTGATGCCTTGAGTCGGTTCATTTCAAAAGCTACTGACAAATGCATTCCATTCTTTGATGCTCTGAAGAAAGGAAGAAAAAACTTTAAGTGGACTCCTGAATGTCAGAAAGCATTTAATGAGTTGGTTCGTCATATGGAAGTGCCTCCGATACTTTCAAAGCCTGACAATGGTGAAGATCTCTTCATATATTTGGCAATTTCATCTCATGCTCTCAGTGCAGTGTTGGTACGGGAAGACGCAAGGATTCAACGCCCAGTCTATTATATCAGCAAAAGATTCACTGGGGCAGAGATGAACTATTCAAGGTTGGAAAAGCTCGCCTATTGTTTGTTGATCGCATCAAGAAAATTGAGGCTGTATTTCCAAGCTTATCCCATCAAAGTCCTCACCGATCAACCTCTAAAGCAAGTCCTATCCCGTCCTGAGACTTCGGGCCGTCTTTTGAAATAGAATATTGAACTCAGCCAATATGACATCACTTATCATCCCCGGAAAGCAATCAATGGACAAGCTTTAGCAGATTTCATCGCAGAATGTACGGATAAAGGTGATAGTGAGGAAGAAGCCACTGGTAACGTCCCAATCCAATGGAAATTGTATGTCGATAGCGCAAGGAATGATTACTATTCTGGAGCAGGGGTTGTCCTTGAAACTCCAGAAGGGCGATCGCTATGTTATGCACTGAGACTAGAATTTCCTTCGACAAATAATGAAGCAGAATATGAAGCCCTCATCGCTGGTTTAAGAATCGCTAAAGAACTAAACATCAAGGCATTGCAGATCTTCAGTGATTCTCAACTTATTGTCTGCCAAGTCAAGAAGGAATTTCAAGCTAAAGGAGGGAATCTACCCACCTATTTATCAAAAGCCTGGGAGCTTCTTCAAGATTTTGACCGTTATTCAATAAACCATATACCCCGAGAAGAGAACATGAAGGCGGATTCTCTCGCAAAGTATTCAAGTACTGGTGAAGCTCAGCTATTGGGATTAGTTCCCGTCGAAGTCTTGTCAGCTCCAAGCACAGATGAAATGGATGTTGATTGGATTATGAATGTATCCCAAGAGCAAGAATCATGGATGACTCCGATATTTGAATATTTTCTCAATGGTTCTTTGCCAGAAAGTTCAAAAGAACGACAGAAGCTGATAAGGAAAGCCTCCAGATATATAGTTCAGGATGGTCGCTTGTACAAACGAGGATTTTCAATGCCATTACTCCGATGCGTGACAAAGGAAGAAGCTAAGACAATTCTGACTGAAGTACACGGAGGGGAATGTGGGGATCATACAGGTGGTCAAACTTTAGCAAATAAAATCCTCCGTTATGGATACTTTTGGCCAGAAAATAATCAAGATGCTGCTGACTATTCCCGAAAGTGTGATAAATGCCAAAGATTTGCCAAAATTCCTAGAGCACCTTCCACTGTGCTAACACAAATGGTCAGTCCATGGCCGTTTGCCATCTGGGGAATAGATCTCATTGGGCCTTTGCCGACTGCCAAATCAGGGATTAAATATACTATCGTCGCTGTTGATTATTTCACTAAATGGGTTGAAGCCGAACCATTGGCTACTATTACCTCTAAGAAAATGATAAGTTTTGTGACTAAAAATATCATTTGCAGGTATGGTGTGACTCAGAAGATAATCACAGACAATGGTACCCAGTTTGAAAGTAAGGAGTTCCAAGATTTCTGCAAACGATTCAAGATCCGAAAAAGCTTCTCAGCAGTGGCTCATCCGCAGGCAAACGAGCAAGTGGAAGCAGTAAACAAAATCATCAAATCAACCATCAAAAAGAAGCTGGAAAAAGCAAAAGGTGGTTGGGTCGATAAGTTACCGCTTGCACTATGGGCATACAGAACTACCCGCAAAACTGCGACTGGGCATACTCCATTTTCATTGGCATACGGATCAGAAGCGATGATTCCAGTGGAAACTGAAGTCCCCTCACACAGAAGGATCCATTTTGATCAAGATGAGAATGAAAAACTGCAACTGGAAGCGCTTGACCTCCTTGATGAAAGAAGAGAAGAGGCTAGGCTTAGAATTGCAGCTCATCAGCAAAGGATAGCCTGGCACTTCAATTCCAAAGTTCGTCAGCGCAGCTTTGAAGTTGGGGACCTAATCCTGAAGAGAATTATGACAGCCATAGGTGTGTTTGGGCCAAACTGGGAGGGGCCATATGTCATAGGCACGAAATTTCTTGATGGCACATTCAAACTCATAACTGTCAAAGGAGAACCAATTCCAAGAGCTTGAAACAGCAATCATTTGCGTCCATATTTTACTTAAAAGCTTTGCTGAAATGTTGTAAAAAAAATTATGAATGCATGATTCTTATATTGAAAGCAATTGTAAAGCATGTGAATAATGAAAAGCTACAAAGTGGATGTAGGCCCAGCTTTTGGCCGAACCACTATAAATCTTGTGTTCTCTACTACTATAAACTGCTTTGTTTTATTTCGACATATAAAATACGTTAAGTGTGTTACTAAAAATGTCGATTTAATAATGCAGGCCTAAAAATAGAGCTTACCCATCGCAAGACCAAGCGATCTCCGACATCACCCAACAAGCAAACGCTAAACCATTCAAAATTTCCATACTCAAATCCTACAAAAGAAGTGCTTCGAACAAAAGTTAGCGATGTGGCTAGAAGTGGACCATTTCTAACTAACTGCGAATGTTTGTACACACGAGCATCCAGTTAAATAGTCTGTGTCTACCACCACCAACTCACTTAACTATGAAGTATATTTCTTTGGATAAGGAAAATTATTGGCAACTAAAAAGGGATGACACTTGGAAAAGATAAGGGGGATCGCCGGCATGAATAGATGGCAAAAAAACATGGGCGAGCAAGCATCAAACGGCAAAAGACCTCTTTGGAGGCACAAGCCCTCTTTAGAGGCACAACTCTTCGGAGGATAAAGACCTCGGACGGGCCTCGCCAGAAAAAGAGAGTTCTTTCTCGACGTAAAGTTGTGGAATGATCGGTGATACACTCCCGTGAATCCATCCAACTAAGAGAAAGAAGCTCCAAACTTCCAGGCAAAAGCCCCACTTAGAGGCACACGTTTCACCCAGATCGAAATAAAACTTCCAAGTGTTGAAACGTGAAAAGCCCTCTTCGGATGCCCATTTCACCACAGTTGAAATGCTAAAAGACCTCGAGCGGGCCTCGCCAAAAAAAGAGAGTTCTTTCTCGACATAAAGTTGTGGACTGATCGGTGATACACTCCCGTGAATCCATCCAACTAAGAGAAAGAAGCTCCAAACTTCCAGGCAAAAGCCCTACTCAGAGGCACACATTTCACCGTGATCTGAAATAAAACTTCACACGAGTCAAAATGTGAAAAGCCCTCTTCGTAGGCCCGCTTCCCAGCGAACAGGGAAAATATAAAAGCCTCTCCCAAGAGGTAGAAACAAAAAGACCTCTTTCCAGAGGCACAATCAAACAAAAGACCACTTCCCAGAGGCACAATCAAACAAAAGACCTCTTCCCAGAGGCACAATCAAACAAAAAGACATCTTCCCAGAGGCACAATCAAACAAAAAGACCTCTTCGGAGGCACACGTTTCACCGAGATCGAAATAAAACTTCCGAGTGTTGAAACGTGGAAAGCCCTCTTCGGAGGCACACGTTTCACCGAGATTGAAATAAAACTTCTAAGTGTTGAAACGTGAAAAAGCCCTCCTCAGAGGTACAACTTTTCAAAGAAGCATTTCATCAGAAATGAAAAACAAAGATCAAAAAGCCCTCCACCGAGGCGCAATATAAAAAAAAAACCCCTCTTTAAAGGCACACTTTAGCTTTCAAAGGAAGATTGGTTCATCTATTCTTGAAAATAATCTTCCTCAAAAAAAAGGTTAAAGTGCCCTTCGGAGGCCGCTTTACCACATAGGAGAATTCATTTTGTAAGAATGTATATATGCAAAGGAAAAAGTGATATCTCCGAATGGTGGAGCGTGAAAACTCATATGAAGCGAGCTGTACTCTATTTTGAGCAGAATAATATTCCTCCAAGTATGGAATAATTATTCTCCAGAAAATAAGAGTACAAGTCCTCTCAAAGTTGGAAATATTGCAACGAGCTTATGGTATAGGGGCAACATGGTATAGCTACATTGGTAAGAATTACGCTCGAACAACATACCACAAGCTCACAGCAATATCATATAAAGAAACTTGTACAAAAACGAAGAGTAAATGCATTCTCAAATACAGACAGAAGTTTGTACAAACAAAAAGAATCATTTTATTCAATACTGTCAAAATTTTGTACAGGTACAAGTTTCAAAATAAAAAGAAAAGTGGAGTCTGGTACCCGCACAATCTCCGGCCAGTACATGCAAAAAGCAAAAAGTAAAAATAAGGGAAAGCAGGGCCCGTTACTTCTTCTTGCCACCACCTTTAGAGCCTTCACCTGACCTAATAGGCAGTTTTTTAGGACGGCATGGGAGAGTTGGGGAAGAAGGAGAGAGGGTCAATGCCGGATCAACCTTCGCTTCCTCTTCAGAAACAAGAATGCTTTTCCTTTTCTTCTTGGAAGTGGTACGCTTCCTTCTCCTCCTTGAAGAAGACTCACTTCCCATGGTAACAAGAGCAGACAATTTTATATTATCAAAAATGGTTCGCTCCGGGGACTCATTGCCTTCTCCAAGCCCTTCTCCCCCGTGTTCCTGTGAAGCATTAGGATCATCTAAGTCTCGGAGAGCCTCTATTTGCTCCTCTTGCGACCCGGGTTGAGAGGCGAATGGAGGGGTGAACTGGAGAGGAATAATTGGAGGAGGGGGAGTCTGAACGATGCTCGGCACTTTCTCTACAGAAGAAAAGAAGTTAAAGTCAGTAAAGAGAGGAGATAAAGGCTCGTTGAGATTCAGGAAGTAGTTAAGAAGCTCATCAAACTCATAAGAAGCAAATGAGCAGTCTATTTGAGCAAGATCAGCATTAGGATTACCTGGCGAAGTAGGCTTTGCTACGTTAATCTCAAAACCCAGCGCTTCATCGCTCTCTTGGCCTTCGTCTCCATTATGGACAGTTGCACCTTCTGTGATAGCTTTGGTAGAGGGTGGAGAATGAGAACCGAAGCCTGTGATGTCAACATCGGCCGAAACCGAAGGAGGGACGGTGGCAGTTAATGGTGCTTCTTTCACAAAGTGCTGCTCCCCTGCCTCAGCTCGTGCTTTGGAAAGCTGCTCTTTTCCCCGGGCTAGAGCGGCTATGGCATCATCATCTAGAAATTGCTCTTCAAGTGATGCTTCAGCATAGCCAACACCTGCACCCCCAAGCATGTCAAGAATTGACTCCCAAACCTCGGCCAGGGTAATCTCATACTTCGGTCCTAAGAATGAAAGGCTCCTACGCCCCATAACGCTATGCACATAGAAGTCAAATAAAGTGGAGTTGACATTGGCTTTAGTCGCCTCATGCGACTGTTCGGCAGCCTGCCTTCCAGCGATAGCTTCATCACGTTCCTTCTCGGTCTTTAGTAATTGGGCCTTTAGCCTCATAATCTCCAAATCCTGGGAGTTGACCTTCTCCCGTAACTCTGCAACGTCAGCACGATACCTTTCCGTTGTTTTCTGCTCAGCCTCAAGTTGTGCCTCGGCATGTCGCTGAGCAGCGTGAGCATCGCGAACTTGCTTTTGAAGTACTTCTTCTTTTTGAGTATATGAGGTAAAAGAAGTAGCAAGCTCTTGTTTATGTTTCTCAACTTCTGCTTCAAGCTTCTCGTTATAATCAGCGATGTTCCTCATCTCAGTATCATGTTGGCTTAAAGTTTTCTGCCACTCAGCCTTATCATTTTCCATGGTCAGCATGGCCTCTATATTCACGCGGTTGACCCTCTGAAGCTCATCAACAAGCTTTTGCCACCCTGACATCCGCTCGATGTCAAGTCTAACAGCATCAAGATTTTGCAGCATTGCTTGTTTGTTAATAGGGACCAAGTCAAGATCGAACCGCACTCCCTTTAGGCAACAGTGCGGGAACCGGCTTTGCAGAGTAGCCGGGCCTGGTCCAATTTGGAATTTAGGCCTGTTGACTATTGTCTGAATGTCTGTCTTCCCGAGAACAGGAGAGCCGGAAGGGATGTCAAGTGAGACGGGGGCAGCGGCCTTTTCAGGAGTTGTGGATGCATGCTTTTCACCGTGCCTGGCATGCTTGCTTGGGTCCTCAACTATATGACTTTTTCCCCGGTCGTCATACGACTTTCTTTTGTGAGAGTCGTCGCCTCTCTGGGAAGAATCATGGTGCTCCTCCCTTTCTCTCCTCTCATAACGCTCTTGTTGAGCCCTCCTCTCCTGAGCCTTTCGAGCGGCTCTCTCTTCGTCAGTTTCTCTGTAAACGGGAAGGTAGCGCCTATAGTCATATTGACTACGCCTCCCGTAGCGCTGAAAGTCGTCGTAATAAGAGCCGCTGCGTCCCATCGGAGAATCTGAAATTGAAAAAAGACAAGTCTTAAAAGTCTTCAGAGAAAAGAAGTTAAGTACGAATAAGTGATGAAAATCCTATGTGTGTGTGGTGTGCAAACTACACGCGTCAGGCTACTAACCACTCTTCGGCACAGAGGCGGTAGTGACTTGAGTGGCAGGCGTCAAAATTTGCTGAAAAGTGGATGTCGCCTCGACAACAGGAGAAGCAGCTTTAGGAACATCATCTTTAAAATGTTCCTGTGAAGTTATGATCAGGTCGCTTAGCCACTCAAAAGTATCATCACCTCCATGCTCGACGGGAGTTTCTTTTTCGGCTTCCAAATCGGCCGCATCTTCAAAGCAACGTAGAGTTTCTTCCTCCTCAGTAACTGGGGCAAGTGCGAATTTGCCAAACGACCCCGCAACGTCGGCAGTAGTAGAGCACTTCACCAGAGAAGCCTCGGAGGCAGGTTCTTTTGTTATGGGTTCGTCAGTGGAAACTGGGGCATCTAATGCTTTAAATGGGGAGTCTGGAACCTCATGGGGGTGTGTAGAACGAGAAGTGTGTAAAAGTCTATACTGATGCAAAAGTTCGTCCCTCAACAAAAACTTTATACTTCTCTCTTTAGCGGTCACAGCATTCAATCTTTCAAAAATTTGCTTGTGGCCTGGATCTCTAGAGGGGGGAGGAAGCGCAGAAAAAGGAAAGAGTGAAATTAGCAACTTAGATCTCGAAAAACTCAGGAATGGAAAATAGAAGCAGGTAATCTTACTTCCTACTCTCGAGTTGGCGTAAAACCCTAGGGGGCAGCGAACAAAGAAAAACTGATTTAAGAAGCCATGAACGCTTTTGGAAAGATCAGTGATGAGTTTGCGATTCCTAGCGCTTCTTATAACAACAATAGAGGGATGATCTTTAGTCTTTGTGAAAGAACATAATTAACAAATTTCCTCGAAACTCGGCAGTCGATCTAGAGTTCTCATGAATAAAACACACAACCCCATCAGAATGGCATAACCATTGGGGTGCAGTTGGAACAGAGAGATGGTCAATCGAAGAAGAAACTGTTGAAGAAAGTCATTGAAGGGAGGAATAGCACCACACAAGCACATTTAGCGGTTGACTGCTACAAAGCCAAGAGGCGCCACATCAGCAGTGTTAGTTTTCTCAGGAAGAATGGCATCTGCTTCAGCAATGCCAAACTGAGTGCATAACTGACGAAAAACTTTGATGACAAAGTGGTAGAGGCTCTCTCTGGAGGATTAACTAGGGGAGCCGGAATAAGAGTGGCTTCTCCAGTCTGGGCTGTTGTCTCTTCTTGTTGAGAAGTCATTCTACACAAGCAACTGGATATTCAAATGTGAAGGTGCACGTTTCCTAAAAGTGTGAAGTGCTGTGCAGAACTAATAAAAATAACAAGTAAATATAACTGGAATTAAACTAGTCGACAATTGATCGATTACCAAATTTCAGGACTTGTTAATTTAAAAAAAAAAGTTCAGGTATAGTATTAGTGCAAACTAGGCAGTTTCAGTTGACTTTTTCAATGTTGCTTTAATACTTTACTTGAATTTGATAATTTAAAAGCACTTCGTTCACACAATCTATTTAAGTTGGTTATCTGTTATTAACTAATCTGCCATTTGATGTGGGCAGTCAGTGGTAGTATATTCGTCCCAATTTTCTGTAAATGATGTATTGAACAGATTGTTAGCTTGCAAGTCAAAAGTGATCTGTGAAAGAATGCAGCAAAGTTTAACAGTTCAAAGTTCAAGTAACAATTCAAAGTTCAAGCAGTTTATCCTGGCAAGTCAAATTGGAAATATAATCAAGTTCTGTCAACATCTCTAAGTTTTCAAATTTTGTTCAGGTCATTGAGTCACAGTTCAAATGTTCCCTAAGTCATGAGTCGTCCACGACCTAAAAGTTAAGTCATCCATAACTTAAAAGATTTCCTGCAAGTTAAGTCGTTCCCTAAGTCATGAGAAGAAAAGGCTTCGGTTCTCAAAGTCCTATAGCTCGGTCGCGACTCAAAACTTATGTTGTATCCAGTTAAGTCGTGAAGGGTTATAGGACGCCCAAAATTACCGAGTTGTGTCCAAGTCAGCATTTCACTTCACTCAATCGACGAAACCCCCCATCTAATCAGAAACCCTTCACCTTCTTAACCCGTTAGCCTCTCCATCAACACAAGCCCTAGTTTTCACCTGATGACGAATCATTCAAAGACTAAACCACCGCAAATTCAATGCCTGTCACTCCAACGCAACATGAAAATCGATTAGCTTGAAGCATTGATGCCCACCAATCAAACGTTTAAACCTAAATCGAGCCAACTAGAGTTCGTCAAATATCGAAAATTCACGATGGTGCATTGCGTGGAGAGGTGGGTTAGGATGGAGAAAAATGGAATTCACGAATCAGAGATGGTAAAGGATAAGGAGAAGAAAGCAAGATCACTTACACGATGTAATCTCAAGACTAATCGGTGACTGATTGAATCGAAATCGCCTTTGGAAGCTCAGGAAAGAGTTAAAAGCAAAAGCGAATGAAAAGGCAGGTAATGAAAAGAAAGGAGGGGATAGACGACTAATAGTAGAGAGGCCTGAAGCGGCTCATACGACCTAACCTTTAGGTCGCACACGACTCAGCGACTTAGAGGGAGACGGGTCAAAGGATAAGCGACTCATCGAGTTATCAACCTACGACTTAAGGACAGTAGAACTCGAAACGGCACGCGAGTTAAGGAAAGTCGAAGCACACGACCTACGACTTAGGCGTGAACTTCGAGGGGCAAATGTTAACTCCACTCTGCTAGCGACCCAGGAGATAACAACATGAGTTAACGACTTAAAGAAATGACGACTTAGCTGCATAAGGAGTAGTACGACTTAACGGCTCATGAAGTGGTACGACCTACCGACTTAAGGAAGCCATGATTTGGCGGGTTAAGAAAATGGACCGACTCAACAGCCTTGAAGGGTTACCGACTTAATACCTTAAGGAAATGACCGACTCAACGACTCAAGGGAGGCAGCGACTCAATGGTTTAAGGGGGGCAAACGACTCAAGAAATGGCCGACCTAATGACTCGAGACAAGAAAGGCTCAAAAGCAACTTCACTTAAGCCACGACCGACTTACGACCCATGCTAAGTCGCGTACGATCTAAAGCTACCGAGTTAAAATCCAATGCTGTGATACTTATGCTGCATCCTTTTAACTCATTCGCGACTTAGGACTTATGACATGAATTCAGGTATACAAGCTTACCTCTACTAAACCGTGGACTTGGCTCGATAGGTCGGCCACGACTTATCCTAAGTCGGCCACGGCTTATCCTAAGTCGGCCATGACTCAGAACTTGGCAATAATTCCTGCCCAGAGTTCTCTATAAATACATTGCCATCTCCAACTTTCAAGGGACTTTTGGACAATCTCTTCAAGCGTCGATACTCTGCCAGTTTCTAAACCGACTTTATACTTGAAGTTTCGAAGAACACTACAAGCTACTTTGAAAGGCTTTCACACATCCGACATGGATTCGAAGACTTTCATCTACATCGAAGCTTAGGCTACTTGCTCAAAGTGTTTTGTAACTAAAGAGATTTGTACTTGAAGAGCATTGTATCGTTTTGTAACAAGATCAGTAATAAAGATACTTAAAGTGGACTAGGCTACTCCTTAAGCCGAACCACTATAAAATCGCTGTTTCTTGCTGTATTTTCTGTTATTTTAGCTGATATTCTGTTCCCGAACCGTCGGGTGGTGCTTTCACATTCACACTTCACACACCGGGGTGTTAGCGTTCGATTTTAAGCGTTAACACACACAGATAGATAATTCACAACACAATAGATAATCAACATTATCATTACCAAAAGATAGTTCATATCATAATCAGATAATCCATATTATCATCCAAAAACAACCAATACATCCATATCAATAATCATTACTCATCTCATACTGATATTACAAACCATACAGGAAACCAATATCATTCCATCAAACATAAGCAATGACCTAATGATCACACCATTTATAATTAATTTAAAATGAATTAAATTAATTACTTAATCTCTAATTGATTTAAAATGAATTAAATTAATTACTTCATCATAAATCCTGCTTATTTTAATCATTAATTGATTGCAAATCAATTAAGAAATCATCATCTCATTATTCCTTTCAATTAATCATTACTGATTAACCAACTCTAATTACAATAAGTAATTAGCCTTTAATATTAATTACACAAGTTAATTATATTAAACCCATTGCAAATAATTAACTTGTAATTACTAAATTAATTAATTAACTAAAATTAATTACATTAATCACTTATTCATTATTAATTATACCTTAATTAATCAATTCCAAATTACATAACTAATTAATTAATTAATGATTCTGATTTCATTTAATCAATCTCTCAATATAAATTAATTATATAAGCAATTATTCTGAAATTAAACAACACATATATATTAATCACCCTTGATTAATAACCATTCAGTAATAAACTATTTTAATTACTCATCCCATAATTAATTACTGTTAATTAATTATTTCATTTATCCCTTGATAAATTTCAAAGTAATTTAAATCCAAATTACTACTATAATAAATATCCTTAATTACATTCAGTAAATATTAATTAATTACTTCCTTAAGTAATTACAAATCCATAAATTACATAAAGTAATTATCAACAATTTACAAATGTTAATTTAATTTAACCTAATTAATCTAAACTAATCACATTAATCAAATTAATTACACCAAGTGATTAATTCATTAATTACTTTCATTAAGTAATTAAACTTAAACAATTGATTATTATTATTAATTAATTTAATTAATTATCAAAAATTAATCACATTAATTAATTGTTAAATAATCTTAAGTTAATGACCTTCATTAACATTTCTTAATTATTGAATTAAGAGATTAACTTATAATTAATCATTATTAATTATCAATTAATTAATATTTAATTACAATTTAATTAATCTCTAATTATTAATTAATTAAGTGTTAATTAAAATCTTAATTATCTTTAATCACTTGATTAAATAAATCTTAATCACTAATTAAAATTTAATTAACAATCTATAATTATAGATTAATTAACCTTAATTAATTAATCTAAATATTAATTAATCAAATTTTAAAAATTATTAATTACTTAATTAATCATCCACATTATTAATTAATTAAATAATTAATTATTCATCTTAATTACCTTAATAATTAAATGAATCCAATTACTAAATTTTATTTATCTTTTAGATAAACATTTCTTACTTAATTAAGCATTTGAAAACAAAATGTTTTTAAATTTACTTTAAATTCCATTTAACTTCATTTTAAACTTAAGACTCAAATTAATCTTAAATAAGATTTTAAAACTATTCAAAACTTTATCTTATATGTTAAAAGAAATGTGACGCCCTACCTCTATACCCACGCTAGCCGAGAACATTACGGTGAATACTGTCAACTAGCACGGAGAATAAGGCTGTTGAGGAGTGACCATCCGTGTAATTGCTTTGCGCGAGCATCGATATGTCAGATAGTATAACATGCATTTCTTTATCAAGAGGGAAATCCGACATACCGACACAAACTCAAAGCTACTACACAATGGCTGTAATATCTTCAGAAACAAATATAGAAATAAACATAACATAAATCAGTCACAGACAATTCATATCACAAAGGTGGAAGAAGATATGAATATAACACATGAAAGTGTTCATCAGAGTAGTGGTCAGAAGGATCCACAATAACACAAAATAATAGCAACATGTGCTATACAAGAGAATACATTAATGAGTCAATATCTCAAGAGTATACAACAAAAACTACTAATCTAAGTAGTAAGCAAAAGGTCAGAGTAATGGATCCCTGGAGAGAAGTCAAGCAGAAGCACCTGCAACATCTCGGTCTGACCCGGGTATTATTTAATAAGAAAATAATAAACGGATCAGTCTAACTATAAATATCAGATGAAACGATATAGAGTAAGAGATATGACTAATCACATAATAATCACAATGCCAAGCTGTGATATATATAAGTAATTGAGAATCAACAAGAGATTAATCAATATCACCAAATCTACACAAGAATCAAAGGAAATGTCATACTCCTTATTTCGTTCACCAAACCATAAATATTGACGATTATATCAATGTCAATCACAAAAAGTGCATGACACACAAATTCACAAATACACAAATATTGACAAAACTTATCAATGGAAATCACGAAAATTGGTGAAGCATAAATTCTAGAAATCATCTCAAGAAATCCAGTCAATGACACACGAATTCACCTATGCACAAAAATTGATAAATCATATCAATAGAAATCACAAAAATAGGTGAAGAAGAAAATTCCAGAATTCGACACACGAAATCCAAGATTCGACACACGAAATCCAGAAATCACACAAAATAGGGGGAGGCCTATCACACGAACGGGAGCATGAAAACTCACCAACATATGTATCACATGAACGAGACGCTATCTCATGGTAGCTAGCCATTAATTTTTTTGACACACGAACGGCCCGAAGACCATGGGGCGCTACCCCACATATGTGAGTTGAAACTCACACAAACGGGGTTTAGTCTCCCTCGTAGACAAAGAGACATCGCACATTGCTAGTCTAAATCACAAAAATGATCGCCATGATCATCAAGAAGTGTCAATTACAGTAAGCTAGTAAATATATGAGCTTAGCTTCATGTCCCATAACCACTAGCTTAACTTAAATATTTACGAACAAATTGTAGATCTCCACTAGAAAATTGTCACAAGAATTTCAATCGAACAAGTCCAAGAATTAACCAAATAAGTGAACGCAAGCGTTTCATACCACTTGTTTTACTAATTCGTTTAATTAGATTTCTCATACGAGTGAGGTAAAGGTTTGTATATACTAATAGATTGGAAAACGGTTTTATAAACGAATTTGGTATTAAAATAGTATTGAAATCGTTTGAGGAAAAATTTTGATATTTACTACTAGTATAGAAAACCTTTATATTTTTAAAGTGACAAACCACAAAGAAGATTGTAAGAACAATCAATCACTAAAATTCACATTCGAAGACGTGAATAAAATCCAAAGAAACCGATAAAGAATCCATCGAAATGGATATTCAAAAATCCCTAAACAGGAGTCATCAAAGGCATAATAAATGATAACAACAAATAGGATTATCACGAATCGATTTAAATTGGAATTCTCAAGCGAATAGGTAAATAGGCAGAATAGGCAAAACACAGCAGTTTCAGACGTCTGAAACAAGTGGTTCAGACGTCTGAATCTGGAAATATAAAGATTTCCAGAACACAATTCAGACGTCTGAACCAAGTGTTTCAGACGTCTGAAATAGGCATATTTTAGCCTATTTCCTTTCTGGTTGAAATAGAACCAATTCAGACGTCTGAAACCCTATATTCAGACGTTTGAATCTGGGAATAGAAATCTTCCCAGACAATATTCAGACGTCTGAATATTCCGTTTCAGACGTCTAAATCTGGGGTTCAGGGCATTCCCTGAACCTAGGCCAAAACTGGCCAAACGAATATCGGAAACGATCGAACGAGCAAATGGCGATGACTAAGGAATTACGTCGAACGACAACCCAGCCTAAACGGCTCTTCGATACGCCTCAAATATCAATGTCCAAATATCCATAATAGGATTTTCATAAATTAGACCAAAACACCAAAAATTGGAATATACACGAAATCGATCCAAACCAAAATCAATTACACACGAATAAACATTAGGAATTCATACCTAACAATCGAAGATAATTATAGACTAATATGTGAGATAAAAATCTCACCTTTTTACGAAATCAAACAAGAAGAAGCTTGAAAGCAAATGGAGAATCAACCTCTCTTCAACACAACCCAAATGAGCTTGAATCTATGCTCAAAACAAGAACATTCCCAGAATTAGGTTTAGGAATTTCTGAAATTGGTAAGAGAATAAGTTGGAGAAGAAGAGAAGCTTACCAATGGGTTCTTCTATTAGTTTGGAGCTAGAACTTGATTTGCAAAAGAAAACTAGGGCTTGGAGTTTTAATTTCCTCTTCCACGCTCTATTAATATAAAAGCTTGAGTATATGAGGAATGAAGAGATGAAGAGGAGAAGGGGTTGGGACTGAATACATAAGTGGCCCAGCCCAAACCAAAGCCCTAAGTAAAAAGTAGCAAAATTCAACTTTCTCCAAACATATCGAAGCTTATGCTCAAAAAGGTCGCAAACGGCATTTTAAACTCAATGGGAGTGGTCCCGAGTCCTAATTCAACCGTATGCAAAAAGTAGCTTTTCGGACTAAATTTCGAGTAACGATAAAATATTTAAATATAAAATCGATAAATATGCGGGTTGTTACAGACTCCCCTCCTTAAAGAAATTGCGTGCTCGCAATATTTAAGAAGAAGATATGTAGTAACAACCATAAAAGCATATTCAACACAAAAGAAATTTGAAATAAGAAGTTCACCTCAAAGAGCACGAGAAAGTAAGTCCGGATGTGTTCGCTCGATGTACTCTCTAGATTCCCAAGAACAATCCTTAGGATTTGAAGACCATTGAACTTTAACAAGCGGAACATCTTTATTTCGAAGTCGTTTGACCTTCGAAGCAATGATACGAATAGGATGTTGCTCATAAGTTAAATTAGGCGAAACTTCGATCTCTTCCACAACACCGGGCTCAAGAATAGAATCGGAATCTCGAAGACATTTCCGAAGTTGAGAAACGTGAAACACGTCATGGATAGCAGAAAATTGAGCCGGTAATAAAAGGCGATAAGCCATGGAACCAATACGTTCAGTGATAGGAAATGGCCCAATATATCGAGGCGCCAATTTTCCCGATTGACTGAAACGTACAACACCTTTCATTGGTGACACACGAATAAAAACAGAATCTCCCACAGAAAATTCTAATTTCCTTCTCCGGTTATCGGCATAGGATTTTTGTCTACTCTGGGCTTCTCTCATCCTATGACGAATAAGATCAATCTTTTCTGTGGAATCACGAATAAAATCTGGACCTAAAACCAGCTTCTCACCGGTCTTAAGCCAACAAGAAGGAGATCGGCATGGCCTTCCGTAGAGTGCCTCGAAAGGTGCCATACCAATACTAGATTGGAAGCTATTATTATAGGAGAATTCAACAAGGGAAATATGATCTTCCCAACTTCCACCAAAATCAAGAACACAAGCATGAAGAAGATCTTCAAGAGTTTGATTCACACGCTCGGTTTGTCCAACGGACTGAGGATGATAAGCGGTGCTAAAATTAATCTTCGTTCCCAAAGCTTTTTGAAGACTTATCCAAAATCCACTAGTAAACAATGGATCACGATCACTAACAATAGAAGTAGGAACCCCATGTAATTTAACAATCTCTTTGATAAAGAGCTTGGCCAAAAGAGGAACGGTTCGGTTAGACCGAACGGGAATAAAATGGGCGGATTTAGTAAGTCTATCAACGATCACCCATAAGCTTTCATGACCCGAACGAGAACGGGGAAGGCCATCTATAAAATCCATGGAAATCTGGTCCCACTTCCAAATTGGAATATCTAAAGGTTGCAATAACCCACCGGGCCTTTGATGTTCAGCCTTAACAAGCTGGCAAGTCATGCAACACTTAACAAAGTTAGCAATATCAAATTTCATTCCCTCCCAATAATATAGTCGCTTCATATCCGCGTACATTTTACTACTACCGGGTTGAATGGTGAATTTAGAACGATGAGAATCTTCTAAAATATCCTTACGAAGATCAATAATAGTTGGTGCGATAAGTCTACCAAATTTTCGAATGCCGCCTCGAGAATCGATATAAAATTCTCTCAATCCTTCAATATCAATTTTATCCCTAATATTTTGGCCAAGAAGAGCCATTTCGGGATCTAGCCTTTGAGCTTCAAGAATGCGGTCTAAAAGAGAAGGATGAGCCTCAAGGCTACATAACACAAGTGATGAACATAAATCGGAAACACGGTCTCGAATTTCGCAAATGGATAAGATCTCGAGATCGTTCCATTCGGATATCATCATCGAAACAACCGCTTGTTGCTTTCGACTAAGTGCATCCGCAACACGATTTCCCTTTCCGGGAGTATAAAGGATATCGAGATCATACGGCGCAAGGAACTCGAGCCAACGCTGTTGGCGCAAATTAAGTTCCTTCTGAGAGAATAAATACTTCAAGGACTTATGATCGGTATAAAGAACAAATTTCTCTCCTAAAAGGTAATGACGCCAAATACGAAGGGCGAAAACAATAGCCGCGAGTTCTAAATCATGAGTGTCATATCTAGTCTCAGCAGGCTTCAATTGCCTAGAAGCATAAGCAATAACACGTTCTCTTTGCATAAGAACGGCACCCAAACCAACGCGACTCGCATCGGTATACACAACGAAATCCTGATTCCCCTCGGGAATAACTAGAATAGGAGCATCAGAAAGAAGCTCTTTTAATTTCTGAAAAGAAGCTTCACATTTTTCCGACCAAATGTATTTAACACCTTTCTTCGTCAAGCTAGTGAGAGGCACGGCAATCTTAGAAAAGTCTTTGGTAAAACGACGGTAATAGCCCGCCAATCCGAGAAAACTACGAATCTCTGTCACACTCTCCGGTCTCTTCCAATCTTGAATCGCTTCAATCTTTGAAGGATCCACGGAAATTCTGGATTCGGAAATAATATGACCGAGAAACTTCACACGAGATTGCCAAAAGTGGCATTTAGAAAATTTTGCCTTTAATTGATTACTCCTAAGAGTTTCCAACACAATCCGAAGATGTCTTTCATGCTCCTCCTCGGTTTTAGAATACACAAGAATATCGTCGATAAAGATGAGAACAAACCGGTCGAGGAAGTCTTTGAAAACTCTATTCATAAGGTCAACGAAATAAGCCGGAGCATTCGTTAGACCAAATGGCATAACAAGCCATTCATAAGATCCATAACGAGTATGGAACGATGTCAAAGGAATACTATCCTCTGCAATACGAAGCTGATGAAATCCAGTAGCTAAGTCTAATTGTGAAAAGACTCTAGCACCACTAAGTTGATCGAACAGATCATCAATCCGAGGTAAAGGATATTTATTTTTGATAGTAAGATCATTAAGCTTGCGGTAGTCAACGCAAAGCCTAAGTGTTCCATTGGATTTCTTCACAAAAATAGCTGAAGCTCCCCTAGGCGAGGAACTAGAGCGAATAAATTGCTTCGTCTTCAATTCGGATAATTGTTTACGCATCTCCTCGTTTTCTTTATTGGACATACGATAAGGAGGACGAGTGATAGGTTGAGCTCCAGGAATAAGATTAATTCTGAACTCAATTGCTCGCTTAGGTGGTAATCCTAAAACGGGCTCGAATATGTCGGAAAATTCACAAACGACGTGAATAAGAGAAATATTATCACCCTCATCATCATCATCGTCATCACGAGGATTTAAAGAATATAAAGATGCAACCAAGCTGGAATCTGAATCTTTAAGATTAATAGAAATCTGCTTAACGGATTGAGGATGTCGAAGATGAATAGTCCGCTCAGGATATAGGATATGAGCTTCATAACGGTTAAGCCAATCCATTCCCAAAATCATTCCAAAGCCTAAATAGAGCATGACATGCAAATCGGCTCGGAAAGAAAAATCACACAAAATAATCTCGACATCATTACACAATAAACTGATTGCCGCGGATCCACCAACCGGATTCGCAATTCTCAAAGAAGTCATTAAACACAAAACATCCAAAGAAAAAGTATCAACAAGTTCTTTTAATATAAAAGAATGGGACACACCCGTATCAAAAAGAACTCGAATAGGATGATCACGAAATAAAATAATTCCATCCAGAATAGAATGAGAAATACCTTGGCCACGGGATGTGTTGCCAGGGGCTTGAGCAACATTAAGCTTTCCCTCCTTCCTATTTTGAAGTTTGGGACACACATGCATAAAATGGTCCAGGCTTTTGCAATAGCGACAAGTACGAGGCTTTGAACACTTGTTCGCAAAATGGTCTTTCGAACCACAATTATAGCATTTCCCTTGAGTAGAGGAAAAGGTCTTTTCAACAGGAGTTGCTTGCCTCCCTTTCTTATTGGGATAAGAGCCTTTGAATTTGTTTGGCCTCTTCTTGTTGTTGAAGTTTGGTTTGGAACCCACCACTTCAACATCATTCTCCCTATCCGCCTCTTCAAGACGAAGAGCAATATCAACGAGTTGGTCGAAAGAAACTTTTAATTTTAGAAGTAATGGCTTCTTGAGATTTTTGTTTAAGCCATAGACGAACCTCTGGTTCTTCTTTAAAGGGGTGCTGATGTATTCAACCCCATATTTGGAAGGCGACTCGAAGGAGGCGACGTAATCAGTCATGGAGGACTCACCTTGAACAAGGTCTATAAATCGTCGAGCCAATGTCAATTTCTCGGCTTCTGGAACGAATTTTAATTCGAAGCGTTCTCGGAATTGCTCCCAGGTGAGATCCGCTTCATTAATCTCATAAATAAGAAGCTCGTACCAGTCCAATGCTCTTTCTCGGAGCATACTAGAGGCCCCCTGAACTCTGTGAAGGTCAATAAGATTCATGCGAGAAAAGATTCGATCGCATGACCTTAGCCAAGCCTGTACTTCAATAACAGTTTCGGAACCTTTGAATGGCTCCCCACCCAAATTAGTGTAATCGCTGCACAAGCGTGCAAATCCCGACTTTGGGTGAGTAGGTTCCGGGTTAGCTCCAGCTGCTTGAGCATTAGTTACCAAATCAAGAAGCTGTTGAGCAGTCATAAAAACTCCATCTTGGGGTGGAACACTAGATGGTCCAGCTCTGGGACGGCCTGGTCTAGACATTTCTCTTCCTTAGAAAGAAAGAAGAACAAGAAGAAGATTATTCACTAATGAATATCAAGCAATCTTGATAGATAAAACAAGGAATCATAAAAGAAAATAGGATAAATCGGTACGAAGACTCGAATAAAACCCTAAAGCACGACTCCTAAGAAAGACTTAGGACGATGATCCTTGTTATAATATTCCATATTTTTCCGAAGTTTGGCTCTGATACCAAGCTGTGACGCCCCACCTCTATACCCACGCTAGCCAAGAACATTACGGTGAATGCTGTCAACTAGCACGGAGAATAAGGCTGTTGAGGAGCGACCATCCGTGTAATTGCTTTGCGCGAGCATAGATATGTCAGATAGTATAACATGCATTTCTTTATCAAGAGGGAAATTCGACATACCGACACAAACTCAAAGCTACTACACAGTGGCTGTAATATCTTCAGAAACAAATATAGAAATAAACATTACATAAATCAGTCACAGACAATTCATATCACAAAGGCGGAAGAAGATATGAATATAACACATGAAAGTGTTCATCAGAGTAGTGGTCAGAAGGATCCACAATAACACAAAATAATAGCAACATGTGCTATACAAGAGAATACATTAATGAGTCAATATCTCAAGAGTATACAACAAAAACTACTAATCTAAGTAGTAAGCAAAAGGTCAGAGTAATGGATCCCTGGAGAGAAGTCAAGCAGAAGCACCTGCAACATCTCGGTCTGACCCGAGTATTATTTAATAAGAAAATAATAAACGGATCAGTCTAACAATAAATATCAGATGAAACGATATAGAGTAAGAGATATGACTAAACACATAATAATCACAATGCCAAGCTGTGATATATATAAGTAATTGAGAATCAACAAGAGATTAATCAATATCACCAAATCTACACAAGAATCAAAGGAAATGTCATACTCCTTATTCCGTTCACCAAACCATAAATATTGACGATTATATCAATGTCAATCACAAAAAGTCCATGACACACAAATTCACTAATACAAAAATATTGATAAAACTTATCAATGGAAATCACGAAAATTGGTGAAGCATAAATTCTAGAAATCATCTCAAGAAATCCAGTCAATGACACACGAATTCACCTATGCACAAAAATTGATAAATCATATCAATAGAAATTACAAAAATAGGTGAAGAAGAAAATTCCAGAATTCGACACACGAAATCTAGGATTCGACACACGAAATCCAGAAATCACACAAAATAGGGGGGAGGCCAATCACACGAACGGGAGCATGAAAACTCACCAACATATGTATCACACGAACGAGACGCTATCTCATGGTAGCTAGCCATTAATTTTTTTGACACACGAACGGCCCGAAGACCATGGGGCGCTACCCCACATATGCGAGTTGAAACTCACACAAACGGGGTTTAGTCTCCCTCGTAGACAAAGAGACATCGCACATTGCTAGTCTAAATCACAAAAATGATCGTCATGATCATCAAGAAGTGTCAATTACAGTAAGCTGTTAAATATATGAGCTTAGCTTCATGTCCCATAACCACTAGCTTAACTTAAATATTTACGAACAAATTGTAGATCTCCACTAGAAAATTGTCACAAGAGTTTCAATCGAACAAGTCCAAGAATTAACCAACAAAGTGAACGCAAGCGTTTCATACCACTTGTTTTACTAAGTCGTTTAATTAGATTTCTCATACGAGTGAAGTAAAGGTTTGTATATACTAATAGATTAGAAAACGGTTTTATAAACAAATTTGATATTAAAATAGTATTGAAATCGTTTGAGGAAAGAGTTTTGATATTTACTACTAATATAGAAAACCTTTATATTTTTAAAGTGACAAACCACAAAGAAGATTGTAAGAACAATCAATCACTAAAATTCACATTCGAAGACGTGAATAAAATCCAAAAAACCGATAAAGAATCCATCGAAATGGATATTCAAAAATCCCTAAATAGGAGTCATCAAAGGCATAATAAATGATAACAACAAATAGGATCATCACGAATCGATTTAAATTGGAATTCTCAAGCGAATAGGCAAATAGGCAAAATAGGCAAAACACAGGACTTTCAGACGTCTGAAACAAGTGGTTCAGACGTCTGAATTTGGAAATATAAAGATTTCTAGAACACAATTCAGACGTCTGAACCAAGTGTTTCAGACGTCTGAAATAGGCATATTTTAGCCTATTTCCTTTCTGGTTGAAATAGAACCAATTCAGACGTCTGAAACCCTATATTCAGACGTCTGAATCTGGGAATAGAAATCTTCCCAGACAATATTCAGACGTCTGAATATTCCGTTTCAGACGTTTGAATCTGGGGTTCAGGGCATTCCCTGAACCTAGGCCAAAAATGGCCAAACGAATATCGGAAACGATCGAACGAGCAAATGGCGATGACTAAGGAATTACGTCGAACGACAACCCAGCTTAAACAGCTCTTCGTTACGCCTCAAATATCAATGTCCAAATATCCATAATAGGATTTTCATAAATTAGACCAAAACACCAAAAATTGGAATATACACGAAATCGATCCAAACCAAAATCAATTGCACACGAATAAACGTTAGGAATTCATACCTAACAATCGAAGATAATTATAGACTAAGATGTGAGATAAAAATCTCACCTTTTTACGAAATCAAACAAGAAGAAGCTTGAAAGCAAATGGAGAATCAACCTCTCTTCAACACAACCCAAATGAGCTTGAATCTATGCTCAAAACATGAACATTCCCAGAATTAGGTTTAGGAATTTCTGAAAATGGTAAGAGAATAAGTTGGAGAAGAAGAAGAGAAGCTTACCAATGGGTTCTTCTATTAGTTTGGAGCTAGAACTTGATTTGCAAAAGAAAACTAGGGCTTGGAGTTTTAATTTCCTCTTCCACTCTCCATTAATATAAAAGCTTGAGTATATGAGGAATGAAGAGATGAAGAGGAGAAGGGGTTGGGACTGAATACATAAGTGGCTCAGCCCAAACCAAAGCCCTAAGTAAAAAGTAGCAAAATTCAACTTTCTCCAAACATATCGAAGCTTATACTCAAAAAGGTCGCAAATGGCATTTTAAACTCAATGGGAGTGGTACCGAGTCCTAATTCAACCGTATGCAAAAGGTAGCTTTTCGGACTAAATTCCGAGTAACGATAAAATATTTAAATAAAATATTTAAATATAAAATCGATAAATATTCGGGTTGTTACAAGAAACATCTACTTTGTAAGTTTAAAAGAATTTCAAATTTCAATTCAATTCAAATTCAAATCAATTTAAAAATTTACTTTAAAATTCCAAAATTGAAATGCAGCTTTTAAACTCGTTCTAGATTTAACTTAACTCTTTAAAACTTTTCTTACAATCTACATCTTCAATTAAAATGCAAATCATCATTTTAAAGCAATTTTAAATTTAAACCTTTATTTTTAAAACTGCAGTTTGATTTTAATTTCAGATTTAAAAACCCAGATTTAAATTCAAAAATTAAAATTCAAATTTCCTATTCAAAATCAAAACTCACATATACTTTTACACCTATAAGTTTAAAACTAAATTTAAATTTAAAAGCTTAAATGGTTCAAATCTTTAGACAATCTAATTTAAATTCATATTCAAATTTACAGATTTTAAAACCCCAGTTTGAACTTCATCTTATAATTTAAACTTTACTTTTGAATTTTAAAAAAAAAAACAGAACATAGTTTTCTGATTTTAGATTTAAAAACCGAAACTAAAATTTTTAAACTGAATAATTACAAATCCCTAGATTTAAATTATTTGAATTTATAACTAAATTCCAGTTCCAAGCTAGTTTCAAATTTTTAGTTTGCATTTCTACTTTTCACTTAAATTTTTATAAAACCTGGAAAACAGGTTTCTGATTAAACTCTAAATCCTGAAACACTTCACAAACCCGAGCTACCATATATTCTACTTCGAGTCACAAGTCCCTCTGCTTCGAGTCACCCTCCAATTTCCCCGAGACCAACACGAGGAAGTCAAACCTGTAACCAAAAACATCACTAACATGACCACCTTCCACCGTGCACCTGTACACCACCTCCCACCACCACTGGCTAACTCCACCACCTTCCCACAGTCGACAACCATCAACACAGAACACCAAAACGTTAACCCAAACATCACTTGCTCGATTTCAAAATCGAGACCAAATTTCCAAACCTGGAACAATATAGAGACCTAACATTCCAACCTGTCAACGCTTCAAACAATCACCTCCGACTACCGTTGCCTCTGCAACTCCGGCGAAGAACTCGTCGACCTACCATATCCCAATTCCCAAGAGATCTTAGAACTCGATCCATTGTTGAAGCCGCAGTACTCAAATTCTTAAACCCAGTAAAAATAGGGCTTAAAACTGCAAATTCCCAAATTACAACACCATCAAATAAAAGTAACCCAAATCCATAATTTTTCCATAACCTATGATAGCTCCACCGTCTCCAGAAACAATCTCAGCACTTCAAATCTATGGTGGCAACAGAAATGCCCCTAAACTCAATTTACAGTCAAAATAAAACTGCTCTTTAAATATATCATTAAAAATTGTAATTCTTGGTTTAGAATTCAGGATTTTGATTGATGTTTTAATATTTAACCCTGAAACATAGATTCATATAGCTTGAATTTTACCCTATATAAATTTGTTGCATTGATCTTTTTATTTCCAGGTAATATAAAATCTTATTTAACTTCTATAAAAAATTTAATTCAAAGTTTGTGATGAAACCAACAAGTATGCTTTGAATCTTAAGTTTTTAACAGAATCAAAATCAGGAGATGGAATTTATATTAAACCAAGAGACTAAAAAAAGAAAAAAAAACTAGAAGTAGAGAGGACCTACAGGTATCACAAGCATGTATGCAACAGACATAAGAAATTCCACAATATTCATACACAAACATGTTTATTTCAAACAACTAGCATACACACATATAATCATACATATAAATATTCACTGCAAATTTCGTAAAAAAAATACTCATTTCAGATTAAAAGCATGCAGTCAACCTTTACTTATTTAAATTTAAAAAAAAGAGTTACTCATCTGAAACTAAAATACAGACAAAGCCCAAATTCTTCTTTTAATTAAGCATGCAGAACATCTTCTTCTTTTTTCAACTTGCTTGAATGCTTGCAGAAAACTTGTTTTATGCAAAGGCAAATTTCCAGTTTTGAAGAAATGCACGCTCCTGCTTCCAAGAAGATGCAGGCCCTTGCTTAAAATTGAAATGCAGGGTCTTCTTGTATCCAGATTTTTGAAGAAGAGAACTCAGATTTAATGATGAACAGGTTTTTAGAAAAATGAATGTAGGCCTTTTTGTTTTCAGATTGAAGAACAAAAATGCAGGTTTGTTTTGTAAATTTCTTCAGGTAGCTTACTTTCATGGTTGCATGCAGGTAAGATATTTGATGAACAGATTGCTATGCATTTGATTTTGCATTTTGAGGAGTTTTTGTTTACTAATTTTCAATAGAATGAAGATTACTTTGGTGTGAAATGTTTCTTATTTAAGAAATGAAACTGAGAAAAATCAGGAATGAAAGACTGTAATGTTATAAAAACTAAATTTTATATTTATTAAAAACAAAGAAAAATAAAAAAATATAATTTGACACTTGTCTAAAATGTTAACACTTGTTAACTTATATCTTAAATTACTTACACATGTTAATTATGCTTACATTTGTCATCTTAAATTAATTAGTATTTATAATTAGAGTTAATAAAATATTAAACTTAGTTAATTAGTTTATAAATACTTAGTTATACATAGATAAATAGTTTTTAAAGAATAAAACAAAGTATTACTATAAATGGAAATAATATACAAATCAATTATTTGAAAAAAATACTTTTAAACAATTAAAATAAATTTATAAAAGAGGTTGTAACTTAAATGAATACATGTTTCATATTTTAAATTGTATTTTAAATTTCATATTAAATTTACAAATCACATTTTATAAATCAATAACTTAAAAAGAATAACACAAACATTTTGTAACTTATTTGAATATTCAAACTTAAGTTAAAATGAATTTTAAACCAATAAAACATTTATCTCACATATTTAAAATCATATAGTATTTTATTAAATATTTTTGAAAAGCTTAAATCAAAAATAAATCACAATTTCCCAATTAAAATTATGCTATACTAATGTAATTAAAAACAACTTATCTATTTAAAATATATATAAATACATATACATTATTAAATAGAATATAGATTTATTAATTTATTAAAAATAAATTCACCAATCAAATATTTAAATAAAGAAGATTATTAAATCAAATCAAATTTATCAACAATAATTATCATTCAATTTAAATTTAAACACAGATTATTAAATTTATATTTTCCAAAAAACTAGGATATTACAACATCCATTTTGGAAATATCCTCAGGATTAGTAGAGACTAGCCCTTGCACTTCACTGCTCCATCTTCAAATCCAAAATCGTTTTTCACGGAAACGTACAAATCGGATCGAAGTGGTTTTCGACAAATAAATCTCGATCCCGGTCTCTTCGAAACGATCAACGTATTTGTCCAATATTGATAGTCGGTGATTTAACCATCAATTTATATTCACAAACAACCATTGACTAATAAATAATTTCCCAAATTATTCATTAATCTCAAAAATATCTTCACAAGATATATTTTCACTTTCAAATCCTTTTGAAAACAATTTTCAAAACTATCTTCCATTCTCAGAATAAATTCCAAGTATTTCTATTTCCATTGGAATCACCAACACAAAACTTTAGATTTTTAAAATAATTTTAATACTTTATTGTAAAATATGTTTAACATTTAATTTAGAAAATTTTACTTTAGTACTTAATTTAAAATAATACTTTATAGATAATTAAAATAAGTTTACCTTATAAATATAACTAGATTTTCTTCTTAACAAAATATCAAATCATTTTTAAAATAATTATTACGATAATAGATTAAAATAAAATACTTACTTTGGAATTTACATTAAAACATCCAAGTTAAGACTACTTTAATAATTGGCTATACTATACGAATATTTGAAAGTAAAGTTGCTTTATAAAATATAAAACTAGGTATCACTTTTCGAAACAGAATTACTAAGTCACCTTTTAAATAACTACTACGATAATAGATTTGAAAGATATTTACTTAAGAATTTAAAAGATTAGAAATAATAAATTTTCTAAACATGCTTTTTAAAACAATACTAAAACTTTTAACTTATATTTAAAAGTTTACTTTGAACGTACTTGGCTATCCAGAGAAATATACTTCTCCTCACATTTTTCTTTAAATTGTCAATTTCAAACACTTGAATCAATTTCCAAATTGATTTCCTATTTATTCCCTTCTAATTCAGAATCTATTAATTTCAGATTTCATTTCTTAATTATGATTTAAAATACTTTAACTAGAAATTCCAATTTTTAAACTTCTCAATTATTTCTTTATCCTTTTAATTAAATAGAAACTTTGAATTTTAAAATAATTCTTTATTTCTTTAATTAATATAACTTAAGTTTACAATTCATCAATTTCATTTTATTCAAAATTCTTTTTCTCTTCACACTCGAAGTTATTTATTATTATTTTCATATTACTTCTATTTCTTTTCAATTCATTCTTAATTTATTCAAATTTTCTATAATTAATTCGCTTACAAATTACTTCCTTTTGATTTCTTTTCAACAATCCAATTCATATATTTTGGTAATTCATTATACACGAATATCCAATCAAACCATAACATTCAATATTCCAATATAACTCATCATAGGATATCAAAAAATCACAAAAGAGAATATTGAATAATTTAAATAAATGTGAGGGGTCCAGTTGGATCCCTCTAACCTGTTTTTCCTGCATCCACAAATGTTAGTACAATATAATATGTCAATTCCAAAATATCATACTATATCACATCAATCAATTCAGCCATTCAAACAATTATTTAAATTTAATCATTTAAATTTAAATTTAACTGAGTGAGATTAACTCACATTTTGTTTTTTGTTTGGCAACCCAATTCCATCTCGACCATTATCTCCCAATTTCGGACCTTGTATAAACATCTATAGTTTTTATTAATATTCGAATCAATTAATCAATTAAATTTCCATCTACTTATTTAATTAACTAAGAATTTGGGTTTCAAGCTAATAATTTGATTTTAAACAAATTTTCTTTTTTTTAAAAAAAACTTTTAGTAATCAAATAAATTAAATAGGTCAACTGTACAATTTTATCACCAATTCCTTATAAAATTTTCTTCCAAGGTCTTATATAAATTTCTTGTATATATATATATTTAACTTCTAAAATTTTAAAATTCTAGCTTTTATAAACTCTTCAAACATTTAAAAATCTCTATTATTATTATTTTCAAACTCCTATCTGTAAAAATAATTTACTGATAAACGAACAAAAAAAATTACAGACTAAACTCAAGGTTTACTTGAGTGCTAATTTTTAAAATTTTTAAACATTTCCAAAACCAAGACAAGTTAAGATTTTCTACTCAATCAATTACGGTACTAAGTTAAAACTAATCGCAGACGTACCTCTACACTCACGCAAGCCCTCACCACTGTCGATCAAACGGAGCCGCCCACCTCGACACTATCACCACAACATCCTTCCTCGATCGCAGCACCGCCACCACCCCACAAGAACGCGAACTCGCTGAAGCCCTAGCCTACCACTGCGTCGCGCCTCCCTAAACCCTTTGATTATGAACGCAGATCAACGCCGACCCCCCTTTATGCCGCTCGATTGCTCGAATACCCTACCCCACTCCACTGCTACTGCTTACCACCGAACAGCTAGAAATCGATCGCGATTCAAAACCCTAATCGCGGTCGAGGGTTTACATTGAATTGAGAAGATTTTGATTCTCCTTAATCAGAGGGAGCGGCCATTATTCTCTCTTTGTTTTTCTCTTGTTATGTGATTTCGATTTTTGTACAGGGGAATAGAAATTAATCCTACGCGATTTAAAACAGACCGGACTCTTTTTTTTATTTACTGAAGGTTCGATTATTGAAGAATGATGCTTCGACCACGTTATTAAAGTGATAATGAATCTAAAGAGAGGAGAAGAAGCTTGCGTTAGAAGCTAAACGAGTGTGGCTTTCATGAAAAGGTTCGACTATGTAAATTGAAGTTAATTAATTTTTCTATGCCTTTACGGTTTGTACGATCAAACGGTAACTCCGAACGCTGCGACAATTGAAATCCGATAATAATATAATATTACGGATCCAATGGAACTAGTTTCGTTAAATTCCGAGACCGTGCCTCGGAAGGCTATTTTTAAATTCAATTTAAAACGATAAAATTTCAAAATTGAATAAAATCACCATTCAATTAAATTTTAACACTTCTATTATCTTCAATGTTATCAATATAAATTTTGCAAGCCCTTTAAATTATTTTTATATAGGTTTAAAACTCCAGATTCAACAATTTACCCAACTTCAAATTACTGAATTCAATAATTTAATTATCAAATAAATAGTGACATTTAAAATTCAAGTTAAATTTTTAACTTTTAAATATTTAAAATCAATTAAATATTTCGATTTTAAACGCTCGAAAATTCCGGGTCGTCACAAAGATATTGGGCATGGAAATTGTAAGGGATCAATAGCATTTTGAGTTGAAACTAACTCAAAAGGAGTACATTAAGGAAGTGCTTTGTCGGTTTAGCATGGAGAATAGAAAGGCGTCAAATACACCTTTACCTTTGCATATGAAGCTTTCGAGTAAAGGATCACCTATCTTGGATGAAGACAAGACTTATATGGAAAAGGTGCCATATGCTAGTGCGGTTGGAAAACTAATGTATGTTAGGGTGTGTACAAGGCCTGATATTGCAAATGCCGTCGGGATGGTTAGTCGATATATGGCTAATCTGGAGAAATATCATTAGGAAGTTGTGAAGCTTATATTGAGATATCTTAGAGGCACATCATCTCATGGTCTTGTTTTTGGCGGTAGTATGGCGATGGATTGCAAGTTGATTGGTTATTGTGATTCGGACTACGCCGGTGATAGGGATCGAAGAAAATAAACTTTTGGTATGTCTTCACACTTAGGGGTACGGCCATAAGTTGGAGATCTAGAATGCATATCATGGTTTCTTTATCCACTGTGGAGGTGGAGTTGATAGCCGCGGTGGAGGCGGCAAAGGAGGCATTCTATTTGAAGCGATTGTTGTGTGACTTAGGATTCGGGCACGATAGTATTGATGTTCGATGTGACAACCAGAGTGCTATTCAGTTGGCAAAGAACATGGCATTTAGCTCACAGACTAAGCATATTGAGGTGAGAGAGTCATTTCTAGTAGCCATGAATGAAGATAAGCAAGTATATCTTCGAAAAGTGCAAACAAAGGATAACGTGGCGGACATGTTCACTAAGGCATTGCCGGTTGAGAAGTTCGAGCATTGCTCGAACTTGATTCGCTTGGAGAAGTGCTAGGTGCCACGGGTTGGCACGGTTAAGGGATGAGCTTGGTGGTAGATGAGCAAGGGTATCGGTGAGAGATTGAGGTCCTATCTTCTTGGTAAGTGCTAGTCTTTGGTGAGATAGCTTAGGATTTGCATGTTTTCAACATTTCATTAGCGGGCGAGGGCTTTGCCTAAGCTCGTTGGTGGAGTGCAATGGGCGGTGACTTTGCCAGAGCTCATTGCGAAAGCATTCATGTTTGGTTGAAGGTAGAAGTGATAGTTGGTACTACCGGTTGTCGTTGATGGTATGGTACCATTGAAATTGGAGATAGATACAGTGTTGAGGTGGAGTGTTAAATTTTGGCGACACTATATGGGGATTTGTAGAGGTCGGAAGTAGCTTCGTAACGGAGAAAACGGTTCGAAAATCGGAGTTCGAAGGTGGAAGTTATAAGGGAAAAGGTTGATTGGCTAAATTGACTCAGCTTAGATGTCTGACCAAAAAAGTCACACGTCTGAGTCTGTGCAATATCGATTTAGAACCTTTAGTCAGACGTCTAACCATATTGTCAGAAATCTGAGCCGAAAGAGAAGATTTCCAGAAAGTTAAGCTAGACGTCTGACCTAGTGATAAGATGTCTGAGCTGACGATAAACTTTTCCCAAAGGCTTCAGCCAGACGTCTAACTATTTTGGCCAGACGTCTGAGGCGACTTTATGCATGTTTTCACATGTGGACTTGGCATGAAGATCTGTGACAACTGCAGGGGTGATTTCGGAACATTTCCTAGGGTTTCTATTCTCCTATATAAGCTAGCTTCAGGTTTCAGATCTGTGTGTGTGCAAACAACTACAAGAGATAAGCCTCCACCAATTAGGGTTTATCAAAGCCTAATATTCTTCAATTCTCTTCTCCGCAAATCAATTCTAATTGGAATTTTGATCATTGCATTCAATCTATTGTACTATTCTTATCAATATTAATAAAAGCTCTCTCCTAAGGTGGATGTACATCAAAACGTTAGTGGAACCACTATAAATCGCTGTGTGATTTATTGTTTCTTACTGCTTTGATTTCTGTATTGCTTATTTGGGATTGTGGTTGCTTTTGGATTGGTTGAGATTGAAAATGAGTTATTGATTGGTTATTTTTACACTTCTTATCACGATCCCATCTTCTGCTGTGCTTGTGGGGTTTCGATTTGAGTGGTCTCGAGTTGGAATCGCTCCCTAACAATGTTAAAGCACAAAAGAAATATAAGGTTATTACATGGATTTGAAAAAAGAAGAACACATAATGAAACAAATATATGCGTTATTCACGATGAACTAAAGAAACTATAATATATTGTGTACACTTATGTATTGAGATGCTAAGTTATATGTAGCGAACTAAGTATGCCTAGATGAAATGCGTGTGCATGGGGATGGTGCAAGGATGACAGATGAAGTGAATTTAAATGAGTGGTCATCCATGAGTTGGTAATTCAATGCTACAACATGTACAAGTTTTAACATACCAATGGTTGGAAAAGTTTTGCAACCAGTAGATGAAAAACTTAAATAAATAATGTTTGAGTTATAAAAAGATACAAAAAAACTTGAAAAAAATATATAAATGGTTACTTGCAAAAGTGGATTTGATAGAGTTAGATGGAATTAGAGATTGAGCCTGAAGGTGGGAGCACTGTGAGAGAAACTTAGAAGATAAGGCATGTGCTGCGTAAGAAACTGTCAGTAGTTGGAGGACGAAGGGTGTCGAACATTAGTCTTAAAGTGTGATATATGCGGATAGGATCTACGTTGAAAACTAACTCATAAAATTTTATGACCAAGAGTTGTAAGTGAATTCGATTGTATTCATGACAAAAAGGAGATATGATTGTTCACTCTTTATCGTAGGAGATTATATTAGTACAACTAAGTGAAGTTGGTGTTGGAGGCATTGGTAGGACACTAGCGGTTTTGTTGAGTAATGTGGCCGAGGATGAATGCATGGTGGTGAGAAGATGGGTAGGAGAGTTGGGTATAAGAATATGACTTTGGGGTGATTGTACTGAAACAAACGAAGAGAACATGGAATTTGGTTTCGATTATGGCAGATAGGCTCAAATATTTAAATCATGTTTTCTTTATACCTTTACAACGATTATAAATTACAAAAAATTAATTACACAATGAATGCAAGTTAATTATTTTAATTAAAAGAACTTGATCATCAATATATCCGTACAATTCAAATTACATAAGAATCATCATCCGTAGAATTCAAACTACAAATTAAACCCTTTGTAAACTTATAATAAAAATATATCCATTAAGCAAATCAGTACGATACTATATATGACTTACCTATAGAAATGTCATTACAAACTGGAATAGAAAATGTTATTTTGGTTTTTTTGGAGATTTCAAACCAGAGTCATGAATTTCGACTCCATTACATCATTTTCTTTAATTATATTCCATATCAATGCATGATTACAAATATTAGATGGATTCATTGAAGAAATATTCATTTTGAATACAAGTACTTGAACTATCAAACACTAGATATATATTTTTATATAAAAAAACTAAAACCTAACTACTCATACGATGTTCATAATTCTTTGAACTTGGTGTTAAAATGCTTACAAGCCAAAATAGATTAAAGTATTATCCTAAACTTCACAAACATTGTATATTTTGTTTTCCTATATAAAATATGTTTTTTAATCGATATTAGATTGAAAGAAAATGACTTTTCACTTTAATTATATAGTGTTCTTGGACGCGTGAAGAACAAGCCAAAACGTAAGACATTTCATTTTAATGTTTAGGAAATTTGCATTATGAATCCCTAATTACCTAATGCCCTCCCACAGCCAATGTAACGACCCGTAAATTTTCGATAATTAAAATAGCTAATTTAATAAGATTTCGTGATTTAGTGTTAGAAAAAAAATTGTAAGTCGTTTGGAATAATAATAACTAGAATGAAATGCAACAAATTTTATCTAAGTTAATTATTTATGAATTGAATGAAATCCCAGATCAATTGAAATAATATGTAGTCAAAGGTAATTGAATGAAATTGTATTGAATAGGTAATTGTGACACTTGTTTATAAATAATAAACTTATAAGTAATTAAAAGTAACGGTGATAATTATTTAAGTTACCTATTCATTTAGTTAGTCGAATTGAATTTGTGAACCAATTGCAATTGAAATGAAAGTATATGTATTAGTTGAGTGCATTATCTCTAACTGTAGTTAAATAATAATATGGAATTCATTTGATGTGATATAGTAAATCAACTGATAATAAAAAATTTATTTAAAAATTCAATATTGAAATCCGTCAAATATTGAACAATTAAATTGTTTAAATTTAATATTTGGAATTTATTGAATAATTGAATAACGGGAATTGAATAACTATTTTAATGAAAATGGTTGTTCTATAATTTGAATTTGTTAAATTTTATAAGTTCGTTTTGAATATTTCAAAAGATAGTGATTTAAGAATAATCAAATTGTTAAATTTAATATTACAAATGTTTGAATAATTAAATTCCGAATTTGATATGATCAATTTGATATTGAAATTTAATATATGAAAATAGAGTGAATAATTGAAATTTGATTTAATATGATTTGGATTGGTTTCCAAAGTGAATATAAGTTATATTGGGATTATAATAGAGTTAATAAGATTTTAAAATTGAAAATTATTGGATAATTGAATAACGGGTTTAATATGATTAAAAATGATTTGTAAAATTTTATTTTATCATATTAAAATAAGAATGATGTTGTAGAACTTTTAAAATCGAATTAAAAGTAAATTTGTAAAACTTGAATATTTTAATATTTAATTATCGACTGAAAAAAAGCCAATTTTCGAACCATCTCAGAATTGGACGAAATTAGTTCCATTGGATCCGTAATAGTTTGTTATTATCGGATTTCAATTTTCGTAGCAATCGGAGTTTTCGTTTGACCGTGGCAGCTCGAAACGCGTTGAAATTGTTTTAATATTAATTTGGCGAGTTAAAATAATCATTTTTCAAACAGTCTCGGATTTCGACGAAACTAGTTTCATCGGATCCGTAATGTTATATTATGGTAAGGTTTCAAACTTCGAGTCAATCGGATTTACCGTTTGTCCGGGGCGGGCCCAAACGCGCAGAAATTTGATTAACCGATTTAATTTCAAATCGATCGTTTATTGCCGTAACTCACACATACGATCGAATTAGCCTCTGAAACCTGTTCCGTTGTGTCTGCAACGTGGGGTAAACCTTAGAAACGCCTGTTGGCACGCTTCGTTTGGAGTTCGAAAAATTTTCGGTGAATAGTGTTTTTGCAATTTTCTATAAAAGGCCCTCCATTTCACATTTTGCAAAAAAAGGCTAGGGTTTCTAGTGCAGCCGCCGTTCACCATTTCTATGGCCAGAAATCATTCGCCTTTCTCCTCTAATATCTCACAATCCATCGATAATTAGCAAAAACCTCCAACTACAAAGTTGTGGATCTCGACGAGATCTACAAATCCAACGGTCATGATCTGAAATGGAGCTTCGGATCGATGGAAAATCGCGTTCAAAGTCGCTGCTTTTTCACATTTTTCGAGGCCAAAGGGGCAGCCGAGTTTCATGCTATTCACGGTGTAGGTAGAGTTCGCCGAGGGCTTCGCGATGGAGGTGGCCGATCGTCTTCAAGTCATGTATTTTGGTCGTGAAAATTCGTTGAAGCTTGACGACAATGGGTTGTGCGTTCGTGTATCAACTGGGAAGGAACGTGATTTTCACGTTTGGAAGAGGAAGCAGGGAACGGTCCAGATATGGTTGGGTTAGAAATGAAATTATAAATTGTAAATTTATTATATTATAATTTGAATAAACTTTAAACTATCATAACTTTGTCATACAAGGTCGGAATTGCACGAAACGAATTGCGTTGCAATCGTTTTGTCGAGCACTGCAACTGGATTGGAATCGTTTGGAGCTAGAGAAAATTTTGGATTAAATCGAACGTCGTTCGATTTGATCTAAAATCGTAAAAATCAAGGTGAGTGTTTTATAATGCTCACAATGTACTAAATATGTTTATACTAGTTAAATTGATATTATGAATTGATATGAATTTTATTTGTCATTGTTTGATAGAATTTAATGGTCATATAGGTTGTCATTTGAATTAACCGTTGGAAATTCAATTGACCGTTAAATTGAAATTGAAATTGAATTGCAATTTAATTACCTCACATTGATAACTATAAAATTGCCATGAATTGTATGGTTTATTGGATGATGTATTTCGATGGATGTTATTGGTTGATATTTAAATGTTTGGATGTTTATTTGCTTATATATATCCTGTCATGCATACATATGAAACTGTGATTTGATTTAAGTAATATATATTCATCCCTGACATTTAATTGAAATAAATAATCACTTGGCCATAGGATAGAAAATTATATACGGACACCGAATTGGCTAAATTAATAATTTTTAAAATCGTCGATTTGAAATTCAATTAAATGTTTTGATTTAAAAGTTATAAATAGAAATCAATTTATAGAAATCGAATTTATCGAAAAATTGAGTTTGGAATGTTGAAATAGATTTGGTTAAAAGAAGTTGTTAAATGATTTAAGTTGAGACTTGAAATTTAAAATTGGGTTATGATTGAATTTCGAAAATGTTTTCGTTTTAAAAGATTGAACCTTAATTCGAGCTTTGAATATTACTAAGTAAAAGCGATATAAAATGATATTTGAAATTGAGCTTGAAATTGAATCATATTTGTAAGTGGGATTTAAATTTGAATATTGAAGGAAAATTTTGTTAAGTGTTAAAAATTGATATTTTGAAAAATCAACCTAAAAAAAATTCGATATACATTGGAATTGAATAAGTTGAAGGTGAATGTAAAATTGAATAAATTTGAAGTCAAAGTTGACATTGATTTGAATTGAAATTGAAATTGAATCGGTAAATAGGAAATCGAAATTTATTTGAATTGGGAAGTTATAATTGAAACGGATTGGTTTTGAAGCTGTTTTAATTTGTTTTTCCAAATTACTCTGTTACATAAACCATTTTGAATACTTAAACTATTTTAATCTACTTAACCCAATTTAAATTATTTAAACTAATTTATCTATTTTAAATCCATTTTAAAGATTTTAAGTATTTTTAACTATTTTAATTATCTAAACTACTTTTAAACTACTTAAACTATTTTCTAAAACTTCAAGCTGGTTAATAAGGTGAAATGTTTATATTTAAACCTTGAATTTAAATACGAATTGAGTTAAATGAAGTTGCAACCTAAATTGAAATTCGAAATGATTTTGAAACAGAAATGAGATATTGATGCGAAAAACGATTTTTGAAACGGAATCTTATATTTGAAAAGATACGACGATATTTGAAATGGATATGATTTTTGAAGCGAATATGATATTTTGATATCAATTATGAATCGATTTGAAATGCAAAAGAGCCAACGGTGTAATAATACGTAGTTATTAAAGAGACCGGGATCGGATATGGACATACTCTCTGTCGATACCCAACACCACTTTAATAACTATTATACGCGGATTGTTGATCCAGAATGAAGTGGATGATTTGGTGAACGCGTTGACTGAAGAAAGAGAACGATATTGGATGACCCCTGACATGACTAAAACAGGAGCCGCACCGGGCCATTGAGGTTCGCCACCTCTAGCGGACACGCTTCTTCGATACCATTTCTATTACATTTGTGACGCGATTTGGGTGCACCCCTTGATTTGGGAGTGTTGCTTCGTGGTGTTGGGGTGGCTGCTGGCTATGCCCAACATCAGTCCGGATCACGCAACTACTAGTATCCTAGTTGGTATCGCCTCATGTACCTTGTCATACTGATTATCCTATTCGCGACCACTACGTTTTGTTTTGTGTTATACCTATGGGGTACCCTCTGATAACCACCAGTTTACGGTGGGGCTTACGGTGCTGTATAGACTATTGCATTATAAAAATGTGTTAACGGTATTATGGTAACGCCTTAACGCTATTTTGATACTTTATATTACTGATAGGCATTATCTACTTAGCATACATTACTACATAGTAGATAGTTTAACGGATCCTTGAGAGATGGAAAATCCCGTAACATCTCTTAAGTTATTGCACGCACGATGACACTGGATATGAGATGTCAAACCCCGTAAACATCTCTGACGCCATTACGCTCATATTTATTTACGATTGATTTAACTTTCATAAGGATATTTTAGTCCTGACTCGAGTGTTTTGTCTTTTCATTACGCTCGGGTGAGTCCTGAGTTTTTCAGATTTTTGAAGATCTATTCTGGAGGATGAAGACAAAGATTTGGTATACTATTACTATTATTACCCTTGCATCATGCCATCTACTGCATTATTTTAATTGTTCTGTTGTATATGTATAACTCTGATGAATGTTGTATAAATAATTGTCAAAGTATAGTAAACAGCTTCATGAACTGTTTATTTGACTATTATATTTTATCGTTCCGCTGCGAGATTCTGTGTTGTTTCAATTCCTTTATTTCTTTTCTTTTCTTTTCTTATTTACCCCAATAACTATCTGCACTTTTGAATGGTTTGGAATCGACATGTGTATTTGACGTCGGTTTAAACTATCCAAAAAGACGGGTCGTTACAGTTGGTATCAGAGCCTTGGTTTAGCGATAAACCATGGCTCTAGTGGGGAATAACTCATTGAAATAGTGGTAAACTATATGAATGAGTTGAGTGTATATGAGAGAGCGTACTTGTTATTTGATATAAAATGGTTTTATATTGTGTTAACTTTGTTCCGCTGAGTATTTATGAATTTTGGTCGATACTTGGGACGCCAAGGCGCCGATAGGAATTTCTAAACACTCGAATAGGACAAACCAACACAATATCGTTTTGGAATATATTTTATATAAAAGAATTATTTGAATATTTATTCATTTTCATTGAATTGATTGTTAGGAGATGATAATATTAGATTATTATCATTATTGTTTGATCAGTCAATATTTACAACAATTGATTAAATGAAATCTTGTAAACACAATTGATAATGAATATAAATGAATTTTAACTTGGATTTGGGAATTTAAATTCCGGTGTTTCAAATTGACTTACAAGAATTTGAAAAATATAATATGAGTATTATATGATAGCATAATTGAGTTGAAATTGTTTTCGAAGGATTTTTTTAATGATAAGTGTTATATTCCCTTCTCTTGACGCTAGAAAATGATTTCGGCGATGAGTGCACGCATCATCGGTGTTTATTTTCGAGAGTCCGAGTGGGGGGGACCACTTAATAGCTTGTCTAAACCTTGTTTTGATTCAAATTTTATTTTATTTTGTATTCTCTATAGTATGATTTGATATATAAATTATATAAGTATATATTATTTCAAAACTTTATTTGAAATGAAACCGGGATTGGAATTCTTAAGTCCTTTAATAATTAATGAATTTTTTTAAATGATTGAAATGAATTTAGACTTGAATCATTAAGGAACTTCTGAATTGTGGAATGAGAAATGAACCTAAGAGCTAAGTGAAAATATCAATTGAAGTAGAAATCCTTAGAATTAGGAAATTATAAACTTAAAATAAAATTGAAACTGTAAAACTCGCATAGTATTAAATTTCATTCTATAGCATAGATATAACTTACCAAAATATTTAAGAAGTTCAAAAATGTTATATGAATTGTTAATTGGATAATATACAAGTATAGGTTTGAATAATGAAATATGCATTTAATTAATGGTTTGCAAATATAAATAAAATTGTTAGTAAATAATTGGAATTTAAATTAACATTTAAAGGTGATTCACAATTATGTTAATATAAAATGGAAATACTATATGTGAATGTAAATGTGAAATTAAATTATAGTTAAATTTAAGTAATGACTTAAGAATTAATTAATTGAAAATTCAACTTTAAATGAAAAGAAGTTGTATGTTGTTTAACTACATTCTATTTGCATAACTATAACTTACCAAATACTTAAAAGGTTTAAAATTCTAATAAGGATAAGTAGAGAAATAATATACCAGTGTGAGAGTGAATAATAAAATGTGAAGATCTATTGATAGTTGTAAATATAAAAGAAATTTAAGCTGTAAAATGAATGATATATATAAGTGAATGAATAAAATTTAAAATTAATGAAATATAAAATTGGTAAATGGAAACTAATTAAATTTGAATATAACTAAATGTCAATAAACTTGGAAGTGTATGAAATTAAAATTGACTAGGAAATGTATAATTGATTTAGTGTAGATTTTGGATGGATGTTAATGTTTGATGTGCATTGGTTGTTAGATGGATGATAATTGATTAAGTAGAATTCATTAGTGTTAATGGAATTGAATAGGAATAAAATTTTAAAATAATTAAATTCAAATTTGAAGCAAAGTGAAATTAAATATAATTGAATTCAATTTAAATTGAAGCAAATTGACTTGAAGTTAAAAATGTGAATGAAACAAACTTGAATAAATCGAAAACAAATTAAATGTAAACCTATTGCATGGATGAATAAGAAAATAAATGACTTTGTGTTTATGATTGTTATTTAGAAAATTTGAAGTTTTGATGGTTTGTACTTTGAAATAATAAAAGCAAATTTTGGGGAAAATCCAAAATTGTCTAATATATGCTGAAACGAAAACAAACATAACTTTTAAATGGCTGAACAGAATTCGACGATCTTGGACTTTTCGAAAATCTTAGAAACTATAGCACAACTTTTGTTTAGATAACTTGGGAAAATTCCTTCGTCTACTAGGTTAAAAACTTGAATGTTACTCGCTGTCCTGTGTAAAAATAAGTAAAATCAGTAGTATACATCCTTAGTATTTTTTCCATATCTTTTGACTGGTTCATCGGATTTTGATGATCTTGTACTTTCTGAAAAGCTAAGAACTTAAGCTAAAACTTTTGTTTTAAGTGTTTTGTGCTTTGATGTCGTTTAGAAGGTCGAAAACGCGGGTTAACGTCGCTGACCTGCGCAATTTATTGCCCAGGCTGAGGCGTATTCTCTAAGTAAAACGGCCATAATTTTTGAACGTATGCTCCGAATTCGATGATTTTGGACATTCAGGAAAGCCTGAAATGAATGCAAAAACTTTTGTTTAGATTCTGTTGCCGAATTTTATCGTTTAGTTGACCTAAAACTAGGATTTGTTTACTGTCCTGAAATTGGAATCTCAGTTTTGAAGCTAAATATGTTATATATATGTTGTGTAGGCTAAGTATATAGATCTATCTTTATATGCATGGTTCTAACTTAGTTATTGAGTGTTTAGTAGGTGTGCATTTTTCTTGCTTCGCATTTGGAGCTCGCTTTCGCGCTATATTAGCCGTATATGCTCGCTAACAATATATAAGGTACATATCTCGGATTACATACCGTACTTTTACACTTTTTCCCTGCGGGATGCCTCATCACTTGATGAGATGTATATTTGTGATATATATACTGTAATTTTTTTTTCGATCAAGCCGCGCAAAGGAGACTCTGCCGAAATTTTCCGTAAAATCCGGGTGTTAGAAAATTTTCGAGTTTTAAAATTTTTATAACTTGTTTTGTTAACTAACTTTTAGAGTTAGAAAGCCGCTCGAAGTAACTTAGTGGAAGCATAGTTATGACTTTATAAGTGGAATTTCATTGTTTTATAAGTTGGTAACTTTGAATAAAATATATCAAATGTTGAATGCTATACTTAGTTCCTTTTCCCTTCTTTTCCTTTTCGGGGACGAAAAGTTTTGAGTGGGGGAGACTGTAACGACCCGTAAATTTTCCATAATTAAAATGGCTATTTTAATAAGATTTCGTGATTTAGTGTTAGAAAAAAAAAATGTAAGTCGTTTGGAATAATAATAACTAGAATGAAATGCAACAAATTTTATCTAAGTTAATTATTTATGAATTGAATGAAATCCCAGATCAATTGAAATAATATGTAGTCAAAGGTAATTGAATGAAATTGTATTGAATAGGTAATTGTGACACTAGTTTATAAATAATAAACTTGTAAGTAATTAAAAGTAACGGTGATAATTATTTAAGTTACCTATTCATTTAGTTAGTCGAATTGAATTTGTGAACCAATTGCAATTGAAATGAAAGTTTATATATTAGTTGAGTGCGTTATCTCTAACTGTAGTTAAATAATAATATGGAATTCATTTGATGTGATATAGTAAATCAACTGATAATAAAAAATTTATTTAAAAATCCAATATTGAAATCCGTCAAATATTGAACAATTAAATTGTTTAAATTTAATATTTGGAATTTATTGAATAATTGAATAATGGGAATTGAATAACTGTTTTAATGAAAATGATTGTTCTATAATTTGAATTTGTTAAATTTTATAAGTTCGTTTTGAATATTTCAAAAGATAGTGATTTAAGAATAATCAAATTGTTAAATTTAATATTACAAATGTTTGAATAATTAAATTCCAAATTTGATATGATCAATTTGATATTGAAATTTAATATATGAAAATAGAGTGAATAATTGAAATTTGATTTAATATGATTCGGATTGGTTTCCAAAGTGAATATAAGTTATATAGGGATTATAATAGAGTTAATAAGATTTTAAAATTGAAAATTATTGGATAATTGAATAACGGGTTTAATATGATTAAAAATGATTTGTAAAATTTTATTTTATCATATTAAAGTAAGAATGATGTTGTAGAACTTTTAAAATCGAATTAAAAGTAAATTTGTAAAAATTGAATATTTTAATATTTAATTATCGACTGAAAAATAGCCAATTTTCAAACAGTCTCAGAATTGGACGAAACTAGTTCCATTGGATCCGTAATTGTTTGTTATTGTCGGATTTCAATTTTCATAGCAATCGGAGTTTTCGTTTGACCGTGGCAGCTTGAAACGCGTTGAAATTGTTTTAATATTAATTTGGCGAGTTAAAATAGTCATTTTTCAAACAGTCTCGGATTTCGACAAAAATAGTTTCATCGGATCCGTAATGTCATATTATGGTAAGGTTTCAAATTTCGAGTCAATTGGATTTGCCGTTTGTCCGGGGCGGGCCCAAACGCGCAGAAATTTGATTAACCGATTTAATTTCAAATCGATCGTTTATTGCCGTAACTCACACATACGATCGCCTTTGAAACCTGTTCCATTGTGTCCGGAACGTGGGGAAAGTCTTAGAAACGCCTGCCGGCACGCTTCGTTTGGAGTTCGAAAAATTTTCGGTGAATAGTGTTTTTGCAATTTTCTATAACAGGCCCTCCATTTCACAATTTGCAAAAAAAGGCTAGGGTTTCTAGTGCAGCCGCCGTTCACCATTTCTATGGCCAGAAATCATTCGCCTTTCTCCTCCAATATCTCACAATCCATCGATAATTAGCAAAAACCTCCAACTACAAAGTTGTAGATCTCGACGAGATCTACAAATCCAACGGTCATGATCTGAAATGGAGCTTCGGATCGACGGGAAATCACATTCAAAGTCGCTGCGTTTTTCACGTTTTTCGAGGCCAAAGGGGCATCCGAGTTTCACACTATTCACGGTGTAGGTAGAGTTCGCCGAGGGCTTCGCGATGGATGTGGCCGATCGTCTTCAAGTCGTGTATTTTGGTCGTGAAAATTCGTTGAAGCTTGACGGCAATGGGTTGTGCGTGCGTGTATCAAATGGGAAGGAACGTGATTTTCATGTTTGGAAGAGGAAGCAGGGAACGGCCCAGAGATGGTTGGTTTAGAAATGAAATTATAAATTGTAAATTTATTATATTATAATTCGAATAAATTTTAAACTATCGTAACTTTGTCATACGAGGTCGGAATTGCACGAAACGAATCGCGTTGCAACCGTTTTGTCGAGCACTACGCAATGCAACTGGATTGGAATCGTTTGGAGCTAGAGAAAATTTTGGATTAAACGAACGTCGTTCGATTGGATTTAAAATCGTAAAAATCAAGGTGAGTGTTTTATAACGCTCACAACGTACTAAATATCTTTATGCTAGTTAAATTGATATTATGAAGTGATATGAATTTTATTTGTCATTGTTTGATAGAATTTAATGGTCATATAGGTTGTCATTTGAATTAACCATTGGAAATTAAATTGACAGTTAAATTAAAATTGAAATTGAATTGCGATTTAATTACCTGACATTGATAACTATGAAATTGCCATGAATTGTATGGTTTATTGGATGATGTATTTCGATGGATGTTATTGGTTGATATTTAAATGTTTGGATGTTTATTTGCTTATATATATCCTGTTATGCATACATATGAAACTGTGATTTGATTTAAGTAATATATATTCATCCTTGACATTTAATTGAAATAAATAATCACTTGGCCATAGGATAGAAAATTATATATGGACACCGAATTGGCTAAATTAATAATTTTTAAAATCGTCGATTTGAAATTCAGTTAAATGTTTTGATTTAAAAATTATAAATAGAAATCAATTTATAGAAATCGAATTTATCGAAAAATTGAGTTTGGAATGTTAAAATAGATTTTGGTTAAAAGAAGTTGTTAAATGATTTAAGTTGAGACTTGAAATATAAAATTGGGTTATGATTGAATTTCGAAAATGTTTTCGTTTTAAAAGATTGAACCTTAATTCGAGCTTTGAATATTACTAAGTAAAAGCGATATAAAATGATATTTGAAATTGAGCTTGAAATTGAATCATATTTGTAAGTGGGATTTAAATTTGAATATTGAAGGAAAATTTTGTTAAGTGTTAAAATTTGATATTTTGAAAAATCAAGCTAAAAAAAATTCGATATGCATTGGAATTGAATAAGTTGAAGGTGAATGTAAAATTGAATAAATTTGAAGTCAAAGTTGACATTGATTTGAATTCAAATCGAAATTGAATCGGTAAATTGGAAATCGAAATTTATTTGAATTGGGAAGTTATAATTGAAACGGATTGGTTTTGAAGCTGTTTTAATTTGTTTTTCCAAATTACTCTATTATATAAACCATTTTGCTTAAACTATTTTAATCTATTTTTAATCTACTTAACCCAATTTAAATTATTTAAACTAATTTATTTATTTTAAATCCATTTTAAAGATTTTAAGTACTTTTAACTATTTTAATTATTTAAACTACTTTTAAACTACTTAAACTATTTTCTAAAAATTTCAAGCTGGTTAATAAGGTGAAATGTTTATATTTAAACCTTGAATTTAAATACGAATTGAGTTAAATGAAGTTGCAACCTAAATTGAAATTCGAAATGATTTTGAAACAGAAATGAGATATTGATGCGAAAAACGATTTTTGAAACGGATTCTTATATTTGAAAAGATACGACGATATTTGAAATGGATATGATTTTTGAAGCGAATATGATATTTTGATATTAATTATGAATCGATTTGAAATGTAAAAGAACCAACGGTGTAATAATACGTAGTTATTAAAGAGACCGAGATCGGATATGGACATACTCTCTGTCGATACCGAACACCACTTTAATAACTATTATACGCGGAGTGTTGATCCAGAATGAAGTGGATGATTTGGTGAACGCGTTGACTGAAGAAAGAGAACGATATTGGATGACCCCTGACATAACTAAAACAGGAGCCGCGCCGGGCCATTGAGGTTCGCCACCTCTAGCGGACACGCTTCTTTGATACCATTTCTATTACATTTGTGATGCGATTTGGGTGCAGCCCTTGATTTGGGAGTGTTGTTTCGCGGTGTTGGGGTGGCTGCTGGCTATGTCCAACATCAGTCCGGATCACGCAACTACTAGTATCCTAGTTGGTATCGCCTCATGTACCTTGTCATACTGATTATCCTATTCGCGACCACTACCTTTTGTTTTGTGTTATACCTATGGGGTACCCTCTGATAACCACCAGTTTACGGTGGGGCTTACGGTGCTGTATAGACTATGGCATTATAAAAATGTGTTAAGGGGGATTATGGTAACGCCTTAACGCTATTTTGATACTTCATATTACTGATAGGCATTATCTACTTAGCGTACATTACTACATAGTAGATAGTTTAACGGATCCTTGAGAGATGGAAAATTCCGTAACATCTCTTAAGTTATTGCACACACGATGACACTGGATATGAGATGTCAAACCCCGTAAACATCTCTGACGCCGTTACACTCATATTTATTTACGATTGATTTAACTTTCATAAGGATATTTTAGTTCTAACTCGAGTGTTTTGTCTTTTCATTACGCTCGGGTCAGTCCTGAGTTTTTCAGATTTTTGAAGATCCATTCTGGAGGATGAAGACAAAGATTTGGCATACTATTACTATTATTACCCTTGCATCATGCCATCTGCTGCATTATTTTAATTGTTATGTTGTATATGTATAACTCTTATAAATGTTGTATAAATAATTGTCAAAGTATAGTAAACAGCTTCATGAACTGTTTATTTGACTATTATATTTTATCGTTCCGTGCGAGATTCTATGTTGTTTCATTTCCTTTATTTCTTTTCTTTTCTTATTTACCCCAATAACTATCTGCACTTTTGAATGGTTTGGAATCGACATGTGTATTTGATCGTCGGTTTAAACTGTCCAAAAAGACGGGTCGTTATAGCCAAACCTCTTACCCTTTAGTCCCAAACAAAATTTATTTGTAACCAAATTAAAAAAAGTTTCAGTTTTCTAAGAAATAATTTCTTTTAACCCTAAAACTACATTCTTCTACAATTTTGTTTTCACAGTCAGAGCGGGCGGAGAAATATGTTTTCGATCGACTGTAGTTCCATAGCACCAGTCAATATCAATTACACAAATCCACGAGTTCTAACTGTGTGAAACCAAATTGCGAATGAATGTAGTTGTGTTAAAAAATTGTTTCTTATGCATTTCAGACGTCTTTGGTATGATTACAAAAGTATTTGGTTGGGACTAAAGGAGTTGGAGGTTTAGTTGTTACAGGCATTAGGGAATTAGGTATATGTACTTCATAGTTGCTAAAAACTAAAATGGAAAGTCATATATTTTGAGAGGTTCTCCATGCTTTTTGAATCGCTACATAAGCATAGAAAAACATCATTTTATTTCAACCTATGAAACATATCATATTAACAAAAAAACATACAATGATTCCAGAGTTTAGAAAAAATTTCGGGTTTATTTTCTCCGATCCCATAAGCAATTTAACACCATACTAGTATATTAATGAATAGTTGGTTTGAAGAAAACTTTACAAACTAATATATGGTTTTAAATAGTTCAAAAATATACATTCAAACTGAAGATGTTTTCAAAGACTCCATCTAGCGTTTGTAATTGAGCAATGAGTAGAAAAAGACTTAAAGAAAATGACACGATGGAGTTAAATTCATGGCATGGTTCAACTATGTCTTAATAAAATGATGTTTTTATTTTTAGTTTGTAAATATATTTCTACAAGTCGTAGTCTTGTATTTTTAGTCTTGTATTTTTAGTTTGTAAATAAATTTCTTTGATGGATATACCTTTATAGTAACTTTACAAAATGTTTCTTAGGTAATTTGGATTCCATTGATGTTGATTCTTATGTAATTTGAATTCTATGGATTAGATAATGATATCGTTTTACTTCTAGTAATTTACTTCTCTTCATTGTGTAAAAAAACGTAAATAATTGATAATCATTATAATGGAAAAAAAGAACCTAATTTAGACATTTAAGCTTACTTGTTGTAACAAAACAAAATTCATTTTCTGTTCATTTGATTCGTTACACCCTGATTCTCAAGTCTGACTCTCGTATATGTCTTCCCTCTACCATTCGTTGATCATCGATCACTATACCAAATAATTCTCCAATGCCAATGCTACCAAGGCCTTTACCACCAACTCTGCTTGGTTGTACTAGTATAATTTCCCATGATATAGAGCAAATAATTGGATCGTAGTTTTCCTATAGTTTCAACCTAATTCGCTTGTAACTCTAGATCTTAGAATCTTATAATTAGTTTCAATGCAGCTCCAATTTGAAGCTCGCGCTTTAAGAAAAATCGCCGACGTCTTCCTCAAGCTTCTAACATTTCCTCACGCTACCCATGCCTCCACCTTTTGAGTTTCTCTTACTCTTCTCTCCCACGTTCAAACTGAATGTTCAGTGCCTTTTAGCTCGATCTCAATCCATTTTTGCAAGTAAAGGTGTATGTATATTATTTAAAATTATTTTCCGGTTTTCTATAATCTGTGTTTTTTTAAGTATCTGTTCTTCTTCGTCTGATGAAGAACTTGGTGTTATACGATCATTATACCAAAACAGAGACCAATATGTTATAAACTCGTCACATAAGTTTACAAATCAGATTTCCACTACTTTGGAATTATGTATTAGTTATTTTGAACAATAACTATGTTGTAATTAATTTACAAGAACAAACTATAGCAATCACAACAACAAATTGATGTATTAAGCTATAGCAATCAACAAGCGTTGTATTACATCGTAGAAACAACACAACGTTGAAATGGAAAGATTACAAAATGATGTATATAAATATATAAGTAAACAAAAATCTAACCAGATGAAGAAGGAAACTACGTCCGAGGCTTGTTGTAACAATTTCCTTAAGACTTTATTCAAAGTCTCCTAAGATACAACAGACGTGATCTGCGCGAGATTGTGATGAGTATGATCTACTATGTGATATGTAGAAGCGCACGGATCTGGAGATTAAGAAATGAAGAGGAAGAAGAGAAAATTTTATTTATCTACTGATCATGTTTCCTTCTCCTTTTATAGGCTAATTCCCAACGGTTATTTTTGTTTTGAACAGCCGCATCTCTTCGTCTACAACGGTCAAAAACAGTCGCATCTCTTGTTGGACCCACACATGGCCTGGCTTGGTATGGGACGGGCGGGCGGGGCGCACGTGTGTTAGTTCATGGCCATATAGGTTCTCCCCCTCGCACAAAATTACCTAACCTTAAGGGCCAATATAGGTTTGAGGAAAGTAGTATATAAGCATGAACATTAACTTATTTTGGGCGATGTGGGATAATATCTCATTCACTATATAAGGATCCTCTAACAATCCCCCACATGAATGATGATATATGTCTCCCCCACACAAAGTGTAATATCATACAGTTTATATGAAAATAATGCTATATCGAGGATAAGTAGATATTCACTTTAAACTTTCCCTAGTTAAAACTTATCGGATATACTTGGCCAATCGGTGAGTTATTTCATCTTGAACCGTCGGCATTTTTTGCATAACCAAACAATAAGCTTTACAAAACATTGTTTCCCTTCACATCCAATCTCTTGGTTGTGCTCATTTTGGTCCTGAACATGTTTTGTTCTGCGAGTATTTTAGAGAATTCAAGCCTTTAATATTCTCATAGAGCGGACCCAGCTCACACTAACATTGGTGATCGCAGCCATTAGGAGTATCCTACATATACCCTACTTGTTAATTTCAAGATATGGCCATCATTAAAAAACATAGCATTATCCTTCTAATACTTCTGTAGGTATGCATTCTATTGTGCACCATAGGAATGGAGTAGGACTAAGTCCAAAATGCAGTACTTCTTGAGTTACTCAGAACTGGTTTGCCTATTGATCCTAGTCAGTGGGACCTGCAGTCGCTAGGATAGGTTTTCATATAAGATAACTCTTGGTGTTTTAGGCTTTTAAACCCATTCCCCTTGATGCGCGGCCAATTTTCTCTTTTGATAATGCTTTAGTAAATAGATCTGCAAGGTTATCGGTAGTTCTCACATAGTCAATGGAAATAGTTTCATTTGAGGGTAACTGCCTAACTGTGTTATGGCGTCGACGTATATGTCGTGACTTTCCATTATACACGAATTTTTGCGCTCTTCTTAACGCTGCTTGATTATCAAAGTGTATGCATATGGCAGTTATAGGTTTAGGCCAAAATGAAATGCCTTCTAAAAATTAACAAAGCCATTTTGCTTCTTCGCCTGCTTTATCTTAGGCGACGAACTCTGATTCCATAGTTGATCGAGCTATGCACGTTTGTTTAGTAGACTTCCATGCCACTGCTGCTTCTGCTAGGGTGAAGACAAAACCACTAGTTAATTTAGATTCCTCTGAATCAGAAATCCAGTTTGCATCACTATATCCTTAAAAGACGGCAGGATATTTACCGTAATGTAGGAGAAAGTTTGTGGTACTCTTTAGATATCCCAACACTCTCATTGGTGCTTTCCAGTGTTTCTTCCCTGGGTTACTTGCGTACCTGCTCAGTCGACTTACTGCATAAGCTATATCTGGTCTTGTGCAATTCATGAGGTACATTAGACATCCTATCAAGCGACAGTATTGAAGTTGCGTTACACTCTCATTATTGTTTTTATGCAGTACGTCCAATGGATTAAAAGGTGTTCTTACTCCTTTAATTCCGTAATTTTGGAATTTTTCAATCATTTTTTCCACATAGTGTGAATGAGATAGATCAATTCCATTAGGTGTTTTTATTATTTTGATTCCCAAAATATCGTCTGCAACTCCTAAATCTTTCATGTCAAAATTGTCGATTAACATTTTCTTATTGGTCTCTATTACTTTACTATTTGGACCAAAAATTAGCATATCGTCTACATATAAACAACTCATCATGTATGATTGTCCAACTTGTTTATAATAAACATATTTATCACGTTCATTTATACGGAAACTATTTTTCATCATGACACTATCAAATTTTGCGTGCGATTGTTTTGGAGCTTGTTTTAGTCCATACAATGATTTTACTAATCTACGTACTTTTTTTTCATTTCCTTTGGAAATAAAACCCTCGGGTTGCTCCATGTAAATCTCCTCATCAAGATTTCCATTTAAGAATGTTGTCTTTACATCCATTTAATGAATCTCTAGATTATATATGGATGCAATTGCTATTAACATTCTTATAGAGGTTATTCGTGTAACTAGTGAATAAGTATCAAAGAAGTCTAAACCTTCCTTTTGACGATATCCTTTGGCTACCAGTCTTGCTTTATATTTGCCAATAGAGCCATCTGATTTCATCTTCTTTTTGAAGATCCATTTGCAACCAATCGATTTTATTCCAAGTGAAAGGTCAACTATTTCCCAAGTTTTATTACTTAGAATTTAATCAATTTCACTTTTGATTGCTTCTTTCAAACATGAAGATTCAGAAGATGACATTGTTTCTTTGTATGTTTAAGCTTCGTGTTCTAACATGTATGTTAGAAAATATGAACCAAACATCTTGAACGTTCTTGCTCTTACACATCTTCTTGGTTCAACTTCCTCAATTTCACGATGAGTTTCATTGTCATGTGGCTGCTTGATTCTTCTCTTGTCCTTTTAGGGACATAATTTCCTTCATTCCTTTTGTGTAGAAACACATCTTCAAAGAATGAGGAATCTCGAGACTCTATGATTGTATTGACATTAATATCAGCTATATCAGATTTGAAAACCAAAAATCTATAGGTACTACTATTTTAGGCTGGCCTTAGATGGTAACAGTCTACAGTTTTTGGTCTAAGTTTGAATTTCTTGGGAGGCTGAACTATAGCTTTTGCCAAGCACCCCCACACTTTAAGGTATTTGAAACTTGATATGTGTCCTTTCCATAACTCATATGGAATTGTTCCTGTTTTGTTGTGAAGAACCTTATTTAATATGTGATTACACATATTTAAGGCTTCCCCCCACAAGTTCGTCGGTAGACCAAAGGTCAATAGCATTGCATTTATCATATATTTTAATGTTCTATTCTTTCTCTCGGCAATACCATTTTGTTATGGTAAATATGAAGCTGTTGTTTGATGAATTATACCAATATCTTCACAGAATTGTTCATTAATGGCTACATTTGCCTTAAATAGGCCATCGCATAAATAACCCTTTCCTATATAGATTCCAGCCTTAGACAGAACTACTTTATCTGACTCGAAGACCAGACGAAAGCCTTTCTTTGAGAGCATAGGTCCAGAGATAAGATTCTTGCGGATATCCGAAACATGAAGAACTTCACTTAGTGTCTCATTTTTTTCGGATGTAAATTTGAGAACGACGGTGCTGTTACCTTCGATCATGGAAACTGCAGAACTACCCATGTAGAGTTTTTCTTCCTGATTGTATTTCTTGTAAGTGGAGAACATGGATATATCAAAATAGATATGATGAGTAATGCCTGTGTATACCCACCACTGTGTAGGGTTCTATACTACGTTGCATTCTTAAACAATTCCTGAAAAGTTCATCTCCTCAATGGTGGGACTCAAATTTTCCACTATATTTGCCACCGATTTATCATTCGTCTTCTTGTGCTTGTAATCTTTAGCTGCATGCCCAGTCTTTCTGCACACCTAACATTCGCCTTTGAACTTCTTGGTTTGCTCATCTTTGGATTGATTATCCGGTGCCTTTCTCTTTTTCTTTTTGTTGTTGAAGTGTCCTTTCTTCTTTGATCCTTCTGTAACAAGTGCTTCTTCGCCTTTGGGTTGTGTTATTCCGCGATTATCTACCTCAAATTTTAATCTGATAATGAGGTCTTCTAAGGAAATATCATTTTTCTTATGTTTTAGACAGCTGCGATAGTCTCTCCAAGATGGTGGTAATTTTCCTGTTATTGCTTCTATAAGGAACGATTCTCCAACTTGATGTCCTTCTGCTTCAAGTTCATGAATTATAAGTTGGAGTTCTTGCAATTCACTAATTACGGATTTGGAATCAACCATTTTGTATTCCATAAATTTATCTACTATGAACTTCTTCAAACTAACATTCTTAGTCTTGTATTTATTTGCAAGAGCTATCCATATGGATTTTGCTGTCTGGTGTGACTGATATAGTTTAAATAGTCATTTATCCAGACAGTTTAGAATGTAATTTCGGCACAAGAAGTCTGAATGTGTCCATGAGTCAATTCCGAGAAAAATGGCTGCGTCTTTTTCTCTAGTTTGTCCGTCTTTAAGCTTTGGTTCATCCTCCTCAATGCACTTCTGCAGCCCTAGCATGGTGAGATAAAACAGCATTTGATTCTGCCATGTTATGAACTCATCAGCATCTCCTTTAAACGGGTCAGGCCTATTGCGGGTAGCACTTTTTGCTGATAGTTCAACTTTCGACATCTCGGATGAAGAAGGAAATTACGTTCGAGGCTTGTCGTAACAATTTCCTTAAGACTTTATTCAAAGTCTCCCAAGATACAATAGACGTGATCTGCTCGAGATTGTGATGAGTATGATCTATTATGTGATATGTAGAAGCGCACAGATCTGGAGATTAAGAAATGAAGACGAAGAAGAGAAAATTTTGAGTTGTCTACCGATCAGGTTTTCTTCTTCTTTTATAAGCTAATTCCCAACGGTTATGTTTGTAGGGAACAGCCACATCTCTTCGTCTATAACGGTTAAAAAAAGTCGCGTCTCTTCATTTGCAACGCCCAAGAACCGTCAACAGTCGCGTCTCTTCATTTGCAACGGCCAAGAACAGTCGCGTCTCAATCCACTAGTCGCTTCTATTTGAATTTAAACAGTAGAAAACTGTTTACTTCTGTGGCGAAAAAATATGACACAGTCCACTCTTGTTGGACCCGCACCCGGTTCGGTATGGAACGGGCGGGCGACACACGTGTAAATTCATGGCCATATAGGTCCTCGCCTCACACAAAATTATCTGACCCTAAAGGTCAATATAGGTTTGCGGAAAGTAGTATATAAGCATGAACATTAACTTATTTTTGGCGATTTGAGATAATATCTCATTTACTGTATAAGGGTCCTCTAACACTTGGCAAGGATGCCAAGCTCGTCCAATAATTGGTATGTTATAACTTACTCATGTTACAACATTGGACCACCAACTCATAGGTGACCACTCATTTAACTTCCCTTCATCACTTCTTCATGCACACTCCTCATGTGGACACATTTCTTCTGTGCATTCTTACTCACCAACCTAGAACTTAGCATCTCAATAAATAATCGTACACAATCTATTAGCACTGCAATATAATAATAATAATAATAATAATAATAATAATAATAATAATAATAATAATAATAATAATAAACAGCCTGGTTGCAGAAATTTATGGCATTTATATGCAAGTGCAACTAATAATACTGGCCCCCCTATCCGTGAAAATTTTATTTTAGCCGCTCATGCTCCTTTCCTTTGATACATTAAACATTTTTGTTAATCTTCTCCTCCTAGCATTTCCTTCAAAAGGATAGTCTTAAATTGATTTAATTTTCCAAATAAATATAAACCCGATTCTTTGATAACCAAGCCTAAACCTAAACATGACGATGATGTTGTTGACTGCGAGCTTGGAAGCGGCGATTTTGGGGGACACGCAGCATGAACGCAGGTTTAGCCGTGGCAAAATAGATTATTCCAAAAAATTAAGATCTAAGAAATGGAGGATGTAGGAATCAAAGCAAAGGAAGCAGCCATTGGAAAAGTGGTGAAGCTTTTTCATCTTCCAAACTCTTATGTTCCATCTCCACCATCAAATCTAGCCATCTCTGTTCTCAGCGGGCATGTTTTCCTTATTTCTCCTTCTTTTGGAATTTTTCATGAACTTCTTTAGTCTCGTTCGTATTTGAAATTACTTTTCCAGTAGAAGTATGTAAAATATCTCATAGTCCCATGTCAAACTCAAAAAGGAAGTAATATTGTTTAGAATGCTTAAGATTGTCTGATACAATATATATTTTTTGTATTTGTTCTTCTGCACAATGATTTTGCAGGCTAGTGATGCTTAAATTAGCACAATGG